>CM068352.1:34740860-35120860 GCA_034769755.1 Odontamblyopus lacepedii | reverse complement strand
CACTCACAAATATGAGATTCAGTGCAATAAGATATCAGTCCAGTATGTGGAGACACTGGTATGGTTGGCTTGTAAAAACTGTTTGTTTTTGTTTTGTATTGTCACTGTCCTTAGACCATGAGTCCGGACTAAAGATGAACTGAATGAGATAGAAGAATCCAGAATGACCTGGCTCCCGGCCTAAGTAGTCTAACCTACTGGAGACAAACACATGGATAAGTCTCTCCAAGTCTGCTCTAGACAGTCTTTGATTTTTGCTGTTTTTTCGATGGTAAAAGGCTGCAGATGTTATTGATTTGATGTGGCTGTTAAAGTTCAAGTCTGAGTCCATTATTACATCGATATTTCTGGCCTGATTTGAAGGTTTTAGAGAGAGAGACTGGAGGTGACGCTGACACTGTCTCTTCATTTCTGTGGGCCAAAAATGATGACTGAGTTTAGCTGGAGGAAGTTGTTTTGCGTCCACACACTGATCTGTTGCATGCAGTGGCTGTATCCAGTATTAACAGAAGTAAACTACTCAATCTTTAAGCTCCAGCATGTAAACTTGTATTATACTGTGTAGCCTATATATCCAAATATACATTCCTCTGTGACAAAGTGTGTGTTGTGCATCATGTACCATCAGACCCCGTCCCTCCCTCCTCCTGTTAACACATCTCTCTCTGTGTATTTTCCTTCATCTTTCACATTTGCACATAATAGGCAGTGTGGATCTGAGAGCTTTTATCCTGTGCGAGGAGCAGGGGGCTGGATCAGTGAGCAGGAGACGTGAGGAGGAGGTGGAGCAGACTTCAGTGGAGGAAAGCTAAAGGTGCATGTTCGGCTGTGATCTGCAGCAGGTTCAGATGATGCACAGATCACAAACAGGGCAGTGCCTCGTGTTTGGGGCTCATTTGAGTGGGAGGATTAAAAGGATGAGAGACGTGGGAGCGTTTAGGTGCAGGCAAAGTAGCTGTGATGTATGAGACAGAGGTGATTAACAATGAAAGAAAAATGTGAGACGACGTGCAGTAGGAACATGTTTTTGAGCGACAAGCTTTATAACATGGTAAACGCTACAGTATATTTGAAAAAAAGTTTGACATTTCCCTCTTTTGATCACAAATCAAATCAGAAATGTGGCATTGCAGTCTCTGAAGGACAAGAAACTGCATTCCTGTGCAGTTTATGGCCTATAAAAACATATATCCACAAAGAAAATCCTGTAAATGTTGTGGCTGAATATTGCTACTAATCATATGGTTCATTATAAGTGCTTTGTGTTGTAGTTAAGAGTTTTGTGTTGTCTTTAAATCAAGTTTGATTGATTGGTTGATTATCTTGATAGAGTTCAGATTCTTGGCCTGAATTAGGCCCCGGCTCTAAAGAACAAACAAAAACAGAACACCTGCCACAGATTGGTCAGTTAGCATTGTTGCTAGTGGAAACAAAATTAAATGGCCTCAACATTAGGGTGACCAGACATCCCTATTTACCTGAGACAGTCCCAGTTTTGAGCCCTGTGTCCCCTGTCCCGGCAGTGTTCTCTAAAACCATTGATTGTCCCAGTTTTATACAAGAAATGTCCCTGGTGTCTCTATTTTTGACCAATCTAATCCCTGCCAAGAGTAAAGAGAGACTTAAACTGTCATTTGTTTCGGTAAAATACAGAAAAGCTGCTTAAAAACAATCAAAACACAAAGAAAATTGTGACTATACAGACTCACATTCGTTTCGAGTGAAGAACAAATATATAATTGTACTCAATGAATCAATCAATATAACCAAAGTTAAATCTCAATACTCCCATCACTACATAGAGGACAGAGATAAGGATGGGCTGAAAGAGCAAAGAAAGAAGTGAAGGAGAGATCATCTAAACTTGGCGAGCGAGGTGAATTCTTGTGATATTTGTGAGTTCACACTCCCGGGAATCCATCTGCCCTGTCTCCTCCCCGTTATGATACGACCCAGGCGACCAGGGGTTCAGAGTAGAAGTCTGCGTGGGACTGAAAATACTGTCCCAAAGAAAGAACTGTAATTTTCATTCCTGCTCCCGCCTGCACCTGTGATAGTTTGTCCCGCTCCCACCCGCAAATCCTGCAAGATGAGGATGCTCGCTTTCTCAAACAGTGGAAAGTGGAAGTGGAAAGGAATTGTCTAAAATGTGTGCGAGATTAGACCACAGGCGCAAGTTAAGGCTTAAAATGTTTTTCACTAACAAGGACCACACCGACAACACATGTGCGAAGCGAAAAGAGTTTATTATATGGAGACGAGGCGGGTCGGCTGGGTTGAGACTCAGGGTGGGTGTTCAGTCTCAATCGTCACATGGCCCAGCAGGACGGGACCCCCCTCGTAGGCGTCTTATGTCTGGAAGTGAACAGAATCTGCATGAAGTTGGCCCCCATCAAATGCAAACCTATACAAAAACTATGTCAATCATTTGTGCTTTGTTTGTGCTGTTTTGTGCTGCAAAAAGTTTTGTTTGTTCTTCTTTAGTTTTAGAGAAATTAACGATTCTTTCATCAGTCAAATTGCGGTCAGCCGCCAAGAAGCTTCAAAATGCTCTAAAACAGTCCGAAATGGTGTCAAGACTGTTATAGATTTTTCCACAGCCTGAGATAGTTTATCTTCACTAGTTTTGCGGAGTTTGTCGCCGTCTGCTGAGTGGAAATGATGTCCTATAATTACCACAGAAATACTAATTAATAATTTTAGAAATAAACTCGCACAAATGAAAACTGTCACAGCATAAAAAGCACAAACGAAATACAAGCGTTTTCTATAATTTTCTTCCTGTTTTGAGCTCTATTTAACATTTTGAGGGGCTGGACGACGTCATCGGCCGAAAATAAAACTGCAAATATCTTAAGAACCAGAATCACACACACAAAACTTTTTGCAGCACAAAACAGCACAAACGACTGACTCCATTTTGGACGTTTTAGAGCATTTTTAAGCTTCCTGGGAGGCTGACTGACCCCAATTTGACCTATAAAAGAATTGCTAATTTCTCCAAAACTAAAGAAGCACAAACAAAACTTTTTGCAGTACAAAACAGCACAAATGAAGCACAAACGATTGATAATTTTTGTGTAGGTTTGCGTTTGATGGGGGCCAACTTCACAGAGGTGCGAACAGATATGGGTGGGAAGGTGGGGTCAAGTTATTCGGGACAAACTGGGTTGCCGGGATAGGTTTATTATTAATGCAAAATAAAATGTCCAACACAGATTATGTATCATAGTCTAATGAATATTGTACTGTAGCCTATTTTCTTTATTAAAACATGCAGAGGGAAGAATTTTGTGCATTTTTACATTTCAAACAGCTTTAATTATTAGTTGTTCTACTTTTCACTTTCAACAAAAGCTGTTCCAGATTCAAGTTTTTGTTTTTATTATAATTATTTTCTCACAGTCAGTGCTCACTTATTTAGAAAACTTTTTTAAAAACAAGTCTTAAAACCAGACTCTAAGCCTAAACATAACAAAACAAGACATTCCTATAACAAGATCCTTAACATAACCAAACAAATTTAGGTGTAAATAAGATGAAATAACGGCACAACCTGAAGAAATATATTAACTTCCGTATTATCAATTTTAATCAAAGTTGAATTTCTACTATTCATTACTGCTGAATTTTACAATCACCTGGTAAAGACGTGTGTGATTCACAGTTTCCCACCAGTAGCTCAGTTTTTACATTTTACCTGGAGCTGTTCTGCGTCTCCAAAATGACCGTCGTCCACATGACCTGCGCTGAATCAGACACATGTGCTGGTGCTGCGAGCCGGGAGAGAAGTGATCTCACACACAGGGTCCAGCAAAATCCCAGAAGATGGTTCAGAGATGGAACGTGTTTACTGAGGTGAGAATGGAGTCCTGTCCCTTTGGCCCTGTCCCACAGATAGATGGAGCATAGTGAACCTGGTGAGCCTCGTCATATTGGTCTTAAATCGCTGCATTAACCCACTCTACATGATCCTAGTGGAAGATTTTTTACACATTTCAGAGACTACAAATAAAAATAAGTTCTTGTAGCTTTGGTTGGTTCTCTGGCTAAGTGATAAGCAACCAAACGGAGCGACAAAGACGTTCGCACACAACCTAAAGGTCTCTACACACTAGAGGATTTTTCGGTCTTAAACGATTTTTAAATATGTGACAAAATGCGCACACCACAGACATGAGGAAAAACTTATGAGACTTAAAATCTCTGATCGCAAAGACTGCAGCGGGATAAGTACATAAAGCTGTGAGCACGATCACGTCAGCTGTTTCCTGTCTACAGAAAAACGAGTCGCTTTGAGAGTCTTAAAAGTTGCTTTGAGTGTCAGAGCTCTGCACTTCTAGTTTAGACACAAGTCAAAACTGTGTTATTATTATTTGTGAAATGTGGTGCAATACTTCAGATACAGGACTTTAAAGTAGAAAAGATTGGAGATAAAGTCCACAGGAAGTAGAGTCTTGATCGCTAATCTGCAGCTTTATGCTCTGCGCTCTGTAAACAAACAACTTTCGCCTTTTTACTTTCAAAGAACGTTTTGCTATGGATTAATAGCGCAGTTTAAATTTACCACTTTATGGGAGGTGAGTAAGAAAGTCTTTATTTTCGCTATATCCTGAGTTTGTATCTTGTGTCTCTGTGTCCGTCGCTCCTCTGCCCCTGACGCTCTGTTTTATCGGCTGTTCCAGTCGCGTTGTTGTTGTTTTGTGGTTACGATCTGACACTGACTCCACACACGAGGAGCAGCGGCTTCAAAATCGCACACAGAGACAAAATGTCCAGTCACTCCTCCCTGAACTCAGGGAGAAGAAATCGCAGCCAAAATCGGGCAAATTCTCCTATAGTGTGTGGTGGCCTTAAGTCTCCTATACAGTTACATTCAGAACTCTCTTGAGTGTAAAGAAGAAGAAGTTGTGCTGGTGATGGGATTAAATTAATTCTCTTCTTCCCACTCCTTTTTTGGGCAAAATGTTTTGTTGTCATTTTTGTTATTTCTATCATGATTTCTCTAATGTTATATGTTCCATTGTAAAAGAATGTAAACTTCTTAATTGCCAAAAAAAAAAAAAATACATTTTATTTACCTCATGTTGATTTTATGCCATTTGTCGACTGCATAAGAAGCTCGTTTTTGTTATGCCATTCAGATTTGGGAGAGACAGACCTTGCGTGAGGAACAGGAGATTTTGCACAATTGATTTAATAAATCCAGACTCTTTGATTTAAGACAACTTCTCAGTTTTTATTTTCCTCAGATTTAGAAATCCACAACAGTGAGTTTGGTGATTTTATTTCAAAGCCAAAACTTTCACCAGGTTGTACCATAACAAAAATATTAGTGGGAGCAGCTCCGTGTCAGTTGTGCCAAAGAAACAAACTCAAAAGTATAAGAAAACAGGGCCTAAAATCTGGGCTAAAAAAGGAATTAAATCAAAAGCCTAGTCTAACTGATCTAAAAAAGCTTGGATATGATAAAACAACAGTGGCAACAACTGATAACCTAGTGTGTATAAACAAAGATGAACTATGTGTTGTAAAGTGTGTAGGGGACCGACTCACCTAAACCAACCTCCCAACCAAACATTACCAGCCTAGCATCAGTTGTAGCAGCACGACAAAGGAGAGAGATAAAGAATCAGCACCACACGGCTCCTTTTAAAGCTTCCTTTCCAGACTCTGATCCAGCCACAGGGCAGAGGAGACAGAAGTACACAGCATACACAAGTGCTTGCATGTAACGCAAGTAAACCTAGAAGAACTGATGCTCTTTTGAAGGCAAAGCTCACACCAAATACTGATTTGATTTAGATTTCTCTTTTGTTCATTTACTGCATTTTGTTGGTTGATGAAAATAAATGATGAACACTTCCATTTTTTAAGGCATTCCTAGTTTACAGCATTTTTTCCACACCTGCCTAAAACTTTTGTACACTACTTTAGGTTCTTACCACCATTTGAGATCATGGTATAATCAAATTCTTGTATGTGAACGCAGCATAACGGAATGCACACCACTTTCTGTTGTTCGTACTCTTTTGTACTTGACAAGTTTCTGTTTACCGACGCTAAAGGCCTAATGGTTTGAGCTGTCAGAGTGTAAAATGATGTGAGGAGGAGAAAGGGGCAGATGGGGGGAGAGGGAGAGGAGCATCATCCATCACCAAACGCACAACCAACATGTTCTGGTGCACCAGCTAACACATGCCGCGCTAATGACTCTGTAATGAAGGCTGCTCACTTCCCCATGGAGATAAACACAGGCCTGTGAGGTGATAATAATTAGCCTTGGGCACACATTGACACTTTATAATTTGTTGGTTTGGCCTCTTCTCACCCCACGCTCCACAGCTGCCCAGGGGCAGACTGATGAAAATGTGACTGCAGTTGTGTGCCCTCTCCACCATAGGGCGTAAATAATACAGGGCTGTTGTATGGGAGCCAGGAGGGCTCACAACAAATACAAACGCCACAACACAACAAAAAGCCACAGTGCACCAAAAAAAGCCATAACGCAAGTGACCGTGGGATTCCCGGCAGGGCTCACAACAAATACAAACACCAAAACACAAATGCCGCAACATAACAAAAAAACTACAACACACCAAAAAATGCCACAACGGAAGTGGCTGCAGGACTCTATTTTCTGACAGACCAAGCGAGGAGGATCAAGCGGGGAATTATTTATGACGGTCAGACAGTGACATCGATCCTTTTTCTTACGTTTCCAACTTTGTTCACTTCATTCCTTTACTTTTCACATTCTTCCTCTTTTTCTCCTTCAACTTTTCCCATTCACTTCCTGCTTGATCCCCTGTGCTTGGTCCATTGGAAAAGAGTCTCGTGGAAACTTTCAGTGTGGCTTTTTGTTGTGTTGCAGCGTTTGCATTTGTTGTGAGCCCTTCCTGGTGGGATAATAGAGTCCCGCTGTCACTTCCATTGTGGCTTTTTTTGGTGTGCTGTGGCTTTTTGTTGTTGTATTTGTATTTGTTGTGAGCTTCCGTACTGTTGGGATTATTTTAATTTTAAAGGGCCCATATTATGCAAATTTATGATCTACCGTAAAATACCAAATAAAACCCAAGTTCCAATTAACCGCCAGTTCCCCTTTAAACACCGGGTACAGGTGTATATTTTGACAAATAAGCGCTGGTTCCAAATAAACGCTGAGTCTAAAGTACGAGCTGAAGACAGAAGTTGTGCTGCAACAACAGGACGCAGGACTGATGCTCTCGTCGTCTCTACAGAAACCAAACTTGAAACCACATGGCTCATTTACATAAACACTTTCAAATGTGGGAAACTCTCCACTCCTTAGATATTTTGTTGTAATATTTTAAATGAACTCGCCTACATCTGTATAGAAAGTCGCCTAAATTATAGTCATACTGGTTAAAAGAATTTGACTACCATATTTTCCCAGTTTTGCGGAGTCAGTCACTGGACTTTCCCACAAGGGACCAGGGTTAAAATCATTGTGGAGCCACAAACTAACTCCTATTGAGTTATTTTTTTTTTATCTTGGACCTTATAATCCTCCAGCCCTATTTAGGCAGAGGAACCTATTCCTCGCATTAAGAGTCTGTCTCAAAACACTTAAAAGATCGACTGGTTAACTCATTGTCCACTATAAAGGACACAAATGAATGAGCCGGGTTTCAGGAGGATAAATCTGTTTTTATACAATACCTTCAATATTCAACCATTTGAAGTAACAATTTTACTTTTTAATACTTTTTGGTCAGTGGCAAACTAAAAAAAAAATACACAAAACATAATTTTCCAGAAGGACCATAACATTGTGGTATTTTGATCTTGGTCATTGAATACATTAAACATTAAGATAGAGGTAAGATATGTTTAATGCCTTAATGCCATATTATGGAACATTCTAGGACAATTTTACCTTGACTAAAAGAGCGGGTAAAATAATGGGCGTGGCTCCTAGCTCACTTCAGCAAATATTTGAGGAAACAGGAAACTTGGCCGGAAGGTGATCAGTGACCGTTTGCCATTATTCATTAATCTGCTAAACTCAGAAAGTGCAGTTAAAAATAAAAGAAAAAGGGTTAGGGCATGTGCAATAAAAACGCACATAGGCTTAAGGAATGTGCAATAAAAACACACATAGGCTTCGGGAATGTGCAATAAAAACTGCACATAGACTTAGGGAATGTGCAATAAAAACTGCACGTAGACTTAGGGAATGTGCAATAAAAAACACACATAGGCTTAGGGAATGTGCAATAAAAACTGCACGTACACTTAGGGAATGTGCAATAAAAACACACATAGGCTTAGGGAATGTGCAATAAAAACTGCATGTAGGTTTAGGGAATGTGCAATTAAAACTGCACATAGACTTCGGGAATGTGCAATTAAAAATGCACATAGGCTATGGGAATGTGCAGTTAAGAATAGATACAAGATTGTGAAGGTCTTGCCTGTACAGACAGCCTTAAGGTCCTGTATCACTCATGGTCATATTTGGTCTCTTATCTATTTCTGTTCTATGGAAAATGTCTGTATGGTGCTTATGTAGTTGTGTTGTGTTGTCTTTGTGGTAATAAAGCATGTGATCCCCTTTCCCAAGACAAATTTCTCCCACGGGAGACAATAATGTATTATCTTATCTTATCTAATCTTAGCTTATCTTATCTTACAACAATCTCTGTGGAGACTAGGAAGCAGCGGACCCTCAACCAGAGAAGTTACCCAATGCACCTTTAAAATGACAATGATAATTCAGAAGCACGAAGAGGACTCAGAATGATGGTATAAGGATGCAACGTCCTGCAGAGCACTTCTGGTTCTTTTGGCTGGCACGTTCTACTGCACAAGGACAATACAACTGAATAGATCCTCCATTCTGATTTGCTCCATAATTCATGAGATATTGTGCAGCAGACTGAGCTCCACCGCTTTTCACTTTTCAGGCTTGTATTTCCTCGCTCAAAGTCAGAGGAATGAGTAAATGAAAAATGGGCGGATTTCTAAGTTAATGTGAAACAACGAGCCGACAAGGCCAAGTGCAAGAATCTGTCCGGGAAATGGCTCTCAGACTGGCGTGTTTTTGTGCTGATCACTTAGAGAATAAAAGGTGCAATGAAATGACAGTAAAAGTGGCTGTATCCCATTTCTTTCCGTGTATCTGAGCACAATTTGTCTTGCCTCAGTACAGATATATTGTACAAGCAGCTGTTGTTGTTAACACTTAGTAGTCAAGTGTTTTATTGTCTGATCATTAGGAAGTGCACGGTTAGCATGGTAGTTGTTATTATCATTGAAAGTTGTGAAACAAGCTTGTAAATTAATTGTGGTGAATAATTAGGATGTTCAGAATGCATAAGATAAGTGAGAGATAACTTTGGACCATTTGGACCACATTTTAAAGACAACAGGAAATTTTAAAGACAGACAATGATATAGAAATCAAGAACTTCTGAAAATGACAACTACTTATTAATCTTTACTTCAAAGTTTGAAAGGACGAGATCGCGGATACAAGCGGTCAAAATAAGTTTCCTCCGCAGAGTGGCTGGATGCTCCTTTAGAGATAGGGTGGGGAGCTCGGTCACACGGGAGCTCGGAGTAGAGATGCTGCTCCTCCACGTCGAGAGGAGCAGCTGAGGTGGCTCGGGCATCTGTTCTGGTGCCTCCTGGATGCCTCATTCAGGAGGTGTTCCCGGCATGTCCCACCAGAAGGAGGCCCCGGGGAAGACCCAAGACACGCTGGAGGGGCTATGTCTCTGGGCTGACCTGGGAACACCTCCCCCTCCAAGGGGCTGGAGGAAGTGTCTCGGGTGAAGGAAGTGTGTGAGACCCTGCTGAGACTGCTGCCCACCGTGACTCAAAGAAAATGGAAGGATGGATCAAAGTATGATAAATGCTGCCATGTGATTCAAAATGTACTTGAATGCAGCTCTATACTCAAATAAAAACACAATTTCCCGCCCACTCCTCCCATTAGTCACCCTCAGCAATGCTCTGAGAGACTAAGAGGCAGATTTAACTCATTATAATGAAGTGTGAACAGATGATAATACCTTTTACATGAGTTGTGATCAAATCAAAATCACAAAATCCTAATCTTGCTTTAAGAAAATCATGATATTGTTTTTTAGTTGTTGTTGCAGATCTGGGGTCTCATTTGAAAGCCTCACATGAGTCTCTCCTTTGGGTTGTCAATTCCAATGCTGGAATCTAGTATCTTTATACTTAAAGTGAATGGTCACTACCTAAACCCCAGCCCCTGCAACCAATCATCTCTGCAGCTCAGCGACTGAATTCTGGCGGTTCTGAGCTTTCACTTGAGGCATGACCTGTCCGCATACTGAGGATGAGGAAAAACTTGCATGTGTCCTTTATATCCATCTATCTCAGTGATTTGCTGTGAGATAAGGCACCAGGCTGGGTCAAATCCAAAGGACATATTTCTGCTCTGGGACCACATACTCCAGTTTAACCTTCAGATTGTGCTGACAGTGCATGCTCTCCCCCGTCTGGAGAGTCCTGTTCCTCTCATTACGACCTCTGTGCGGGGTTCACCTTTAAGATGTCCTCATTAGCGCTCTGTGGGAGGGGTCTGCTGCTCAGTGGGAGGAGCCTGTTGGGATGTCAGCACAGATAAATTAATAGTGTGAACAGTGAGTTTATCAGACAGGGGCTGGGCGTCTGCTGGAGGCCAATATGTCAGTGTCATCACATCAGTTGCAGTAAGATTCAGAAATGAGTGTTGTGTTTGCCCTTGTACAGATATTGCACAAGCAGTTCTAAGAGTTGTAGCGTTTTAATAGCATATACTGTCCCTTGTCATTATTTGGCAGCAGGTACATTTGCAGATTTGTGGTCAGAAATGTATAAAACTGAGTGTGTACTGCCTCCAGTGGCCTCTGGAACTACATCACACAGGACTGTCCCGGTGGATACCTGTTAGAGCAATCACATTGTTCCTTATACCTCCAGACGCCGCCCCTTTGTTGCACTAACTCTTTTCTTTAGGCCTCCAGGGACTGCCCAGTTTAGCCGCTCTATTTGCAGTACGGTTTTGGGCGAAGTTTGGGTTTTAGTCCCACTTTAAATTTGGTTTCCGCATTGAGAACTGGTAACCCAAATGAGAGACGCTTTCTGTTCCTGATTTCATCGTCTTGAGAACCAAATCACCAAACAAATGTGTCATCATGTTCAATGGTTTAAAATAAAAATAAATGATCATTAGGATTGTCAGTAAAGGCAATATTTGATTTGAACATGTTTAACGCATATCTGGGGACACAGGTAGTTCATGTTTATGGAGTTAAATCTAAATATTACATATAGTTCTTTTAATGAAACATGATTTTTCTGATTTAGCAGGACTAACACAGTCATGTTGTTGTTTATAATTGATTAAGCGTCATTACATTGGCATACAAAAGTACGATAGTCAGCAAATGCATCGCTGCTGCTAAAATGCTCCAGGCAACTTTGGACCCTTTTCTGAAAGACTTTCTATTCACTGCGCAACACTAACTCCTGCTTCGGTCCAATAGAGGAATGTTATTATCACAGTGAGGCCAAACTAATGAAGCCCCATGCAGACAGGCTAACGCTCCACCATACAGCGCTGACAGCAGACAGACAGCAGATCTATACGAGGGAGGAGACGTGTCAGAAAGTGGATAAATACAAGCAAAACACTGGACGAGACTGAAGCCGGAGGCAACAGAGGCCGAACACAAGTGAAGAGAAAAGAAAGAGTCAATAATGAAATAAATAGTGCAGAGAGCGCAGAGACAAAACCCACAAACAGAGGGAGCCAAGGAGACGCCCACATCATTAAGAGCTCCTCAACAATGGGACTACAAGACTGGATAATCTGCTAAACCCCAGTAACCCTGAATCTTGAATTTAAAGGGATAGTTTTTTGTTTTTTTTACATGAATCTGTCTGGCATCCCCGTCAGCAGAGTCGCATCAACACCGACTTACCTCCAGACAGCGTCCGATGAGCCGAGTTCTTCCCTGGTTTTGGTGCTGATGAAAGTGTCCGGCAAGTTGGCTGGGGTCATTAAAATAAAGCCTTTTTCTTCTAAAAAAAAATATGTGTTCAAAAAGAGTGAGACATTTGCGTCAGAAAACGTGAACCACGAAAAAGTCAAACCTCATAATCGCTTGGTACTATTTTCTCTCCGTTCATATCACTGTGCCTGTTTCACTGCTCAGAAATTTCACAACAACATGTGTGACTACGACACCGACGATGAAGACTTTGCCTTTAGCACAGAGCCAAGGGGAGATCTTAATGAACCCGAATATCCTGATGCCCAAATTCACCAGATGGAGTCAGAACAGCAGAGAGAGAGAGGAGGGACAGAGTGGGACAAGCTGAAGCTGGATTTTTGCCATTACAGCCTGAATAATCACAAGTTCGTACCATTTTTATATATATTCTTATACAAGCTTATATACTTATCGCTGTAGCTCTCAAGTTAGCTCTCTCGCATCGCGGCGGTCATTGGTCTAAGCGCGTAAACACTGCCGAACTATTGAAAAAAGTGTTGGATTCGTGCGCAGATTCACCTGGCAGCAGCGCGCAGTGATATAACTGGAGAAAATAGTACCAAGCGATTATGAGGTCTGACTTTTTCGTGGTTCTCATTTTGTAACACAAATGTATCACTCTTTTAAACACATTGTTCTGAGAAGAAAAACGCTTTATTTTCATGACCTCAGCCAACTTGCCGGTCTTCTTTCGTCAGCACTGAAACTGGGAAAGAACTCGGCTCACCGGACGCTGTCGGGGGGTAAGTCAGAGTTGATGCACGACATTGCTGACAGGGATGTACAGACTCATGTCAAGAAACCCGAACAATCCCTTTAAAGGTGCTGTACTTGACTCTTTCCCATGTTTCTCCCAAAATGTTTCTAGTCCAATTACAGTTAAATGGTTTACAAACTCTTAATAGACCCTTTCAGGTTGGTATTCCATGAAGCGAGCTAAAGTGAAAGCCAATCCAGGTAAACATGTTGAAATGAAGTCTTCATTTCAACATGTTTACCTCATATCTGGGGACACCTATAGGTAATGTTTATAGTATTTCAAATCAAAATCATACACGTGGCTCTTGTACATCTAGAAAACTGTCAGCTGTCAGCTCTTCCATCTTTCAAAATCACATTTGACGCTCCTACACCTCATCGTGTCCACATGTGTGAGCGAGTGTTGGTCTCGTCTGTGGAACATGACAGTTTGACAGGAGGATGAGGCTCACTGCAGAGCTCATCAAAGAACACACAGCCTGAGGGGGGACGCGCCGCTCCATGTCAGTCAACACAAAGCTATTTCAGCACCACCGATAGCAGCAAACTAATTACCTAGTTTACTAATGAGATCCAGACGCACAAACTGGAGAAAACTGATGAAAATAGGTAAAAAACAAAATTACAATGATTTGGTGTAACTGTAATGATAACTTAAGTATATTTTTGTCCTGGAAATTATCTGTAAAATAATACCAAAATATACAAGAAGACTGGTAACAAATGGTTCCACTACTGACGGACAGAGTTTCTGCTGCAGTGAGCCCAGAGAAGAGGGGTAATAACACTTCAATACTGTCCAAGCACAGTCCTGTCCCAAGAACAGTTTGCATTTAGGTCAGTCTGGCTGAATATTTGGGTTTCTTAGCTCAGTTATGTAACTTTACATTAGCATCTGAGTACAGGTCAGGATGATCAAACACTTAAAGGGACAGTTCAGAATTTTGGACATAGGGCCTCATTTCCTTGTGAGCCAGAGTGTTGGAGACGTGTGAAGACACTTCTTTAAAAAAATCTTCCATCCACTCCTTGTATTTGCAGAGGTTGCTGGTGCTAGGCTAGTGCATGTCAATGGTCATAGTTGTTCTACCACTAAAAACAGTCTTACCCACTCCACGGTGCACCCGAGACAAAACTATTATAACTCCAGACTCTCGATCTGAATGTTTGTGTGGATAGAATACTGTTTAAAATAAAACTAACCTTGCATTGCATGAATAATCACATGTTGAGGGACTATTTTCTCATATATCAGTCCGCCACTGCCGAGCTTTCTATCAGGAAGTACAACTCACTGCTGCTGCTGCTCAGACATAATTCCTTCAAATGCAAGGTTGGTTTTACTTCTAAAATTATTCTATCGACACAGACATTTACGTCGACCGTCTGGAGTTCTAATAGTTTTGTCTCTGGTGCTTTGTGGAGTGGGTAAGACTGTTTTTAGTGGCAGGACAACTATGGCCATTGACTAGCAACCTCTCCAAATACAAGGACTGGATGGAATAAATACACTCTGGCTCACTAGGAAATGAGGCCCTATGTCCAAAATTCTGAACTGTCCCTTCAACATGTGACATAAACAGAATTCATGTAAATGGCAAACCCAGAGATACCTAGAGCCTTCCTGTGAGAGACGGCAAAAAAGCTTAAGATATAAGCACTTAAATCTATCCAAAAATGATTTAGAAGTAGTGAAATGATTTTGCTGCATGGACAAATATCTTGCTGCATGGACAGATTATTTTAAGATAACTTGTCAAGTAAATAAACAACCGCTAGACTAGAAGGAAGCAGTTTCTGAACTATTAAGTTGATAATAAATCTGAAAACAAGATGAATAACCTGATATAAGCTTTAAAATCTTGGCCAGATGAGACAAATTCGCAATGTATCAACGAAAAGAACAACACCCAGTACTCAAATTTCCACCACAGTCTACTTTTCTGTATTTTTTAATCTCTTGTGCAGGGCTTTGGTGCATCAGAGGCTCTGTGCTTATTCAGTGTGTCTTTTTGAATCTTGTGGTCCGTCAGTCTTATTAAAAAGTGAAGTTCATAATGTGGTAAACAAGTAGAAAGTCTGCAGTCCAGTCCAGAGGCTCTGTACCGGACTGTCTAAAGACTGTGAAAAACTGGTTTGCAGAAGTCCAAAGTTATTCTTCACTTGCAGTTTGCAACTCTTAAAGACCAGAGCAGAGTTTTGGTGTGATGATAAACCTAACGACAACTGACATCCTAATACGTTTATCAACTATGAAATGCTTTATAATTAAATGCAGACAGTATGCAGAAGATTTATTTTGACGTCAAGAACTGCTCTGTACCGAGGCAAAACAGATTCAGCTCAAATACATGGGGAAAAATCAGGTACAGCACCTCTAAAGTCAATAAAATCAACACACAAACTGTTTTAAAAGGCTTACCGTGTTATATGTTATAAGTTATATGTCTCTGATAAACAGATTCAAGGCTTCACAGGTTTATTTCCTGGATCTTTTAGGACCATTCATTGTGGAGTTACATCCTCTCCCTGTGTCTAAATCAGTAAATTTGATTTATCTTCCAGACCAAGAGCCAGTCTCAGGGGCCTGGGCAATGCATTGTGGTCAGAACTGATGAATTGGTCAAATTCAGCAGATTTCCCTATGGGGATAGTAAAGTCTACCTCACTTCACCTTCACTTAGCTCTAATATAGTTTTAAAAGGTCAAATTGCTCTCAAATTGGCTTTGTTGGCAGGATTCTAGCTCTGTCTCAAATAAGAGTGCTGTGAACAGGAGGCAATTCACCTTATGTCACCACTTAAGGGAAGCTCAATTGCCTTTAAAACAATATAAACTTAAGAAGCAGCCATTTGCCTCAGAGTCAGAATTGCAGGGGGTGGAGGCTTCCCCAGACTCCTGTTTCCTGTGGAATAAAGACCAGATGGAAAGCAGCGGTAGTCAGCAATAAAAACGTGACCTTACCTTCAGGGGCACCATACTGAGACAAAAGTAAAATAAAGCATTTTATCATGAAGCTGGATGTTGTCAAGTATTTGTTAAGCCCAGAGTTTGAGGCGAGATGTGAGCATGTCCCCAGCAAATGGCACTAATGTTTCTTATTTCTGTTTTTCTCCCATTATAGGGTAAATCATAGGGGTGTAACTATATCCAAATCTCAATACGATATCATCACAGTATGATATTTGTTGCAATATCGTGGGAAAGATCATGATATTACACACTTTGACCAGTCATATGGTACAACATTTATTGTCTTTAGGGATGGAACGATATCCAAATCTCTCTGTACAATAGTTTCGCCATATACAGCTCACCGTACCATATTTATTACAATATTTTGTGGAGGCAAAACTGTGAATCTGCTCCTTTTTCCTCTAAAAATGCCTTCACGACGTAATCTAAAGAATGAAGATGTAAAAGTTCTTAGAACAGTTATTTCTTCATGTAGTCTGCACTGAAACGGAGCAAAGGATCATGGTCTATGTAGTTCCCTCTGTTTTTTTTTTTTACATCAGAACTATTAATTTAAGCAAAGAGGCTTGGGATTCGATATATTGTGATGGTCCACGATATTATTGACCTTTGACGATACGATATCACCATATTTCAGTTATTTTCACATCCCTAGTACCGTATTTTTCAGACTATAAGTCGCACTTTTTACAGGGTTTGTGTGGTTCCTGACTTATACTCAGGTGCGACTTATATATTACATTTTTCACACTGACAGCCCATAGAATATCCATCCATCCATCTTCTCCCTCTTAATCCAGCTGGGTCGCGGGGGCAGCTCGCTGCCCAATACTCATAGCACCTGACCCCCCCTATGAACCCCTCTGCAGGTGGTGAGCCCACAGGAGGGAAAAATGAAAAATCAAATCATTATCCGTTTTCATTTTGCTTTTAGAGACAAATAATAAAGAAAAGAGTTGTTTTATTGTTTTCTTATTTTTGGTTCTATATTGAAAAACGAATGAACGAATGATACATGGATTCTTCTCTATTGGGTTGTTTTTATTACTATAACTTCTATAACTTGCCTTTCAAGATGAAATGTCGGTTCTTGGTCTAAATTTACCCCCAAAAGTGCGACTTATACATGCTTTTTTCTTCTTCATTATGCATTTTTGGCTGGTGCGACTTATAGTCCGACAAGTATGGTAAATCACCTTTAACAAATGTGTGATAGTGAAGCCAACTGAAGTGCTGATATACTGTCTTATATCATAACGGGTCCAGGGGACTTTTTTTTAAACTAATTTTATGTTAATAAAATGTTGTTAATTTATATGTTTGATTGAGCCTCTTTGTTGAATCACTGGCTCTGTGAGATGAGCAAGACCACGGTACTAACGACGTTCTGTTATGAGGCTACCATTGTGCAGCGATCGCCCCATTGTAATATCAACAGAAGCACAATCTCCCTTGGATGCACCACTTAAGCTGACCATTCACAAACTTCCTTTGTCCTCCTGAGAAAGACCATGCTGCCATCAATCTTCTGGTATGAGGCCAACAGTGTAGACATCTAGTCCCAGCCCTATTGTACTGCTCATTGACAATACCATGGTCTAACTTAGCTTTTCAGTAGCTCCATGTCCCTATCCTGCTCAACGAACTCACAATCCTCCTGAGCAAGACTCTGTTATCGTCATTCGAACATGAGGCTTCCATGAGAACTCTTCCTCCATCTGCAGCTTTTCTTTGAGCAGACTGACTGGCAACACAGCGTCATGAAAATAAGATTAGAGTTTGCTCAAACAGGCACAAATCCCTCCAAATACAACTTCAGATGGTAAAGGAGAAGGAAACAACTATAACACGGTTAAAAGATCTGAAAAGTATATTATACACATTATATATTTGCTTTAATTGAATATTTTAATCCAAAAATAACGTAAAGCTAACATCACACAAGACTTCAACAACTTACTTTCAGAAACGTAAACAGACATAGACTATATAGCATTAGTCAATCAGTCAATCAAAATTTATTTATAGAGTGGTTTCCGTACATAAAAATGCAAAACAAAGCGCTTTACACACAAACACTCCTGCATCAAGCTAAACTAAGTCCAACTGTGACATATTTTATTTTATTTAACCTTTATTTAACCTTTATTTAACCTTTATTTAACCAGGTGAAAGACCCATTGAGATCCAGACCACATTTACAAGGGTGACCTGGCCAAGTGGTCAGCGGCACACGTCAAGAGCAGAAAACAACTATCAATTAATATAACAATAATGAATAACTATATAACTATATAACTATATAATAATGAATAATGACATAACTATCTTTTTTACTACTAACTGAAACAGGAAACTATGAGATTACTATGAGATCTTTCTCTATACTAACTATAATAACTATATCTAACTACTACAGAGAAAAAAAAAGACAATAGAGGAAGAACAACAAAAAACACAGTAGAGACATAATGACAGGACATACGGGGAGGAGGATATAGTCCAGGAGGCAGCCAGTATCCACATCCTGCAGGCAGGGGGCGCTGGATACAGCAGACCCCCCCACCATGCTGGGTGGGGCAAAAACCTGCGAGGGTGTAAAGAAAGTGTAGGGAGGAGGAGAAGAGCAGCCCCCTCCCTGCTCCAGTGTCTCAGGGCTGGTTGATCAGTCGGCCTGGGCCAAGGCCAGATGGCTGGGGGAGGCCAATAGAGATCACAGGACTACTTTCGTCAGCACGAAACTGGGGAAGAACTTGGCTCACCGGACGCTGTTGGGAGGTAAGTCAGTGTTGATGCACGACACTGCAGACAGAGATGCCATACAGATTCATATATACATATATATATATATATATATATATATATATATATATATAAAAAACTACTACCCCTTTAGACAGGTAGAACCAGCCGTACAATGAGGAGCAGACATTAAAATATTATGAATTGTTGTAGGTAAACTGAATACAAATCGAGACCATTGAGCCCTGGATAATCTGTGGCTTTTAAAGTGTCTCTGCAGAATGTTTCTCTTTGGGGGAATTTTCTCACGATCATCACCCTTTATGGTTTTTGAAATGACTTCAATAACCATGACTTCAGCTCATTCACGTTTGAATGACCGGCCGGGCCAAAGTGCTGTTGGATAGTTTGGGTTTCTGGTTATGAGGGGATGGTTCTTTTTGTTGTTCTTCCTCTATTTTCTTTTTTTTCTCTGTTGTAGTTCGTTATAGTTATTATAGTTTGTATAGAGAGTTATGAAAGATAGCATGTTACGGAAGTAATCTCATAATTTCCTGTTTCAGTTAGTCGTAAATAACAATAGTTATGTCACAGTTAGACTCACTTGTTTAGCTTAGCTTTGTGGGGGTGGAGCGGAAATGTGGGAAATGTGGGATTGTTCTTTTTTAATCACTGTAAAGCGCTTTGTGTTGCATTTTTTGTATAAAAAGCGCTCTATGAATAAAGTTTGATTGAATGATTGATTGTTGTGTTCGGAAAGTCTGTCCTTGTGTCTCCTTTTTGTCATTCCCACACAGAATTAATCACATGGACAGAACAATTTATAACAAATTGATGGTGTTAGTTGATAAACTTGAAGGTCCAGGATCTGGACGCGTCTTTGAAAGAATCAAACATCAACATCAATCAACATTAAGTTTTATTTATAGAGCTCTTTACAACGCTCAATGTGACCAAAGTGCTGTACTTTAAATTCAACACAACAACATGTAAAATATTAAACAATAAAACACATGAGTGGTAAAAGCCAGTCTGAATAGATGAGTTTTGAGGAGTTAATCTGTGATAATTTCATATCGGGGTCAGTCTGGGGCCAATGACAGAGAAAGCCCCATCACCCCAGTGTTTGAGTGTGACTCTGGGGACTCCCAGTACATACCCCTCAGTACGTAAGTCTAATACTCCTTTTTCAAAGGTGCCGCACGAGATTTTAACTGTGTTACAAAATAGAACTGGGCCATTTTAACTGGTTTGTGTGATCCAAAGTTTTTCCTCACTTAACTTATGCCTTCTGGGCTTCATAATAATCAATGAGCGTAAACGAGGGTTGGGCATATCCAAATTTTGATTTTGATACGTTAAACCTTCTCAGCATTTTACTGGGGTATACGATATTACTGTGACTAATTAAGAATTATTTTGTAGCTGCACCTAAACCATTCAGAAACAGAATAGCACCATTATATTTGAAGATGACGCACAAGTTCTGATTAAACCAAACTTCACCAGCTCGTTTCTCCCTCCATTTAATGATCTGGGACACGCCAAGACAAGAAAAGTGCAGAAGAGGCAGATTCCAGAATAAAAAGTTAAAGGTGACAGTCCACGGCGTGTGATATCTCCCACTGCAGCATGTTGTATCTGACAGACCCGCGCCCTCGGCACTCGGAGAAGTTACCATCTCCTCCGTGAAAGTCTGACTTCGTCCTCGAGCAGGAACTTTCTCCTCTTCAGCGCCTCGTCCCCTCTCGACTCTCGGCGTTCAATAAAACGTCTCCATCACAAACTTTTCGGCTCAATATCACACACAAAACGTCAGTCAGGTTTTTTTCTTCTTCCTCGCTGCGTGTGGATGGAAATCTCCGAGCGTAACGATGTTTGAAGAGGAGAGAGAGAGCGGAGGGAAGAAAGTGCCCGAAGTGACTGTGGTGGGATCTCTGGCCTGACGCAGGGTCGTAGCTCAACATTTGCGTCTTTCCCCTGTCATTTAGCCTGAAGCCACAATGCTCCTAATATTATATTAGGTCCTTATGCACTGCAGATTTTTTTGTGACGGTAATGACACTGATACTGTTGCTAGTTTTTGATATCGGTAAACCTCATTACCACCCAACCCTAGTGTAAACTTTATTACTCCCAAAGACAAAGTTTTGTCATGAAGGTAACATTAACAACTAACATGCCAACATGCACTTCCTGATTGTCTGACTGTAAAATGCTTTCTAATTAGATGCAGACCGCACACAGAAGACTAGTGCAAGATACATTTAGCTCAAATACATGGGGAAAATGTGGTACTGGGCCTTTTATGTATCTAATGTGACGAAGCAGACAGCACAGAACAGAAAGCAGCTAAAAGAGAAATTAAATTTTCAAATCAGAGCCACGCTGCGCACAAGAACCATGAAAAGCTTCTCTCCAGATGCTGTTTTGGACAAATCCTTCATTTGATTTGTTTTAAATCCTGTTTAAAGAGCTGCAGATAAACACAATACACTTTTGTCAATGAAAAAATGAAAAAATGTCTGATCCTCTGCACTGCCTCCGAGCTGCTCAGTGTGACTGTCATTAGACTGGAAATACAAAGTGTTTTATCCCACTCTGCACTGGGGAGGGGAGAACAGAAGATAATGTTGATGCATGTTCAGGTAGTTAATGTGCACAGATGCAAGAACTCAAAAACAGAGCTTGAGTTTTTATTTTCATTTAGATCTCTGAGCGCTCATAAAAAGCTCCATTCACATTTGCAGTTTTGATGCGTCACACACAAAACTCTGGAAACTATTTTTAAGTCCATAAACCAAACTCATTCTTCTGTCAAATTGTGTTCACCACAAACTTAAAGCATTCACGTGGGGATAAGAACTTAAATGGACAGTTCAGAATTTTGGACAAAGGGCCTCATTTCCTCGTGAGCCAGAGTGTTGGAGACATGTGGAGACACTTTTTAAAATCCAGTCCTTGTATTTGGAGAGGTTGCTGGTGCTAGACTAGTGCATGTCAATGGCCATAGTTGTCCTGCCACTATAAACAGTCTTACCCACTCCACAGTGCACCCAAGACAAAACTATTACAACTCCAGACTGTCGATGTGAATGTCTGTGTTGATGGAATAATGTTAGAAGTAAAACCAACCTTGCATTTCAAGGATTTATGTCTGAGCAGCAGCAGAGTTGCACTTCCTGATAGAAAGCTCGACAGCGGCGGACTGATATATGAGAAAATAGTCCCTCAACTTGCGACAATTCAATCAATCAATCGCACTTTATTTATAAAGCGCTTTTCATACAAAAAATGCAACACAAAGCCATGATTATGCGATGCAAGGTTAGTTTTATTTCAAACATGAAGAAATGAGGCCCTATGTTCAAAATTGCCAACTGTCCCTTTAACTTTACCGTTGTTCATTCCCCTTGCTGACAGCAGAGGGAGCTCCAAGCCCAAAGGTGTAGTTTATAAAGTAAATTTGACAAATGCAGAAATGTGAAATACGTATCCCAAGGTGACAAAAGCATGTTTAAAGGTGCATTTTCAGTTGACGTCTGTTACCTTCCTGTTTCTACAGATGTCATTGCTCTGCTTTGTTCCACAGTATGACATTAAACAGCTTGACTTTACATTTATTCAATCACAGGTGGTTATTGCTCAAAAATACCTAGAAAAACAGGGATTCTGACTGTGAGCAGGGTCGCCTCTCCACAGATCAGACCTGTAACTTGGTCTGGTATAGTCTCCATGGAGATAGAAAGGTTCAATACTGTGAAACATTCCAGACAAAACAATAACATCTTCATGTAGACAAGCATTTGACGGACGCTCCACTAGATAAGTTACATAATGCACCTTTAAGTTAGAAAATGTGAAATACGTATCCCAAGATGGTCCGTGCACCATGTGTTCTTTTGAATTTCAATTAAGAATGAAAAACAATAAAATGGGTAAACAGTTTGTTATTTAATTCTGTTTTAATGTCAAACAAAAGAAGAAAAAAAACAGATCTCGACCTCGATTTCCAATGTTTAATTTAAAGTTGATTTCAAATATCACCAATCCAAAAGTGTTGTTTATCACACAGAATTGTCTCAGTGCACTTAGCAGTAAAATTAAAAGATACAAATATTTAGATTACAACAATATATCGTGATTGACAGCAATACACAGTGGTAACAATGACAGAAAACAGTGTACAGTGTATAAAAGTCAAAATTACACCATTATAAAGACATGTGCATTCACTCACTTACATATACACATACCTGGAAGCCATACCTGCAAAGTGGTTTATTGGTTGGATGTGTAATATTTAGAAAATGGTGAGTTTTAAGTCTGGATTTGAACATATGAATGGCTGTGGCATTTCTCACAGTGGGTGGCAAAAAACAGTCATCGTGCCTATTTCACTTTTCATATTTTTTGCCTCAGAAGTTCTGCTGCTGGAACGATTTACCTGAAAAATCATTGCAATTTTGTGGACAAACATGTCATATTCTTTGATAGCGACGTGTTTACGTTCACGTCTTAGAACATTTAAAGTCTAGGCAACACTTACTGCACTCAGGTTGATTAGCGGACACAGAAAAGTGGTTTGTGAAGGAGCCCGAGGTGTAAATGAAAGACATAGGATTTTTAGTTGTTGTATGTATATCGAATTGAATTTTTTTTTCACATGAATACACAGTAATAGACAGGCAACAAACAAACAACAACAAAAAAACTGACAAAAGGTCAGATCTCAGTTTTGGTTTGAATTGAGTCTTTCAAGGGGATTTAAAAATGACCTTCTCTTGCTTAGAGTTCAAGGTATAAATTGCAGTTCGAGAATCGCGGGATTTATAAATCCAACGGGTAAGTTGTAGGAGTCAGTTTTTATGGTTCATGCAGCGGTGGAAAAAAAGTATAGCATGTCTTACCGCTCTGTGTGGTCTCGCTCGCCATCGGTTTGTGTGGTAGATTAGGAGTTGTTGATGGAGTTGTACGTGGTCCCATCCATACAAAAAAACCTGACCTAAAAGGTCAAAACACAAATAAATATTTCATTAATATACTAATGTAAACTAATATGACAAATATAAATGATGCATGATTAACATACATGAGAAAAATGCATAATCATGGTATTGACAATTAACATCCATGAATAATTAATTAATTATTTATAATTAATATAATTATTCATGCTAGAATGAACTCAAAATTCAGATGAATTAGTTGTTAAATATATCAGTAATCAATTACTATAATAATTAAATTATTCAGTCATCCATTTAAGACAAGTGCACTTAATTCACATATTAAAAAATCTCAATATTGGTACAAATACTCATTGAGTGTATCAATCAATAGTGTTGCGCAACAACAAGAAAACATGTAGCTACATAGAAACAAAACATAGCTAAATAATGCTTAAACTAGGTTACCGTCACAAAAGGCGCTTCTATATATTCAATATTTTGTTAAATTAAAGTGCTGCCTGTAATTCGGCTTCATTACAATGCACCAGTAAACAAGAAACGGAAGAATTTTACCTGAGTTTCTGTGGGCAAAAAAGAAGGCAAACACAAGACTCCGTGCACGACGCGACCTGTCAACATGCACAGAGGCTCTATGGAAGATCTGCAAGGAGCAGGTAGCGATTTTAGGTAATAATAATAATAATAAAAATAGCGATGGTTTAGGCGGTTGAAAGTTTCTGTGACGGTATATTAGACGTTGGCAAAAGTCTCACCTTAATATGCAGGGTGAACGGCGCACATTTCCAAAGTTTAGTCACTTTGACTCGACGGACCACGCCACAGCCACAGCGGAGGGAGGGGGAAGTCAAGTGCGGAAACTTGAAGGAAAGGGAAAGTTTGGGCAGTGGCACAGGAAGTGGACCCGCCAAAATAAAAGTCTCCGTCTTAAATGCCGGTTACAGGAAGCAGCAATAAACTCTGCAAAACGTCCGGGGCAAATCAACCAGAGAGAATAAAATATCAAAATTGAAATGGGCACTAAGACTGTTTTTTGATTGGTGCTATTTGAAATAAACTTTAAATTAAATATTCGAAATAGAGGTCGAAATCTTTTTTTTTTCTTTTTTTTGGTTTAACACTGAAACAGAATAATGAAATGACAAACTGTTTTCCCATTTTATTGTTTTTCGAATGACACACAGACCCAAGGTGAGCAAAAGCAGGTTTAAAACTGAGTTAAAAGAATGAATCCTGTGTGTTCTTTCATGCGCGTCAGTGAGGCATTTGTACGTTCACTCTGTGCTCATGTATGACCTGAAGCGCTAATCGCCATGACAGATCTCTTCATATAAAACCATTGACCTTTACCTTCGTTCCTCGGTAGCGCAGGATGAGCGGTGCGCACCCTGTTGCGTCGGGCTTCGGAGAGCATCATTTTGACTCTGGTTTCCACGGAAACAAAGCTCCAGAGCTGCTGGAGCTTTCTCCATCTTCGTAAAGGTGAGAGTGGATTTGACCTCACGGTGGGGAGTCACCAGGGGAGTGGGGCACAGGGAGCGCTTCTGACACCTGAGAAGGATAGGCGTGTTATTTTTTTCCTTTTTTAAAAATAGTTTTTACATGTTTTTGCTCATAGGCCTTTACTTGGAATGGTGCTGAAGAGCGGGGAGTGGATTCTGTCAATGATCTGAGCTGGGAGTCAGTGTTATAACACAGTCTGATAATGCAGGGTTCACGGAGGGTCTTAAAAAATCCTGAATTTGAGGGTCCTGACGTCATCACGCAGCGTGCGAGTGACGTAGGAGATATGCTCGTTGAAAGTCTCATCTTTCCAAGGAAAAAACAAGTTTCTATCTTTTATGGTTGGAAAGTTATGCGTGGTTACATAAAACATATTCTCCTGCTTCGTATACTACACTGATTGGGTGTGTAATATTTAGAAAAAGGTAAGTCTGGATTTGAACATATTAATGGAAGGGGACAAAAAACAGTCATCGAGCCTATTTCACTTTTGACATTTTATTCTCTCTGGTTTATTTGTCTGAGAAGTTCTGCTGTTAGAAAGTCCATCAGCTTCGTTCTCTTGATCCATCCTTCCATCTTCTTTCGCTTTATCCGGTTGGGTTGTGGGGGCAGCAGTTCACCGCCCAGTCCTCTGTGCACCTGACCCCTCTGAACCCCTCTGTGGGTGGTGAGCCCACAGGAGGGTGGACGTCATGGTCCTTGATTTCAGTTCATAGTGGTGCTGCATGTTTTGGGTAGATGGGGGAAACCAGAGCGCCCGTATGAAACCCATCCAGCATCCAGCAATCGCCCCATTACTTTCTGGTGTCAGTCATGGAAACAGCTCCTGTCAGGTCCAGGGCCAGAGCCACAGCACTTCCTGCATCCCCATGGTGTTTATTACATTTGGATTTGTACATTTTGACTGAAACAAACCGTTTAAATAATAGCGAGTGATGTGCAATTACGCAGACCAAGATGTATAATTTGCCATTTATTTGAGAAATAACTGCACTTAGAGCGGCTTTTTCAATCGTTACAAACACATTGACTCACTACACTCTTTGGCAAAGTTTGGACCAATGAAAATGGCTGAGGTGCATGCATTTGGTGGAAAACAAAGTTCCTATAGACAGAGATAGTGTTAGTAAATAGTGATGATGTAGATATGGTTGCGCACGCATTTTGGCAACAGAAGTACAGCAGAACTCAGCAGCTTGTCGAGCTCTGTGACAGGATTATCGTCAAAAGATCATGAATATTTCCTCAACAAGCCGACTTTGACAAATGGTGTCCGAATGCCAGGTCCTTGTGTGATCAGTGAGTAAAACTTTAAAACTTTAGTCCACCGGTAGAATATCGATTCTGACAACCACACACAGAACAGCTAGATATTTTGGTGCTGGAAATGTTTTTATCTCCATCTTCCTCTGTCCGTGTTCAGGCTGAATAAATCGGAATGAATGGGGAACAATGACACTTCCGTTGCCAAAATGCATACGTCGCTTTTTTTTATCCTTAAAGGGTCTATTGTACACTTGTTTTCCTGACGTCATCACACAGCGTGCGAGTGACGTAGGAGATATGCTCGGTGAAAGTCTCATCTTTCCAAGGAAAGAACTAGAAAGTTTCTATCTGTTATGGTTGGAAAGTTATGCGCGGTTACATAAAACATATTCTCCGGCGTCGTATACTACACTGTTGGTCTGGTTAACATAAGTAAGTCTTGTTTTTTCCCCAGTATAGAAAGTTCTCATTTGAAAGCCTGTCCTCCAATGTGAACTGATGCACTTATAAATAGAACAAGCAGCACAGGCGGACAGAGGAGGGAAGGGGGGGCTCAGGGAATTACATGGACCCAAACTAATATTCAGCATCTAACAATTCAATTTGACCCATCCATCACAGATACTGGGGACAGCCTGTCATGGGAAACCAGTGCGATACACACCGACTCTTATCATAGTTACTATCATACTGCGAACTGGCTGAGGGGGTCTAAACTTACACCTCTCCTCCATAGATCATTCACAAGAAGAGAATCCCAACTTAAAGGAACTCTGCGTAGTCTGAGCTCTTACTGTATTAAAACACTTTTACAATCCCAACTGAACCATGTGGTGTGTAATATGCAAATTGCAGGTAAGTGTCATGAAGCTAAAATGTTTTGTTTTCCAGTAAAACTCATGGGTGGTTTTGGGTCTCAGGCTGTTTGGGTCAGTGAAATCAATCTCAGACACTTGTGCCAGTTAGTTTGCTAAGTCCAGTTAAAGGAAAAAAACGACTTAACAAGGACGTTTCACATTATTAAGCAGAGCAACATTTTCAAGGAAGCCAAACGGCAGCTCTGGGAGGTTATTCTGACATCCTGCAAAGAAACTCAAGCAGAAACTCTCCACAAACTCACAAGTTCAATGGATGCAAGAAATGTGAAGCTCAGATCAAATAAGAGCTCTTATGTTCAAATGGAACTTGACCTGTTCAGATGTTTGGATTGAAACAGCATAATTTCAGTGATATGATAATGCTGCGAAGTGAAAAATAAGCAAATGGCCATTTTCACTTCTTTACAACAATAACATGGTTTGAAATTTTGTTGTGCATAATAATTTAGAACAGTGCCTTTTAAGTTTTAATTAAAAACGGTTCAGTAACATTCAAATTCAAAGGTTGATGGCTGGAAAATTATGATGACTGTCATTTATATTGGCAATTTGGCAAAATCCGAGAAAAATATCATTTGCATACTAATTTGGAAAGCAGTGTATACGGACTCATGTGAAAGCTGAGAGCCTCCAGAATTCACTCACTGAGCTGCAAAGGCTGCACTAGCACTCGGTCATGATGGCTGCAGGTGCTGGGGTTTAGGTAATGACCTTTCAGATCAAATCGGATTCAGATCAATACTAAATGGGACTTTTTTTTCTAATTCATAAAATCAACATTGCAGTTGTTATTATCATGCACGTAACTTGGACTCAAATACAACTCAAAGAATGCATTCTAATGCCGGGCGTACACTGTGTAATATTTTTGATCATTTCACTCAGCTCCACCTCAAACTGCACGACCACATCGCAGGGTTTAAAAGTTCACAGCTCACGATTCACGTTCTCACACTATATGAACAATTTCAAGTATTCGTTACCCCATGTTTACTACACGAAGCACGACAGACGATTAAGCCAAACCTTGGCCCCCCAAAAAACAGTTGCTCTAGTGAAAAATTGGCTTAAAAAGGGCCAAAAATTGCACCGTGTACGCTCGACTTTGGTAAGAGTTCAGCTGAATGTGTCTTGCAAACAGGTAATGCTTTAATGTGACTAATGAGGCCGATAAACAATGTAGAAATAAATATATGAACTTAAATATCCTCCAAAACAGGGAAATTATCTAATAGAAAACAAGCAGGGAATAAACTCAAGAACGGGTTCTTCAAACAGGGTGTGGTGGAAATCCTTTACTTTGTTTTCTGTTGTGGTCTATTTAAGTTAAAGAATGTATTTTATGGGTTTAGAGAACTGTTACTAACAACTGATGAAGCATTTCTGTATTCCTGCTCACATGTGGGCAGGAATATAGAAGGAAGGTTTCGTTTTCATTTTCTCTGTAATTGTGTGCACAATTGCTTTAATAAATCCAGATTCTTTGATTTAAGACAACTTTTCTCCAGTTTTTATTCTTCTCAGATCTAGAAATCCACAACACAGGGAACAATGCAGAATTACACAGCTTTCAGATTCAGAGTTTCAGATACACAGCTTGAGTGTCTCTCTTGAGTGGCCAACAATCTAACTGAGACTGAATGAACAGAGGGAGTATATATAGAGACGCCCTGGGATGATTAGGGAGTGAGCGCCAGCAGGAAAAACAGAGGAAGCAAAAGAACGACCGGAACAGGCTGGGAAATAAAGCAACAGTAAAAGCTATATTCTGTAAGATTTGAATGTGTTTACCTCGTATCTGGTCACAGTCATCTCCCAACATCGCCCCTGCTGCCGGAAACCTCAGTGTCATTTTTGACTCTCAACTTCCACCTTCACAACACAAAAGTCCCTCCTGTTTTCTCCACCTCCGCACAATTAATAAAATCAAACCTATCCTCTCACACCCCGATCTTGCCAAACTCATCCACACACTCATCTTCTCCCGTCTAGACTATAGTGATCAAAAAAAGCAGCGTTCACATTTTGGTAACAGAAGTGTCATTGTTCCCCGTTCATTCCAATTCATTCAGACTGAACACGGACAGAAGACGACGGAGATAAAAACATTTCCAACACCAAAATATCTGTTTGTCAAAGTCGGCTTGTTGAGGAAAATATTTTGATGATAATCTTCCGCAGAGCTCGACAAGCTGCTGAGTTCTGCCGTACTTCTGTTGCCAAAATGCGCAGCCGAGCCTACTCACACTAAAAGGGTCTGTTGCAACTCCCTCCTCTCTGGCCTCGACTCCGAATCTATCTCTTCTGACGGGCTCCTCACTGGTTTTCACAGACATCAACACATTCCCCCTGTTTGAGCTTCCCTTCACTGGCTCCTGTGTGTTTTAGAACTGATTTTAAGATTTCACTGATCAGTTTTAAAGCTCGTTTAGGTCTCGCACCAAGTTACATTTCAGAACTTTTAATCCTGTACAAGCCTCACGCAGCCTTTGATCCTCAGGCAGGTCCCTGTTCAATTCAATTCAATTCAAGTGTATTTCTATAGCACATTTAAAAACAACTTCAGTTGACCAAAGTGCTTCACATAAAGCAGGGGTGTCAAACTCATTTTGGTCCGGGGGCCGTATGCAAACTACTTTGATCCCAAAAGGGCCGGATCAGAAAACTCAGTGCTCTCTTCAAGTTATTGTATTTTTCTCCGTGTCTCGTAGTGGTGTTTAAGATTATATTCCTCGAGCAACGCCACTTGTTCCAAACACACTGAGCACAGATTTCCCATTCACCTCTGTCAACAAATAAGAATTAGACTATATTTCTTGGGAAATCCTGAACTCAGCATCTGCTTTTCTTATTTTTTGACATTTTGCTGATGAGGGTCACGGTCGACAGTCAAAATGATCGTCCTTTAAGAGCGTTTGGAAAGAGGAAAGTCTTCATTTGTGCTGCTCTGGTGGGAGTCGCAACGTACAGAAATGCCGGAGACGCTGCTATGCTAAACGGTGCAGAAAATTAACAGAAAAATCTGAAAATTTTAAGTATTTTAAGAGAAAAATCAGCCGAGGGCCAGATTAAAGGTCTTGGAGGGCCGGATCTGGCCCCCGGGCCGCATGTTTGACACATGTGACATAAAGGATAACAAAGACAGAAGAAACATATACATATATAACACAATGTGAAGACTATAATAAAAACCAAATAAACTGACTAACTAGTATTAAATGCCAGGGAAAAGAGATGAGTTTTCAGTCTAGTCTTGAACTGCACTACAGACTGAGAGGATCTGACAGGAAGAGGAAGGCTGTGGCTTTTCCAAAGTCCAGGCTCCGGACGAAGGCGATCGAGCCTTTTCAGTCTGGACGTCTCGACTTTGGAACAACCTTCCTGAGGAGATGAGGCTGTACCATCAGTATCATCTTTTAAATCACTTCTTAAAACCCATTTTTATCATTTTCATTAGTTTATTTAATGTGTTTGCATCATTGTCTGTTTTTGAATGCTTTCTGAATACTATGTTTATTGTTCTTTGCTGCTTGTAGAGCACTTTGTAAATCTTGTTTTTAAAAGTGCTTTACAAATAAAGATGATGACGATATTTATATGGTATTTAAAATCAAAATATCCTTTAAAACAACAACTTGTATACAATTATACATGCCTTCCTTAAATGCGTTAGGAAAAAAGTGTGACAAATCGTGAGTTTGTCCCATTCGTGTTTGTTACGGCCCCAGGCCTCCAGTTCTTTGATTTGTGTTGTGTGCTTTAATTTATTTTGGCATTTGGATTTCTGCTGGTTGAGCCCTGGTCTCTGATTGGTGGGAATTTCAACCCTTGGTCACTCCCACCTCACCTCCAGCCTCCTCCCCCTATTTAAGAAGATTCCTCTCACCTGTTCGGGGCGGCTGGCCTTTGTGGCCAGTTTGCCATTTTCTGTTTGTGTCTCTTTAGTGTGTTAGTCTAACTTTGTGTGACAGACACTAGTTTAGTTCTGTTTTGTGTCTTTTTAGTTGTCACTCGATTCTGTTTGTAGGTTTATGTGACTTTTGTTTAGGGACTTTTGTGATTTTGTTATGTGTCCCTTAGTCCGTCACTTGTGTTTTTGTATAGACCTACGTGACCCGTTTTGGCACAAAACTCGTATTTCAGTCCCGTCCTTGTGTTTCTTAGTTTAGGTTATTTTATGTACATATTTTAGCTTGTTTTGTTTAATTTACCTTGTACATTCCTTTTAATTAAATTACCTTATTTATTCCATTTTACATCTTGGTTATTTTGTTACTTCCATGGTCCCTAGCACAGCTGGGTCGTAACAGTGTTTATGAGAAAACAACACAGACTCTAGATTGTGTCTCTTCATAAAGAATTCTTCACACTTCCACATGAACAAGAAATATCCATGTGTGTGTGGCCCACTTCAGACTTGCACCAAACATTCAGCTCATACAGCGCTCAATCAAGCAACAACAATATTAACAAATTCAACAAAAAGAAAAGCGCTGTTTGTATTTAATTGTTAGATTTGTGTTTTTCAATCAGAGGCACAGGGACCTTTAGATGTACGCACACATATTGGTTTTGAAAGGCGAAAAATCTCTGCTATCTTGGACCAAACGCTCAATAAATAAAGTAATAATAAAACTAAACCAACACTAAACTAGTCTGTATTTAGTTAAAGCTGCTTTTCACTGTTTTGATGCTCTCCAGGAGGACACGCTTGAAATGCTTGATCCAGGTTGAAAGATAAACGACAAATGAGTGCAATCAGAAGGATTTTATTTTCTTTATTTGCAGAAAACGTGCTGGAGTAGACACAGAAAAGCTCTACTATTCATGAAAATCAAAAATAAATGAAACAGTTTGGTATTTGTAGCAACTGGCTTCAAGCTATCGTCTAACATTTCAAATCAAATACTTAGCAAATAAAGCTTTTGTACAGCGACATCGAGTACTACTGGTATTCATAAAACCTTTTAGTAGTCGTTATCCAATGGGCAGACAGCGTGACGTATACAACAGCAATAAGGAAAGGAAAGGAAAACCATCTATATGATTCTGACTGCCCAATAAATGAAAGTTTTCTGGAGAACATTCAAAATAATGTGTCATACATTAAAGGCTCCATGTTACTCCTTTAAAAAAAAAAACACAATAATTACAGTTAATTAATTACTAAGAAAATAATGCATTCAAAATATTAATGCATTTTATTGCAGTTTGCATGGACTCAGTCTTGTCGAGTGCGATCACATTTCATTACGGCCGCTGCTTTCGCCAAGATCAATCAGTCAAACTTTATTTATAGAGCGCTTTTCATACAAAAATGTAACACAAAGCGCTTTACAGTGATTAAAAAGAACAATTCAACACCTCCCCTCCCCACAAAGCTAAGCTAAACAGGTGAATCTGAGATTACTGTGTTTCTGTGACATTTCTCTGTTCTTTTTGACTTCTAACTGAAAATGCTCTCTGTGCGTGCGGGAGTGTGCAGGGCGTCTCTCTGCAGCCTGTGTGCTCGTCTGGAGACACTGCTCGGCACATCACCACACGCCCCCAGTGTCCGTAACAGCGTGTGCCCTCGTGTACCAGCGCCTATCACAGGGCAGCACCACTGTCAGTTGGCACTGTCACTCTACTGCACACCACTGAAAAAAAAAAACGTAATCGAGCAGCAGAAAGAACATTTGGAGTGAGCTAGAAACTTGTGAGGGATGGCGAAAGGTGGGGATGGAGAACACAGCTTCACGGCAAAGCACAGGCCAATGAAATACTGCGTGGGTCCGGAACGCTATGGAAAAAAGAGAGATTTTTGTCTCGGCCCGGATGTTATTGTGTTTGGATCTGGAACAGGACCGTAGTGCGCCAATTGAGTACCTCTGTGCTACAATGTTGGCACAGAGCAGGTGTACAGCACAGAGCAGGTGTACAGCACAGAGCAGGTCTAGGGCAACATGTGGCTAAAGTTTGCCTGGTAAGTGCACATCCAGTTCATCTGCGTTTGTCCCAAAGTGCATTTGGTTTGGTAAATGTGCAGAGGCTGGAACGTAACGGCACTGAGGAAAACAGGCTTAAAAATCCTGCCCAAAACTGTTGTTGGCTCAGAAATGGTAATAATAACCTTATTAACTCAACGTTATTGAACATAGTCCCCAACTGGTCGGGCGATGTTAAAATTGACAACTTTAACTTTTTTTTCTATTCAGTGGGAGAGGGACATTACCTTTGTCTGCCATTGTGAAATGAAATGCAATTTATTTTTTCAAGACATTTTCTCAGACATTAAAGAGCTTGAGTTTAAAAGTCAAGTGTGTGTGTATTATTTGATGAAGTCGTCCACTAAAATTCAATTACATAAAATAAATGTTGCTTTTGGGACAAATACTGTTAAGTGATTAATTAAGATTGATTATTTACAATGTCTGTAATTAATTAGATTTTTTTTAAATCAAGTCCCACCTCTATTTTTAATCTATGATATGATGTTTCCTCGTTAAGAACAGACCTGGAGTTGTGTTTTGTTTCATTCACACATGTTTAACACACAAATCCTGCACATTTAGGCTGAGTTCTTCTATCAAACAGAAAACACTCCACCTTGTGATGTCATGTGGTAATACAGAAAATGCTCCACTATGTTTTTAAACTCCACACACCTTCACTAGAAACATTTGGATGATTTCAGCACTGGAATTGCCAACCTCTGAACAAAAAGTAATGGGTGTAGGCTTCATGACATCGCAAGGTTACGAGACTAATAACACAGGATTTCAAACGTGTGAATGAAACACAACACAACTCCCAGTCTGTTTTTGAGGAGGTAACATTGGAAGAGAGTAGGGGGGAGATCAGAGCAATGATGTCTTGTATACAGGAGAATAAAGTTACTCAGTTTTGCATGAGCCCCCCAAATAGAACTTCAGAGGGTCGATCAGAAGGAAGCAACAGGGTTAAAAACTCTGAAAATTAATTTTGCACGTCTCCTGCATATATGAATTTCCTCCTGAACATAAATACAGATGCTGTTCTATACGAGTCCATTTCAATTACGTCTTTATAAATTCTCTGACCTTGTGAACAGCTGCATGGTCTGTGCGTGGCAAATACAGGATTATAAAGTACATAATGAGAGCGGAGATAAGGCCCGGCTCTGAGTATGAAATTAATTATGATAACACAGAATTTAACATCAGGCTGAGAAGCGTTAGAGGAGGATAAGAGAAACATGGGATCTTGAGCTAATCTCTCTTCATGGGTTTGTTTTTACACACACAGAGGTGGATCTGCAGTGACTGATAACAAATACTCTTGAATACCTGAATGTCCTAATTATAATTAGTGTAACCAGTTCACATAATAACTACGTAATTACACAAAATGGTCCATCCATCCATCCATCTTCTCCCGCTTAATCCGGCTGGATCGCGGGGGCAGTTTGCTGCCCAATCCTCATAGCACCCGACCCCCCCAAAATGGTTCTTTTGTTTATTATAGCTTTGTTTATTGGCTTTTGATTTACTCTGCAGCCTTGGTCCTGCTGCTACTTCTGTGTTTTTGTTTCTTCTTTGCACCACAAGCTTCACAAACAACACAGTGCAAAAGCCTCCTGGTCACATTAATATTAATATTACCAGTAGTTATTTGTTGTCTCACTTGGGTACCTTTTAAAATATTAATTTTAAAATGTTGAGAGCAGGATACAGTGGTTTGATTTCTTGCGCTGTGTATTTCAGCACCATGGTCAGCTCCCCAGTGATACATTCTGTTTACGCCGAGTTTTTACCAAATGCAGCTATTCCCCACCAATGCAGAGAGGAGAATGGAGCCAAATCTGTGTAAATCACTGCAAGACACTTCACATAACATCACATGACCCTTCTGGAGAAGGATGCAGAGGGCATTCGAAACATGTCAGGGTCTAAACAACACACTGGTCTGTTGAAAAGAATCTTTATTTGGAATGATGCTGGAAAACTGAAATGACCCTTTTTGAAGTTACCAGTCCTGACCTGTGGCAGAAAGCCTATTGGAAATGAAGCAATTGCAGCTACAGAATAGGCTCTAATAGTAGTGTGTGACTGGAGACACATTGGTCCATTAAAAGTCAAACAGGGCTGTGTTCTGACCCGGCTGCTCTCACACTCTCTCTCTGTGGAGCAGCGATGGCTTCTCCCAAACCAATTTCCCAAAGTCAACACAAACACACAGAGTATTGTGTGTTTTATGTTTGTACTGAAGACTCGAAAGAAATGTCCCAGAGACATTTGGACATTTGGAAAACATGCGGCCTTACTGTGAGTGGGCTCACATCTCCACAGATCTGACTCCTATTTGACCTGGAGCAGCACCTTCTCCTGCTTATTTCTATGGAAATGTCATTCTTTTGACTATAATTTTCCACGGTACGACATAAAACGTATCTATCCCCATGGAAAATGTGCCAAAGTGTGGTTTATACAAGTGACAGTGACCAGAACGTTACACACTGCACATGTAACCCAACCCAAAACATACACTGTAGGTGTGAAAGGGGTGTGTGTGTGTGTGAGTGTTGGTGGTAGCTCACTACCATCGGGTCTGGAGTGAATGAATAATGCTTTGTTAATAATGCTCTGTAAAGCATCTTTGGGGACATATGTCTGTGAAAAAGTGCTATAGCTGTTGTTGGAAGGTGACCTTGGGTGTCCAGAAAGGCACCAAATAAATAAAATGCATTATTATTATTATTATTATTATTATTATTATTATTATTATTATTATTATTATTATTATTATTATTATTATTATTATTATTATTATTATTATTATTATTATTATTATTATTATTATTATTATTATTATTATTATTATTATTGTAAGAAGGACTTAGGCTATGACTTAACTCGTGAACCCTTAATTTTACATAGTTACTAAGACAGAATCACTAACAATGATATACTTGTTATGAGTTAAGTCTTTTTCATGCTTTAATAAGGCCAATTAAAGTGTTGTTATTCTATAGATCGTGAATAATTATTTTTGCTTTATTTCATTGTGCGGTTTATTTCTATCCATTTGTACCAGTTAAATAAAAGCCATATAAATAAATACAAAATGCCCATTTACATAAAGCCAATTACTCCGTGGTGTGTAGAATGAATGCTGTAAAGTGCAGTCTTCCATCTTCCCTGTAGAGCCCTCACATACATAGTTAATGATAAGGCTCATTTAACAGGAGCTCTGGGAGGTTTCCATAAAATCAGCCTTTATGAAGCTGATTAGCCTCCATTTTGTGTCCTACGCACACAAAGGCATTCCAAACAGGGAAACCGCACTGAAATAACACACACAACGCTGCTTTAAAATGCACTGGAAACACACAAGGTTCTACAACGGGATGCACTCTGCAAATTGGACGTACAAAGTATCAGAAAATGGCCTACTGCTCCGCGCTGATGGAAAAAAATGTATAAAACGATCATGTTTAGAAGGCAGCACTTGCTTGGTGGATCTCTGTGTAATGGCACTTGTGTCGGAGCTTCAAAAGGATTTTATTTTCGCAATTCAAATGGTTCAGATGATAGCCTTCAACAGGGAGAGCTCGAAATATGGAAATGAAGTGAATCTAATAGGGTTTGGTAACTAGTTGAGTTAATGGTGTTCTGTTAAGTGCTATCAAAGTCCCTGTTATGAGAATCCAAGTCAGAAAAATAGAAAGTAAAGCCACTGTTTGAGTTCTAATGAATGAACTGAATGAATGTGATGCGTTTAAATACTTTAAAATGTGAGAGTTTAATAGATTTTAACAAAGGGGATGGTTAAGAATGCAAATATACATATCGAAATGAAAAGGTCTAACTTTCACATTCACTGAAACGAGAACAGCTCCAAAAGGCGCTGAAACAAATCTACGTCCATTAGACTCATTATCATAATTAAATTTCATAATAACTCAGCGCCGCACAGCAACCTCTGCACTAAAAGCCGACACCTTGGCTTGTGATGAAAAACGTTTTGTGCCAATCCTCAATGTAAAGCCCACATTTGGAGTTCAGCCCTGAGCCCCGAAGTTCTCTTTTAATCACTGCCTAATGAAGTCAGGCCAGGAGGTTTGAGCGCTGCCAAAGACTGAGGGACAGTGCCAGGGTGATTCTAAAAGAGTTGTGGGGGGAAATGTGTCTCTGTAGGTCACGAATTGGGCTGGGTTTAAAAATGTGAACTTTTTGCAGCACAAACTGAGGAATTTCTCTGCTAATTTGGACTCTCTGATCAACTCAGGACACACTAGATCAGAGAAATGTGTTTGGATCCATCTCAAAGACTTGTATTTGTTTCTAACCATTCTTCTTTCAAAATAATATATACAGTAACTCATAGATAATGACAAAATAGAGTAGCAGTAGAACCATTGTTGATAAAAGTCTACAGATAAAATAAGCATAATATAGCCATTACGTAAAAAGTCAAGAGTTATTCTACAATATTTAAACAATTGATTAAGACATGAGACACACAAGTGGTAGCATGGTCCGGTTGGGGGTAATCAGTATTACTAATACTGACATGTCTGATGTTAGAACCAGTTTTTTTTATACATGTTTTTTGAGCAGATTGTATGTGGTGATTTCTCTGATGTTCTGAGGGACAGAGTTTCACTCCTGTGCAGCTCTAACTGAGAAGACACTCTGACTGAAGATACTTCTGTGGCCATACCGGCTCGTCAAAGCCTGAACCCGTCAGATCTCAGAGGCTAAGCCGGGCCGGGCCTGGTTAGTACTTGGATGGGAGACCACTGGGAATTCCAGGTGCCACAGGGGGGCGCCAGTGGCAAAAACTGTCGTAGTGTCCTTAGGCAAGGCAGATCACCCACATTGCCTAGTATGAAAGTGGTGTGTGTGTGAGTGTTGGTGGTGGTCGGAGGGGCCGATGGCGCAGATTGGCAGCCTCGCTTCCGTCAGTCTGCCCCAGGGCAGCTGTGGCTACAATAGTAGTTTACCACCACCGGGTCTGGAGTGAATGAATAATGCTCTGTAAAGCGTCTTTGAGTGTCCAGAAAAGCACTATATAAAACTGATGCTGGTTCTGATGTTCACAAACTGAGTGGAGGGGATGACAGACCATTAATGATTTTTATATATCCGACAGAGGTTTGAATATTTTATGACATTCTCCCATCTTAACAATTTAAGCTTCTGTAGAATGGCACAGGTTTTTTATCCAGTATTTTGATTGTCTGTTTGTAGAATGACCATAGTCCGTATATATGAGTGGACTAAGCTAACCCATTAGCCGCCGCATGCCAAACAGGAAGTGCTCCAGGAGGCTCTTCCGGCTCCTTCTCTCCCTTTTTCCCATTGACTTACATTGAGATCTTATTGGCTCTTTCTCTGTAACTCCTGCACTGAGCCTCGTCATTTTGGTCTTGAAACGTTTGTATGAACCAACTTTACATGATCCTGATTTTTTTTTCTCGCTATTTTGTCAAAAAAAAAAAAATCCTATTCATAACATAGAGCCTGGCTCTTGCTCCTGTAACTGTGGCATCAGGAGCCTCATTTGAGCGGCGCTGAACGCTGTGGGTGACGTCACACTTACTTAGTCCACTCACATTCCACGGCCGATGATAGTGACTCTATGGGTGTTGTTTTCTTTGCCTGTGACCATGTTGTAAGACAGTATGTTATATGTGAGAGGACCAGAGCCTGCATGAACATAGTAGCTGCCTGCAGTGATAAATGTGACCTTATGAATCGAAAATTGAACAGATTAAATTTAAATGGTTGCAGACTTTTTTGATTTGTGATATACAAGCTAATGTTGAATCAATTAGGATCCCCAGATATTTAAATTCTGACACAATTTGTATTTTTTCTCCTGCCACAAAAAAAACAACATCTTTCTGATTATTTATGTTTGATTTAGAGAAGAACATTGCAACTGTTTTCATCACCATATCATTGTTGCACTTTTCCTATGACGTCTTGTATAAAGCTGTAATTATATATTTTTAGGGGTTTAACGATATCCAAGTCTCAAGATACGATATCATCACAGTATGAACCTCACGGTACGATATTTACTGCAATATTGTGGGAAAGCTCACGATATCACGATATTCTACATAATAACAAGACTGACATTCTAAAATACTTTGACCAGTCATTTGGTACAACATTTATTGTCATTAGGGATGGAACGATATCCAAATCTCTCTGTACGATATTTTCACCATAAACATCTCACCGTACGATATTTACTGTAATATTTTGTGTGAATCTGCTGCTTTTTCCTCTAAAAATGCTTCACAAGACTTAATCCAAAGAATGAAGATGTAAAAGTGCTTAGAACAGTTATTTCTTCATGTCGTCTGCACTGAAATGGAGCAAAGGATCATGGTCTATGTAGTTCCCTCTGTTTTTTTTTTTTTTTTTAGATATTTCTGCATCAGAACTATTCATTTAAGCAAAGAGACTTGTGATTTGATATATTGTGATGGTCCACGATATTATTGTGAAACTTTTGACGATACAATATCACCATATTTTGGTTATTGCTACATCCCTGTATATTTCATTACTTACCGTTCTATTTTAACTCGTACATACATTTATATATGATTATGTCTTATTTGACATTCTCTTGTGTTTTTTTTTATTTAGAATTTATTATCACCATTCATATTTTTGCTTTTTGTTATTATATTATATTGTGATGTGGGAGCTACTGTGTCCAAATAATTTCCCTTGTGGATCAATAAAGTTCGTCTAAGTCATATTTAGGCCTGTGTAAATGTTTTTTTATTACAAGCTGCAACAACAAAAACAATGTAAAGGAATTATTATGTAGGCATTATTTTAAAAAAGGCTAATTTTCATATATTTTGCAGGTTTCTGGGAGCATATTGGGCTTGGATTTTGTGGACCTGTGCCTTTTTAATATTGTTATGATGGAGTTTTATTTGACTGGAGTTTGTGATTTGGCTCACATCGTGCCACATTATGATGCCGCTGGTCCCCCAAAGGTGCACTCACCGAAGAAAAGGAAAAGCTGGAATATGAAATAGTGCTGATTAGCCTGATAGCCCTACTGTGCTGATAATTCTGCCTCTTCTGTCACATTGAGCGGTCTTTAAAGCGGCTCCATCCTTTCAGTCCAATGATAATATCACAGGTGGCTGAGCAGCAGGAGCCCCACATATCTATTACCCGAACAGAGCCAAAGAGCAGCAGCCCTGTCCGGTCCTCACCGCTCTGAGGCCACTGTCCACTCACACCTCCTCTGACCACTGCTGAGAACAGACCGGAGCAGCAGATGAGCAGGAATCACATCAAATCAAGAAGAATTAGAGGAATCATTACCCATAATTCAATTAAACCTTGTCAGTAGAGATGGGATACATCCAAATGTCCACAGCCAAATCAGAGCAATATTTAGGGGTCAGAAATGTTTAGTGAGTGAAAAAGTGGTGCATTCAAAATTTTCCAGTAATAGCCTCTACATCTGTCAGTATAGACCACAATGTACTGAGAGACTCGGATTTAAAAAAGGGACACAACACATGAATGAAAATAGACAGAAGCAAACTAATCTAACTGATCACTTGTATAAAGGGTGTCCCAAAAATCTGACACATTTCGCAGGCCAATTATTTTGGCAATTCTTGTTGAAATAATCTCAAATTTTCACAGAATGTACAGAAACAGATCAAGATTTTATATTTCATGTTTTACTCTTTTTCTGTTTTCAGGTTGAGCCATTCACTCTGTTGTGGAATTTCTTATCCAGTAAAATATTTAATACATTTTTAAATATTGAATGAATAACCATGAACACTAATGCTGTCAAAAATATTGTGTTATTAACGAGTTAACTGCTCACTGCTCCGAGCTGTTGTTATGTCCTTAAACTCACGGAGGAGCGTATCGCAGCAGGACTCATATCTGCCTCACTATTTAATTAACAGGTACTTCTCCCGCTGGCCTTATTTTCTCAACTAAAAGCGTTCGTTCTGCTGCCACATGTAAACACACAGCACCGTGTCTTACGTCATGGCCTTTAGTACAGCAGCGCTGGGGCGACAAACATGGTCACAAACACAGTTGCAATAAAAAAATAAAAAATAAAAAAAAACATTTGTACTGATGTGGAAGTATAAAGAACAAAACTGAGAGGTGGTCTTAAATCAAAGAGTCTGATTTATTCCAGCGCAATCACAGCCCTGACTGTTCCTAACAGAGCCGTCTCTCTCTGTCTCTTGTGTTTAACAATAACCATCCGGATCATAAATACCACCCCAAGAGATTCACAGACAGGAGCTTAGTTCCCAAACAGCGTCAAGGACGAGTCAGACACAACACTGGGTCATTAAAAGTCAAAATAACACATGGAAGCAAGTTTAATTCAACAAAGATGCAAAGACATAATTAAAGGAGGTATATTCTGACTAAGTGCTCTGTTGTAGTTTGAAAGTCGTCGAGCGAACCCTCAGTTATGATAATAACATCTCCCAAAGAGAAGTCATTTTGCATCTTGGAATCAGCCAAGAAATTTAGAAAAACCTCACCAACTGGCAAGCAAATTTGGACTTGGTACCAAAAATGTAAAGAGGAAGGTTGAATATGCAGGGATAAAGGATCTGGTAGACCAACATCAACATCAGAAGATAAGCTCGAGCAAGTTCATGAACAACTCTCGCAAAGCCCCATGAATTCCATAAGGAGAACAAGTTTGGAAACCCAGATTCCTCGAATGACGGTTTGCTGTTTCTTCAAGTTTCTGCAGCGTAAAACACATAATTTTTTACCTTTTCGATTGTCATCTGCTTTTAAAGCCTGAACAAGCTGCAGACGGTTTCCTTTCTAATAATTTCCTCAGGATATGCCAAACCATCATTTGCTGCAGTTAATTTTTCCAAGTCAGATTTTTTGGGACACCCTGTATATTTATTATGTAAAATTCTGTAATTTCCACATCTCAGACAAAAAGCTGATAAGTTTGTTTACGTGAGCTCAATCTTGACAGAAACTTGTATGATTCTATTTGTCCATAGATTCTTCTGTATGTGTGTCAGTCGAATGTGATCATTAGCAAATTAAAGGTATTTTTTTCTCTCCCAGACGCCAGAGTTATGACACATGAAAGTAGTGGGCTGAGTGTCCAAATCGCTCTGTGAATAAGTGCTCTAAACAGTCCACTAAAGAGTAAAGGACTATGTAGAGTCTGAGAGGTTAGGGGGACATTCAGACACAACCATGAGTACGAGAGCAAAGGGAGGGGAGAATGTTGTTTTTTGCACATCTTCAAAACAATAAAAGGTAACATGGGGATCTGAATATGTTATATGTTAGTGTTAGTGTCTCCAGCTCCTCTTGTAGCCATATCTTTTTAAGTCTCTGCGCCTAAACCCTCTGTTGTGTTTGCATGGCTCAGTCTGACAGACCCTCCTGCGACTGGTGGATTCGCTTCAAGCTGGTACATTAGTCCCTTCCTGCCAATTGGTGCAACGCCCTAACGTCTGACCAATCCTGGACCTTCACCTGAGGCTGCCACACCTTTAAAGGACCCGCCCTCTGCCACTCCGGGCTGCTCTTCTGCCTGTTTGCTGCATGCCAGATTTTGGCATTTTGGTTCTTTGTAATTGAGACACTAGTATTCCTTTGTGACTTTGAAGAGACTGGCTTGTTCTGTTGTTTTTGGCTTAGTATAATTTGTACAGCTTAATTCAGTCCCTTTTTGTTTATACATTTAAATACTTTGCCTCTAATCCTTTTTTACCTTTATTTCATCAGGAAAGTCCCATTGAGGTTACTAATCTCTTTTTAAATGGAGTCCTGGCCAAGACAGCGCCGCAACGATACAATTCAGAATATTACAGGACACATTTCAGGCAACAAGACCATTTAAAACATTTACAAACCATGAATTTTATTTTCAAACCTTTGAGCAATAGTTTAAACTGTCCTATTGGAACCAGTTCTTTTAATTAATTTTCTTTTTGTAAATTGTTCCATGTCGTGGGGGCAGAATATTGAAATGCCACCTGATCAGCTTCTGTGCCAACACTTGGTACAGACTTGAGAGCGTAAAGAAAACAGTCCAGTCGCTTTTGGTTGAATATTTTCACAGAGATATGATGGGAGCAGAAGCAGAATACCCTTATGAATGATACATCCGTGTAAATATCATCCTTTTATTAGTTTTACATTTCTTTTAAATAAATGACATCTTTAGCTTCACCATTTTACATCTTGGTTCTTATGTTGCTTCCCCTTGTTGTGGAGAAGAAAAAAAACTGGAGAAAAGTTGTCTTGAATCAAAGAATCTGGATTTATTAAAGCAACTGTGCCACAATTACACAGAAAATGAAAACGAAACCTTCTGACCCTCACGCGTCTCTCCCTAATCTCGAATTGCAAAACAAAAACAGGCTCTTATACAGTTGAAAAACGTCATAAAATCAACATGAGGCAATACATACTATATCTAAACAACCTCCAAACAGACTTGTCTTGGTCAGCTGGGGCTTCGATCAGAGCCCCCAAAGATCCCACTATTCTAAATGATGAGAATAAGCAAAGCAACAGCTTGTTATTTTGACGATACTGGATAAAGACAGAGCAGTGACCTGCTTTGAGAAACCCCAGGAACAGTAGATTACACAATCACGTGTGGCAGGAATACAGAAATGCTTTGTTAGTAACAGTTCTCTAAACCCATGAAATACATTCTTTAGCTTAAACAGACCACAACAGAAAACAAAGTAAAAGATTTCCACCACACCCCTGTTCCTCGTAGAGTCATAACCGTTAGCAGTTAATATCCCGTAGAAGTAAAATACCCTCTCTGTAACTGTACACACGACGAGGCTGGTGATTTGATTTTTGTTTTTGTTGGCAGTCCTCAACAAGCCATGAACACGGAGGTCAGTCAGGTCGACTCTCCTGCCCGAGCCGTCTGTGCCCAATCGCCACATGACAGACCTGAGCTGCACTGGTCCAGAGCCCGTGACCTGAGGAAACCTCCACAGTGTGATACACAGAGCTCTGAGCCTGCTGCCGCCTGAGCACTTTGGGACCCATCTCCTCCTTTAAACCTACACCCTGCCCTCTTATTTAAGCCACCTACATCAAACTTTTATGTTACGTTATGGCATTCTCCATTACCTCTTTCTTTCCAAATGATATCATTAGGTTTTATGGCCAACACAAGAGGCCCTTTATGTGTGTGTGTATCTCTAAGTCACCACTGTGTACCACCAGAGCACAAAGAGGAGGGAGCGGGACTGAACGCCTGAAAGGTCTGCAGCATTGATCGGGGGCTGGTCTTTTGTGCTGGTCCTGGCTTTACAAACCCCAGGAGCCATTAGAACAGCACAGTGGGAGACGTGCACCTTTGTTTTCTTTATGTGCCACTATCACTCGCACTCCCGAGCTGGACGCCCGAAAGGTGAGGACTGATATTGTAAAGATTTCCAAGAATATACTAAAACTGTGCAAATAGAAGTTCTAAAATGTAAAAAGTTCTGATATGAACATGGATCTTGTAAGTTAGAATTTTGCTTAGAAACATGTCCTCAGAGTGACTTTTTGAGCATTCCACCATGATATAACATCCCCTCATCAAAAACATGCCTGATCTGTGCATGTTTGTTTTAATCTAGTGATCTCTCCCTGGCACTTCCAAACCCTCCTTATGGTTCACAGTATGAGCTGGTCCAAGGCTTAATCCCCAAGCCTACGTCACCTAGGCTCATGCAGGGCAGTTTTCCATAAATATACATAAGAAGGATATGGAACTGTACACTACAGCTTGAGGTTAAGATATTGTATTTATAAAGTGACACTTGAACTTGAATATCTCGCCTATTCCTACAATAGAATTTCCACTCAGTCAAACGGCTGGAAAAGCTTTAGTCTTTAGACCCACTTTTATTCTCTGGTTTTTAACACAGCGTGAGTTTATGGTCCTGTGTCTTTTTATTTATTTTCCATCCATTTTCTTCTGCTTATCCGGGGCTGGGTCATGGGGGCAGCAGTCTAAGCAGGGACTCTGACTTCCTTCAGCTCCTCCAGAGGGACTCCGAGGTGTTCCTAGGTCAACCAAGAGACAAAGTCCCTCCAGCGTGGCCTGGGTCTTCCCTGGGGCCTCCTTCTGGTGGGACATGCTCGGAACACCTCCTGAGGGAGGCGTCCAGGAGACATCAGAACCAGATGCCCTCCCCCCTGCTCCTCTTGACGTGTAGAAGCAGCGGCCCTACTCCGGGCTTCTCCCGTGTGACCGAGCTCCTCACCCTCTCTCTAAGGAAACGCCCGGCCACTCTGCAGAGGAAACTCATTTCTCGGCTTGTATCTGCGATCTGGTCCTGTCGGCCTTTCCCCCGAGCTCATGACCATAGGTGAGGGGAGGAACATAGATTGAGGTAAATCTAGAGCTTTGCTTTTCGGCTCAGCTCCCTCTTCACCACAATGGTCCGATACAGCGACCGCATCACTGCCAACGCAATCTCACGCTCCATCCTCCCCTCACTGTGAACAAGACCCGAGATACTTGAACTCCTCCACTTGAGGCAGTTGACTCCCCACCCACCCGGAGAACGCAGTCCACCTTTTTCCCATCGAGAACCATGGCCTCGGATTTGGAACGGCATACTCACACTTTTTATTTTATTGCTTTTATTTATTTATTGCTATTCTATGGTTTTTGCTCTCATTTTATTTGTCTGGTTTTATTGTTTTAAGTCAAGTATAATTAAATCTGAGCATTTAGTTTATCATTATTTTATTATTGTTGATCTTACGCTGTATTTGTGCAGCACTTTGGAAACTGAAATGTGCTATAGAAATAAAGTGAACTGGACAAAAAAAAAAAAAAAACATTATACAACTTTAGCTTAAGCCCCGGCACTGTGAGAACATTGTACTGTACTTCACAAAATGGAATTACAACATCAACCTGTATTCCGGGGCGGTTTTCCTCATCCATTTCCTGAAAGGAAAAAAAAAAAAACATAACTGGAGCCATGTGTTCAGGAATCTCTCATCTCCGTGTGTAATGTTCCCCATCCATCCCCGTCAGAGCTAAATGCACAGTAATGTATTTTGTATCGGACGTGGTCGCCGGACGAGGCCCCGTAAAGCTGCACTTCTCCGGCTCCGATCTGCACTGGAGTGTGAGAGCCTGGGGCGGGAGGCCAGGCTACACCGACAGGACGGATGGGCTTCAAAGAACGGGATTATTACGCCGCTGTACTATAATGGAAATCTGTTATGTTTTCTTTACACATGAGGGAGCAATTTAATTAAAAGGAGGCGTACTGAAAGGACGCAAGACTGATTTTTTAAAAGCTTTTGACCAGGTTATAACAGTTTCCCCTGATCATGAGCTTATTAGTGGAGTTGTATTTGGCTAGAATCAAAAATTAAAAACTTTCTCTAGTGAATTACCTGAGATCCAGAATACACATTTTTCCAAGACTCTGCAAAGACGTGAGATTGGTCATGTTCAGATGGGCATGACTGACAAGTGGATAAGCCATTTCCAAACAAATCTGGCTACTTTCAAGGAACCAAGAAAGAAAAACAAAATCCGAGGGGACTGAAAAACTTTGCTCAGTTAACCTCATACCACCCAACATTAAAAAGTCATGCTGGATATTCACCTTATTTTTCCACTATTGATATGCTATACAGAGTTTGAAAGCTTAATTCCTCATTAAAACAACCATATCATTCATTTTATGCCACACAGCGAGCCCAAAGAGCAATAACTTATAATTCCCGAAAATAATCAAAACAACAATATGCATTCCTTACCTTTGAGCCGGTTCTGTTGGTCCGAAATGGGTTCAGTCCAGGAATAGCTGTGCTCAATTAGTTCGTAATCCACAGAAAAAGAATATCCAGTTGTTTTTTCCATAAAATAATTCCATGTGGGGAAATAATACAGAAAAACCCTGTTTGTATGAATGGATGAATGATAAATGAAAACATGTCTGTCCCTTTTCATCTTTCGCTTAGCTTTCGGTTCTGTTAGCGCTGTTGGGTGTGCTTGTTTTCCTCACACTCTCGTCCTCAAAATGAGATCATCCCCGAGACGATACGTGATTCGGTGTAGCAGGCACAGCCCGTTGAATAAAAGGAGTGCATCCTCTTAGCGCTCTTTACACATGTCCAAGCCGTGTTGTTTACAGCAAAAGCTCTTCAGTCATTGGTTCTTCCAGAAAGTGATTGACATATTGTTTTAGCCTATCATCAGAGCTTTCCAATGATGGGCGGGACGTGTGGCAGAGTTGAGAGACCAGCTCACTGTTGAGCTGCGTAAGGCTGTTTGGAGGTGAAAGAAATGTCAGTTTGCTTAAATTAACAGGAGGCCAATGAGATCCTTTGTTTCACATGTCACTGAAATAAACAAATCTGATTGGACCGGAGGTGCGATGAAGGGAGTGGGGACCACTCTCCCTCTGTATAAAAGAGAGATTCATTCATCATTCGAGAGTTCCTTTTAAACAACCACAACTGCGCAATGTCCTGAACAACGAACAGAACAATAAAAGCAACTACAGCTCTGGAAAAAATAAGAGACCACTGCAAAATGACCAGTTTCTTGATTTTACTACTTATAGGTTTGTGTTTGAGTCAAATGAACATTTTAGTTTCATTCTATAAACTACTGACAACATTTCTCCCAAATTCCAAATAAAAAAAATGTCATTTAGAGCATTTATCTGCAGAAAATGACAAATCCTCAAATACTGTGAAGAAAACAAGATCATATTCATTTTAAAACAACACAATATTAATGTTTTAACTGAGGAAGAGTTGAAGCAGAATGAGGGGTGTTTGTGTTGGATTCAACAGACGCTGGAATCAAATGACTGTCACATGTAGAAATGCTGATTTCAGAAAAAAAAATGTGCTGGTCTCTCTCTTTATTTTTTTTTCCAGAGCTGTATAAGGTAAAAGAGAAACTGTGGTGGATTTGGTCAAAAAGTCAGATGCCCCTAGACCTCATGATATATTTTTAACCAGAATATATTGCTACAGAGAATTACTGATTACTTCATGCCACTGACACCATAAAAATTAAGCAAGATACAGCACAACATTATTTAAATAGACAGCTTTATTAAAAGCCTTGAGCTGCAACAAATAAACAGCAGACAGAACCATTAGTGAGCTCTACATTTCACTTGTTAATCTTTCTACAGCTCAAATCGTATCGTATTACAACTAAAATAACAAAAGGCTCAACACTAATGCAAAGACACTGTACACACGATAAATATTGAGCTCGCAATATATTGTTTCAGCTTCTATGTATCAAATGATGAATCAATATAACAATTATCCTGACAGGCCTAAAAAAAATCCCCTTTTACTCTGCAGATCTGTTGTTGGGAGGCGGCTGCACCTGCAAATCTGAAAGACCGTGTGGAGAGACAAAGCCACAGTTCATCATGTAACTGAGGGAAAACTTGGCCGCCAGATTTGATGACTGTGCCATTTTCAAAGATGTTATTGGTTTTGTGCATGACCCATTTTCTTACAGGCCCAGGTGGATAATTACACATGAATGAAACCGTAGAGACACTGTTGGATGATGCGTCCTGAACTCAAAATCCAAATCTCTGATAATCTGAAGGCCGCTCTTCGTGGTGCTGAAAATGTGCCACCGTCTGTACTGTCATAACGTGATTGTTAGTGACTAGTAACACACATGCACGTTTGGACACACTTTTTTCATTATGTTTTTGATTATTTACATTATCTTCTCACTGAGGGCATAAAAAAAAAAACTATGAATATACATTTATGGAAAATAGTGAACAAAAAATAAACTCAAAATTGTACTTTTGGCACTTCTTGACTGTGATAGGGTCAAGTGAAAACCATTTCAGGAGACTACATCAAGAAGATGATTTAGAGAAGGCCAAGTTGATGTCAACAAAGCAAAGAATGCAATTTTTTAGGATTTGAATATAAAATATAAAACTATTAGTTGACTTGATTGTGTCAGGTCCCCAGGCTTTCAGTTTTTTGATTTTTTTTTGTGTGTGTGTTTTAATTTCCTGTTTTTTGTCATATGGATTCCTGCTGTTTGATCCCTGGTCCCTGATTGGTGGAGCACCTGACCACTCCCACCTCACCTCCAGACTCCTCCCTCTGTTTAAGGAGATTTCCTTCACCTGTTCAGGGCTGCTGGTCTTTGTAGCCTTGTGTCTTTGTCAAGTTTGTCCTTGACTTTGATAAAAGGCATGAGTTTTGGTATTTAATGTGTTAGTTTAGTCTGTGTCTCTTGTTTCTGTCACATTGTGGCTCAGTGTTTAGGAAACACTCATTACTGTCTCTGTTTGGTTGTTTGTTTGGTTAGTTCTTCTTTTTACCCTCTTTGTTTAAATTGTGTAAATATTGTTTTCTGTATATATTTTAGATCCACTTTTTGTTAATTTACCTTGTACATTCCTTTAAACTAAATTTCCTTATTTATTCCATTTTCCATCTTGGTTGTTTTGTTACTTCCCCTGCCCCTAGCAGAGCTGGGTCATAACAATTGGCTCAATATTTCCATGCATCTTGTCTCATAAAATGTATGTCTTCTGTGTATATCTAAAATGTAATGTGCAACATTAAAAGGCAATGTACCTGATTTTTACTTCAAACATGAAAAATATAAATACTTAATCTCAAATAATTTGGATGTTTGCAAGTTATTCACCATGATTATTATTTTCTAATTTCTCAACTTTCAGAGGCCAGTGCAGCGTTTTGGTGTAGTGATTATTTTACAGTAAAACACTTTATTATTTATTTAGATGCAGATAGTACAAAGCAGACTAATTTTGACCTGCTTATACAAAATATCTGAACTGGGGAAAAATAATTTTGCTCAAATACATGGAAAGAATTTGGTCTGGTCTTTACTTCATTGTAAATGTAGCTTTTTTTTTTTCTTTTGGCAATAAACAACTTTTTTTTTCAGGTTCCATTATCTACCTTTGTGTGCAGATGAGTCTATTATCACACCATCATGTCGCTACATAAAAATGTCTGACGTAACGCCACATTAAAACCTTTTCAATTCAGCAACAGCCTTTAGCGTTCACAGAGAGACAAAAAACACAAGGATTCTTCCCATTGTCTTTGCTGTCACAGAACGCCACCTCTTTATATCCTCCACAAGCCTGGGTAAGTTCAGAAGCAGCATTTTAAATAGCATAATCTCATCTGACTAACCACGAGAACACACAGATTGCATCATATTTCAAGTCCTTTGTGGAGTGCTGGTGGGAAAAACTCCAAATGAACGCAGTGTATGCCAAACCATTACCATATCTTTGCAGCTTGGTTCCATTCGCTCATTTCGACACACGCCGCTGATTTTCACATCTGCCTTTGCCTTCGCTTTGAGCCTCTGCCAGAGCATGTAATATCCACAATCTTTGTCAGGGTTTACGCTTTGAAAAATGTTCATTAAAGTAAATCCAATTCTTGCTTGTTCGTGGAGTTGGGAAATGTTTTTGTAATTTCATTGTTCCAAAGACAAGCTGAAGATGATGGAAGAGTCAATGACCACCCACAAGTGTAGAAACGAAAGAAATTATAGCTTTAAAGGAAACATATGCAAGGAGATTTTAGCTGCTGTTTTCTTAACGTCAGCCTCTTGCCAAAGTTGTTCTTCTTCAACGACTTTTGCAATTCCCCAGTAGAAATTTGCTGCACCAGTGACATTCAAATCAAAGTAATTCCACAACAAAACACAGGCATCCTCTGATGGCCCCTCTGTGCGACGCTCTTTCCTGTCATATTCTGGCCAATTCTCAATCAATCAATTTAGTTTTCTCAATATCAGAAAAACATAACATTGCCAGAAGCAGTTTCCTTGCTTGTCTTGTGGAATGTAGAAGTCAAAATGTGCAGCAGAGCGCCCTCATCAGGTTATATGAATAGGTCTTTTTCACTTAAAGAAGACAAAAAGGGGATCTTTGGCACATTTGAAGGTAAAATCCATTGCTAGAGGTGGTTGAATTCTGTCAGAAGCCAAAAAACGGCACACAACAAACTAGTGTAGTGATGGGGGCAAGTTCTTAACTTCCACGTAAAACACCAATTTGCTTCACACTGAAGAAGCTTAACACCACTTTAACCCATCTTACAACAGCCACGAGTCTAACAAACAAAACACTCTGCCTGGTTCACTCATTAGTGTCTGGAAACGTTAGAAAATAACTTTATAAGCAGCCTTACACTTCCCTCTGTTGATTTCCCACTGCACAGGCCAAAGCCCAAAAGACTTGATTGCTGAGGTCGTTTCTTATCCCATTTATTTATGAGTGAATTATATTTTTTGAAAAACGCAAAAAAAACCAAAAAAACATTCCTGAACCATTTTCTTTCAACAACTTCCAGTTTCTCTTCTTCTTCACTGTCAGTAGTCGATCCTCACATGTTGCTTCTGGCGGCTCGAGCCTCTCGCCACTGCTGGAGTCGACAATCAAGTCTTACGTTTCCAGACACTAATGAGTGAACCAGGCAGAGCGTTTTGTTTGTTATACTCGTGGCTGTTGTAAGATGGGTTAAAGTGGTGTTAAGCTTCTTCCGTGTGAAGTAAATTGGCGTTTTACGTGGAAGTTAAAAACTTGCCCCCATCACTACACTAGTTTGTTGCCTTGACAGATTCACTGCCACAGCAAGATCTCCACCGAGGCAACACTGATCCGTTTTTTGGCTTCTGACAGAATTCAACCACCTCTAGCAACGGACTTTAGCTTCAAACGTGGCAGAGTTCCCCTTTAAAGAAGTGCTTTCGTCTACTAAAACAATTGCAACATTGTTAAAAGTTCTACAAAGTCATTTTTTCATTATCATTTAAATCCAAATCCACTTTAAGCACATTTTACAAACACAGTTTTCAATGTGCTGCAAAAAGACAGTGATCATTGTACTCAAGTAAAAGTAACATGACTTCAAATTAATATTACTTAAATAGAAGTACAAAGCAGTTCTGGTTTTCACCTTTATAAGACAAAAATCAGGTCCAGCTCCTTTTAATAGTCTTTTTAAAAAAACCTACATCGGATATATTTTTTGATGTGGAAATATATTCCAATCCCAATTCAGGGAAATGTCACCTTCATATCTACAGGCCATCAGTCCAAACACAATGAGAGCTGCATGAAAGAGATTTCAAAGCTGTTCCAATCATGTAGGAAACTGTGAATCCCACACGATTAGCGTCTATAGCTGGAGGTCTTCTGCTGCTGTCCCGGTGTTCTGGTGTTCAGACGAATCCGGTCTTACAAGTGTGACTCTAATGATGAGGAGCTCAGTCGGGGTTCCTCTGTGGTGGTCCAGTCCTTGATCCTCTCTCATCTTCTGTGGAGTTAAAATGGACGCTCAGGGACATTCTCGGACATGTGGGCAATTTGACAGTGCAGCTAATGTGCCGTCTCATTATGTGGAGCTGGTGGGGGTGGGCTGAGACGAGACATGGAGTTCAATTTCAATTTTCAGTTTAATTTATTTTTGCATAGCACAAAATCACCACCTCACAGGACCAAACACAATTGTTGATTTAGCCACACAGAATTATAAAATCAAACAGGAGAACATGAGGCTGGAGCCATGAGAATGAGACTAGATTTTGGCTTATAGGTGCAGTATAATTTTTTGGAGGTGGTCTGTCACCAGCATGATTCCACAGAAATAGAAAGTTAAAATCATCCTTTGGAACATTCTCCATGGTGAGATTTTATGCCACACTGTGGAAGAATAAAGCCAAAGAGACAAACAAGCAGGAGGAGGCCCTTCTCCAGGCCAAATAAGAGTCAGTTTTGTGGAGAGGCAAGCTTGCTCACATGTTTTTCTATATTTTAATCATGCAAACTCACACCAGTTCACTATTTTGACCTCACAATATTAAATAATATTGCTGTCATTTGCCCCGTTTACGGTTTACATAAATCCAATTAAAAATAAATTCATTCGGAATAAAAGTTAATTCCAATTTAAAAAGACCATGTAAACACTTAAATCCTCGGACCCATCAAACTTTTCATGTTATGAGGAGATGGACCGAGTCCTTCGCAGACGGTCCTTGGCAAATGCAGATCACCATAGTGTCGAAGTCGGGTTTGAAGAAATATCAGTTCTTTAATGAAAATATGTCAGGTTAGGCAAACCTTTCTTTAGTTTAAACATTACAATACGTTACTCTTAACGTTACCCTCACCATCACTATTACATCTAGTACTGCCACTACAAGTAGCCTAGTAGTCAGTTGTGGCTGGTGAATAGAGGGCACAAGTGCGCCGCACTCCCTAACTTAACCTCAATTTAAAATAATAAATAAATGATAAAGTTATTTTGTATTGGGCTATATGTTTAATATTTTGTTTAAAATTGAACGTGTATCTGCATAGACATGTTTTTATCATGTTAAATGTGCTCATATCACTGTATATGAGTCACGTGGTGCATCTGAGTGCGCACCTTAGGTGCGCCCCAATGGAGGTCTATGGATCAGGCTGAAACATTCAGACAATTTGACGTCATTACGTCGCTTCTGCCCATTAGTTTGTATTGCAGCCCTTGAAAATCGCCGTAGTGAGCAGAGTGTGGGCCACTCAAATCAACTGATTGATCTTCACAAACTTTATCACAATTCTGACCTATGAGGATTCAGCTGCTCTGTCCCGCCTCAGCCCAACTCTGCACTGGTGCCATGCTAATGCTACAAGCTAATGAATGGAGAACTACAGACTACTGTCTAAACTGAAACAGGAGAGTGGGAGGAGAAACCTAAAGCACGGGACACACTGACACAGACCGGGTCCCGGGGCACTCGCCGCCGGGACTGGGGGACTTTCTGCCGCCGGCTGGGCACTCGCTGCCGCCGGTGGGGCACTCTGGGCGTAAAAGCGTAGTGCAGAGGGCTTAAGTCCACTCGGTGCCCTGGTGCTAATATGGACTGGCGTAACTTTCAGACTGAAGTGGGATTAAGACGAATTTTAGAACCAGCTCGTGCACTCGGCTCCAGGACCTTGTCTGGACCGGGACATATTGGAGACAGAACCAACAGGACAGTGAATAGAGGACACACTCTGGAGAAGGTAAGAGACTTGTTTTCATTTGTTTGGGGCAAATCTGAGGACAGAGCCTCACAGTAAACATTGTTATAGTGTTTACAGGTAAATGCCGTAAATGGATGAGCGATGGAGCTGCTCTGGTGTTCTACCTTGTGCTGTAGGAGCGGCGCTGATGCCGAGATGTGACCGGAGCATAATTTTTGCTGCATTTTCATGACATTACGGGGGCGGTTTGTCGGGCTGGTTGTGAGCGGTGTTACGTTGTGTTGTTGGGAGTGGTTGTGAGCAGGTGCATCAGGTTGTGCTGCTGCGTAAACTTTGCGCTTGGCTGTGCGTTGTGCTCTAGATAAAGTTCAGTCAATAGTGACTAAAATGACATTTGTTATAATTTTATATAGCCTATACATATATTTATAATACATATTTATAATTTTGACTTATGCGCACCCCCAAAAAAAATTATAACACCAGCCGCCACTGCTAGTAGTACTATTATCACTGTTATTAGCCCAGTGTCTTTAGTAGCTACATTACAAGATGAGTATTTTATTCATGATGGGCCTGTGTTAGCTAAAAAATGCAACTAGTAACAGCCCATCAACTTCAAGATCCTCCTGATCACCTACAAAGCTCTCCACAACCAGGCCCCTCCACACGTCACAGACCTCGTCCAGCCCCACCGTCCCTCCCGCCGCCTCCGACTCTAACCTCCTCACTCCCACAGTCAAATCAAAGCACTGGACCTTGGGGTACTGAGCCTTTGCCATTGCTGCCCCGGCCCTCTGAAACTCTCTCCCCCTTCACATCAGAAACTCAGACTCACTCAACACCTTCAAAAAACTGCTCAAAACACACCTTTTCCTAGGAGCCTACAGTCCCCACACATGACCGCTCCTCATTAATGTTTTGTCTGTCCTGTCCTGGCTTTAGTGTTACCTCATTGTGTTACTGTGAAAAGCGCGATATAAAACCAATGTATTATTATTATTATTATTATTATTATTAGCAACTGATTGTGTATTTCCTTCTTGTTACGTCCCCTTGCTAGGGGAAAGGGAACGCACAAAAAAAAGATGATGTTGTGAGGTTTAACTAAGAAAAGTGCAATTTATTTACAGTGAGGAATGAACAATTGACCCCCCCAAAAAAACAAGGAAGGGTAATGGAAAAACAAACAAACAAATGGATTAAAATAAAAGGGAATTACTAAATCAAGAACCCTGGCTAAGTACACCCAAAACAAAGAGTCCAACTAATGGTGTACTAATTTACAATGTGTCTCAAAAATAACTACAACTAGTTTTACAACCACAAGAGACACAACAGAGTCACAAGCAAACAAAAGTGGCACGCTGCAACAAAGTGAGTTGAGCTGCCTCGAACAGGTAGAGAACTGCGGCTTTTATGTCCCGCCCCCACAGGTGGCCTCCGCGGATTGGTGGGGGCGGTAGGCGTCCGGCCAATCTGGCAGCAGCATCCCAGCCCCATCCAGCGGTTCTCTCCCGCGCATCCGGGTCCAGGGCTCACGGCCCAGATGCCTAGCACTCACCACACAAATAGAGGGCAACAGGAGCACATCAAACACACACACCCAAGGGCTAAGGCCCGTAACACTTCTGATCAACTGTTCATGTCTCTGTCCAATCAGAACCCTTCCCCACCCCCAGACGTTGAGCAGAATTAAATGAAGCTGATTAAACATGTTTGGGTTTTTTTTTTGTAAACCTGTATTCTGAATTATTATTCACATGTAAACGCGAAGGAGAATAATCTAATTCATTCATGTAATTGGGGCAGTTGTAGAGTTGGAACTACAGCTTCTCTAGAGGTGTAACTCAGCAGTATTTAGCTCTTTCTTTGTCCAAATGTAAACGCATCAAAAATATCTTTTTCCTTTTCCTCACGTGCGCACACTTTTGGCAATTTTAGATATGGAAGATGAATCTGAGATGGCGTTTTGTTTTCAATGGCCTGGGCTTATTGGTGCATGATGCCCAAAATGATTTTCTTCCACATTACTTCCTCATCTCTTGGCCAACACAGAAAACATGCACCGAGCGATCTTACAAAGCAAACGTTTAGGCACTTTGAGGACTGAAAGAATTCTATACATTTGGTATTGCTGATAGAGAGGAATCCCTTAATGTGATCTTTGTGTAAGCTGTGGGTTCAAGTCAGTCAAACACACAGATTGCGTCAGTCGAAAACACACATTGTGCACTAAGGGAGTATTCGCTCTTGGTGCGGCTGCTGCAGTGGCCACTAATGGGACATGCTTCAGGGCAGGGGGGGCCTGCCTTCTCCAGTTCCTATTATAGATCCATGTATCTCACAAGATCTGATGGCCCGAGATCTGGTCCGTGAGCTGATGCAGTTAAAGGGGAAGGCTGAGATAAAAGGGAGTAACATTACTGTCCCAGCACATTAAAGTCTTGAGCTGGTTTTAATGTACAGCAGGCATGGATCGATCCGGGGAGAGAGGAGTGTGATAAATAGGCAATAAAGTGTGCCCGAGTGATGACCAGCAAATAAAACCGGTACACGGTGTGACCCAGACTCACCCTCACTAGTGTACTTAAGAATATATTACTTTTAATCAATCTAATGCAAGGGTCTCCAACCTGTAGCCTCCAGTAGCTCTCCACCCCCTTCCCCTTCCAAGTAGCTCACCAAAGGATTTCTGAAGTATAAATATTGTGCTGAATGACTCAAATTTGAGTAACCGCCATGTAAATGTGTCATTTCTGCACTAATAAATGGATAGATAAGAAGGTTTATGTTTTTTAGGTATCTTTAAGGGGAACTCGGGCACATTTGAAGCCATTAGTCCATTGCTCGAGGTGGTCAAATACTGTCAGAAGTAAAAAAAAAAAAAAAAAAAATGGCACAGATCAGTGTTGCCTCCACAGAGATCTCGCTGTGACAGTGAGTCTGTCAAGGCAACAAACTAGAGTAGTGAATTGGGCCAAGTTCCACGTAAAACTCCAGTTTACTTCACACTGAAGAAGCTTAACACCACTTTAACCCATCTTACAACTGCCACGAGTCTAACAAACAAAACGCTCTTCCTGACTCACTCATTAGTGTCTGGAATTGTTATAAAACAACTTAATAAGCAGCCTTACACTTACCTCTGTTGATTTCCCACTGCACAGGCCAAAGCCCAAAAGACTTGATCGCCGACATCCCGTTTACGAGTGAATTTCTTTTTTTCTTTTTTTTTTACGCTAAAGTACATTTCTGAGCCATTTTCTTTCAACAACTTTCAGTTCCCTTCAACAACTTTCAGTTTCTGTCTTTTGGGCTTTCACATGTGCAAGTGGGAAATCGACAAAGGTTATGCTAAGGCTGTTTATAAAGTTGTTTTCAGAATCAGAATTACTTTTATTCATCCCCGAGGGGAAATTTTCTTTGTTACAGATGCAACCAACCAAGTAGTTGGAATAAAGTTTCAAAAATAAGATAAATACAATAAGATAAAAATAGTTCTCTCTCAGAAATTTACATCAGTGACATATTTACAACTATATACATGTGTGAGCAGGGAATTGGATGTTATAGTAGTTTGTCAGTGATTTAAAGTGCAGAGTTCAACAGTTTGATGGCGACAGGCAGGACAGATTTCCTGTGTCTCTCAGTGGAGCAGCGGCAGCAGCGTCTATGGCTGAAACAGCTCCTCTGATTGGCCAGCACCTTGTGGAGGGGGTGGGAGGGAGAGTCCAGAATAGTCCAGATTTTGTCCAGTATTCTCCTGTCCAACACCACAGTCAGAGTCCAGCTCCTCCCCCACAACATGTCCAGCCTTTCTGATGATCTTACTGAGTCTATTAGTGTCCCTCACGCGCAGATGCTGCCCCAGCAGACTACAGCGTACATGACACGTTTCCAGACACTGAGTGAACCAGGCAGAGCGCTTAGTTTGTTAGACTCGTGGCTGTTGTAAGATGGGTTAAAGTGGTGTTAAGCTTCTTCAGTGTGAAGCAAATTGGCATTTTATGTGGAAGTTAAGAACTTACCCCCATCACGACACTAGTTTGTTGCCTTGACAGACTCACTGCCACAGCGAGATCTCCACCGAGGAAACACTGATCTGTGCAGTTTTTTTTTGGCTTCTGACAGAATTCGACCACCTCTGGTTACAGACTTTAGCTTCAAACATGCCCGAGTTCCCTTTTAACTGTTCCCCATCCTATGCTCAATTTTTGGTGACGGCTAAAATGAGCAGGTATTTTCTTTTTGTAAAGGTAGCTCACCAGGAGAAAAAGGCTGGAGACCTCTGATCTAATCGGATGTGATGCACAGCAGGGCGCTGGTTGCTCACTGTGTCTCAAAGTGAATGCTATAATTTATTTTAATGTAAAATATCAAACAAACAAACAATTACAGATCAGAAAGTAAAGACTGCCTGATGATTTTTAGATGTAGTTTGATCATATAAGGTGGACTAAAGTGATAAAGTGTTATGTCACCCATAGCGTTCTCCATTCCAAAGAAGCTCGCTGGGCTAGAGGTTATAGGGGTACATTTAGAGCCGGTTAGTATGAATGTATTTACGGATAAAATAGTGAAATAAAAACTCCAGAATAATGTAGATCGGTTTATTATGAACATTCTGAGACCAAATCCGTTCAGCAGCAGCAGTTACAGAGAGAAGGGTGACAGTTTTTCAATGCAGCGTCAATAGTTTCTATTCACTAACTGACACTGTTACTGGAGTTGAGCAAAGGCAAACGGCAGTGACTGACACGGTTACAATGCAAAAACTAAAATCTACCCATGTTAATATGTCTTTTTTATTTTATTTATTTTTTTATTTATTTATTATTTATGGGACAGTGCACATTAATCAACATTTACATGTAAATATGCCAGAATTAGCCAGACGGCTATTTTTCATCTGTAGTCCCAGGACAGATGTTGGGTGTCCAACATGTTTTGGGTCTTGAAAGTGTTTTTTTTATTTTTAAATTGAGTAAATTTCACTTAAGTAAATAGATCTGCCAGTGGAACAAGACTTTTTGTACTTAAAATTAGTGCTGTCAAAAATATTGTGCTATTAACGCTGTTAATTTTTTTATCACAAGTTAACGCGATAACTACACGATCTGGTTGTAAACAGGAAGGAAAACAATTTGTATTAAACTGAGAAGTCCCGGAGAAGGTACGGCACATCTGTTAATTAATTAATTAATTCATTAATCATTGCATTTATATAGCGCCTTTCATGACACCCAAAACGCTTTACAGTTCATTACAGTGGTGGTAAAATACTCTTGTAGCCACAGCTGCCCTGGGGCAGACTGACGGAAGCGAGGCTCCAATCTGCACCATCGGCCCCTCAGACCACCACCATCACTCACACACAAACCACTTTCACACAAGGTAATTGTGGGTGAAGTGTCTTGCCTAAGGACACAACAGTTTTTGCCACTGGCGCCCCCCTGTGGCACCTGGAATTCCCAGTGGTCTCCCATCCAAGTACTAACCAGGCCCGACCCTGCTGAGCTTCTGAGATCTGACGGGATCAGGCTTTGACGAGCCGGTAAGGCCACCTGTGCACTCTGATGCCACCTGCACGAGGAAAACATGAAACAAACTCCGCTTCAAAACATACAGCGAATCCACGACAAGGGCCACGGACAGTGACAGAGGCCCCGCAGCCGAAACTGGCCCCGGCCGCCCCTCTCCCCCAAGGCGCCACCACATCCACAAACACACGGAGGAGCTTCACTCACACTGTTACAGAGCACAAAGTGTGTCACTGACGACTGTTCTGGTTTGAAATAAAAAATTAAAAAATAAACATCTGCACAAAGCCTATCCGTTTTTTTGTGGATAAAGAGTATTAAAATGATTCAAGGGGACAAAAATGTGTGATTAATTTGCAACTAATCACGAGTTCACTATGGCATTCATGAGATTAATCGCGGTGAAATATTTTAATCGATTGACAGCACTACTTAAAATATGAAAATACATTTTGCTGCACTTACTGCAAATCAAAAACAAAATCAGTTTTTGCTTAAATTAAGAAAAACACACTTGTGGAAGTTGAATCAACTCAAATAAAGTCAAATTTTCTTCATTTAAGTAATTTTAAGTTACGTTTTAAGTTCCTCCCCAAGAAGAACCCCCCATCCTGCCTGAATGACTATAGGCCAGTAGCACTCACTTCGATCATTATGAAGTGCTTTGAGAGAGTGGTACTGCCCCACATTCAGAGCAGCATACCAGACTCTTATCGACCCCCTACAGTACGCCTACAGACCCAACAGGTCCACCTCTGACTCCATCGCTGCCACCCTCCATGTCTCGCTCTACCATCTAGAAAATAGACTCCTACGTCAGGATACTCTTTATTGACTACAGTTCGGCCTTCAACACAGTCATCCCCCACAGACTTACTCACAAACTGTCACTACTGGGACTACACCCTGCCCTCTGTGACTGTCTCCAGGACTTCCTGACTGGCAGGCCCCAGTCGGTCAGGATTGGACACAGAACTTCTGCCAGCATCACCACTAACATAGGGATCCCGTAGGGCTGCGTCCTCAGCCCCATCCTCTACACCCTGTTCACCCACGACTGTGTCGCATCCCACCCCGAGAACATCATCCTGAAGTTTGCTGACGACACCGTTGTGACAGGCCGTAATACAGGCGGAAATGAGGCGGCCTACAGGAGGGAGGTGGACAGTCTAGTGACATGGTGCAGGGACAACAACCTCACTCTCAACACAGACAAGATCAAGGAGATGATAGTGGACATGAGGAAGGAGAGGAGACCTCATCAGCCACTGTTTATCCGAGACCTTGAGGTGGAGAGGGTGAGCACCTTCAAATACCTGGGGGTCCAGATCAGTGACGACCTCACCTGGACACTCAATACAACACAGGTGGTGAAGAAGGCTCAACAGCGGCTGTACTTCCTGAGGAGGCTGAGGAAATTTGGCATGTCCCTCAAAATCCTCAGCAACTTCTACAGCTGCATCATTGAGTCCATCCTGACCAACTGTATCACTGCGCGGTACAGCAGCACTACGGTGAAGGACCGCAAACGCCTGCAGAGAGTGGTAAAGATGGCCACAAAGATCACCAGGACTCCTCAACCCTCTCTGCAGAGCTTCTACCACCGCAGAGTCCACAGGAGAGCTGCCTCCATCGTCAAAGACCCCACCCACCTCCAACATGGACTATTCACACTCCTACCTTCAGGCTGGAGGTACAGAAGTGTGAAATGCAGGACTACAAGAACTGTTTCTTTACTGCACTGTAAGATTGCACGACTCCTTATTTTTGCCACATGATACAAAGGCAGATTACAGGAACGCCCAATTTTCGCATAGAAATATTTCTTCATTATAGCAATTAGGAGCCCGACCTTTTATACTCTTGTCTGGACAAAACAGAAACTTTGAAGTCATGTTTCTCAGTTTCACACTTTGGCGAGTTAAAGTTTTTTTAGCCTTTGTCGGGCAGAATCCAGTCCCTTTAAATCTGGTCCGAGTCCTCGTCAGCCTGCTCCTCTGACCCTCTCACCATAGCATTTAGATCCCGTCTGCTTTTGTTTACACAGACGACCACTTTATTTCAGAAACAAGCCACAGCAGCTGACCTTTGCATCTCCAGAGTGATCAGACCCGAATCATATAAAAACGTGCGGCAGTTTGATGTTGTGTTTTAGAGCAATTACGCTAAAAGGTCAGAACCATAACGGACGCAGCAGATTAAATAATCCACAGTTTTAGTTTAAAACGTCAATAGAGCCGTGGCATTTCATCAGTGGTGGCGATCGCCGTGTCACTTTGAAATAGCTATTTTATGCTACATTTAGCTTCATTTCTATTTCAAACAGTAATAAGTTTGATGAATATTACTGGAGCGTGACTGGGAAAATGACACTTGCCAATAATTACTCTTTGCAAATGTAGCGCAGAAAATGGAAGAAGGTAATTTGTATTTTGAGCCATGAAAAAGTTTTATGTATGACAATGTTTGGATTTATTGTGATGTTAGGACAGTGTATCAGAAGCTAAAAGCATGTTTAAAAATGTGGTTCTTTTTTCTACTGAAGATTGAGCATTCAAGTAAGTAATCATCTGTAACTTAAAAAAAGAGGATATTAAACTTCTTTGACAATGCTGCATCCGCCGATACCAAAGTACAGTATTAAAATGTAGTTAGTTTCAGTTTTGTCCCACTCCTCTTGCTAAATTACTTCCCCCTCATTGTTTTCTCACAACACAATCAGCGTGTATCCCACTAATGAAAGTTTTTAGTGTACTCTTTGTATCCTGCTCTTGTATATTTATGAAAAATTGCCATATGGGAACATGGGTGATGTAAGATAAGCATAAGGAGGGTTTGAATAGTGCTCGCCTGGGAGAGATCACTAGATTACAAATACTTGCTTGGATGTAAAACCTCTTCAGGCATGTTTTTGATGAAGGAACATTATAACTAACCTGATTCATTGTCTGACCTCACAGCATTAGGATCCGTTCGCTCGATGGTAGTGGGTATTTTTTTATTTAACTAATCGTTCCTATTTGGTGGTGACGTATGTAAAGTGACGGAACGCTCAGTGGTGTTCAAGTAATTCCGGCACAACAGTGAACAAAGCAGAGAGTGAACATGTCTGTCAACGAGCACTGTCGTTTCTCCAAGGTGAACTTGCGAATTAAAGGTATGATTAAAAATGTGAAGTTATTATTTAACAAAGGAAATCCAAAGAAGGATAGTGTCTGCAGTCTGATATCACAACTCGGGTTGGGTCTGGCCAACACAGATCTTCTCTGATTGGCCGGTGCACCGACTACAACCTCCGGGGTTCTTGCAAACCACCGAGTGTATTCTGATTCCCGACGAGTAGCTGGAGAGAAATGAAATTGAGTGGAGGCACTAGGTGGCACCAGCCTGGCTACATTATAACAGGGTAGAAAGCTCCAAAAAGTTGATCTTGCTTAACACCTTTAAACATCTTTAAAAAGCGTAAGCAAGTCAAAAATCTTTATGCAAATGTTTCCTTTTATAGAATCTGACAAGCAGATGAGTTTTGACAAACTGCGTTTTTTTCAGAGCTCATATGAATAAACTGTGGGTTTAGTGCCTGTCAGTGTGCACATTCAGGGAGCATGTTATAAAGGAGGAGCTGTGGTTATGGGAACTGAGGGACCGTTATAAAGAGTCAGACTTCACTGAAGCTGCTGCTGCAGTGGAACAGATGACTCCAGTGTGGAGATTAGACCCAGCGCAGCCATTATGCACTGACACACGCACAAAAACATGTACATCCACAGAACGGGTGTTTCTGACACAGTTTACGACCGTCAGCAGGGGAGACGGGGTAAAGGGAGGCACTTGGCAAGTTGAGGCGCCCGTTACATCGTAAAACGGTACTATTTTATTACTTCAGTGTAGGGTTTCATGTTTACAAAAAATAAAATAAAATCAAATAAATTACATATTTTTTGCTGTATAAAATTGCAAGGACATTTGAAAATTATAAATATGAGTTTTATTAATTTTGGGTCCACAGGTCAGACTTTAATCTGGTGGTTCAGTTTACCCCAGGGAAAAAATATATTTTTTTATTATATTTTGAATGCCAAGTGTTTTTAATGAGGTAAACACTGACGTTGACAAAAAACCCACTCAAAAACAAAAAGTCACTGAACCCACACAACCCTGTAGCTTCTAACCATGTTGTTTTGTCGTCCCTTTAATGACTTCCTTTTCCTACTTATCCTCCGTTGGAGCCTTGGTTCTCTGGGAGTTCATGGAGCGCATCACTGTTTGTGTTTGTCGCCTTTTGCCTTCAGTGTCAATGCAGAAAAAAGTGGCATGGCTTCAGCAGAGGGGCATACATCATCTCGGAGCAGGGATTGATTGCTTCGTGAAAGATCATTTGTTCCTGCCTTGTTTATCTGGCAGCTCAAACAAGCGTTGGAGAACAATACAGCACGAGTGTTCTTAGGAAATAGGACAATAGATGTTTTGATTTTGCAGTGTTATTGATCGAGTGATTGGTCGTCAGAAGTGCTGATGACAAGAACATCAGACACAGAATAAATTAATCATAAGACTGATTAAGAATTATTCCAGATGCCTCCTGGGTACCTCCCTTGGGAGGTGTTCCGGGCATGTCCCACTGGAAGGAGGCCCCGGGGAAGACCCAGGACATGCTGGAGGGACTATGTCTCACAGCTGGCCTGGGAACACTTTGGGAACCCCCGGATGAACTGGAGGAAGTGTGTGTGGAGAGGGAAGTCCAGGCCCTCCTGCGACCCAGCCCCGTATAAAGTGGAAGAAAATGGATGGATGGTTTATTTAGCACCTTTCAAGACCCAAAGCACTTTAGATTGCATTATTCATTCACTCCTCACGTGGTGGTGGTAAACTACTATTGCAGCCACAGCTGCCCTGGGACAGACTGAAAGAAGCAAGGTGGCCAATCAGTGCCCTCGGCCCCTCCGACGGGCACCAAGAAACACACACACCACTTTCATACTAGGCAGTGTGGGTGGAAATGCCTTGCCTAAAGACACGACAACTTTCAGGTTGGGGGACCACTGCTCTAACCACTGAGCCTCTGTCGAGAGCGCTCAGAGAAGAGGAGTTTGGATTCATGTAAGTGTAAATGAACCAAAAATACATCTCCAGTTGTGTTTTTGATTGGGCCTCATTTCCTCGTGAGTGTTGGAGATGTGTGGACACACTTTTTTAAATATCCCATCCAGTCCTTGTATTTGGTGTTACCCACTCCACAGTGCACCCGGCAGAACTATTTTAACTCCAGACTGTTGATATAAATGTCTGTGTCGATGGAATTATTTTAGAAGTAAAACCAACCTTGTATTTGAAGGATTTCTGTCGGAGCAGCAGCAGCGAGTTGTACTTCCTGATAGAAAGCTCGGCAGCGGCGGACTGATATATGAGAAATTAGTCCCTCAACATGTGAAGATTCATGCGATGCGAGGTTAGTTTTTAGTGACAGACCAACTATGGACATTGACATGCACTAGCCCAGCACCAGCAACCTCTGCAAATACAAGGACTGGATGGAATATTTTAAAAAAGTGTCTCCACACGTCCCAAACACTCACGTGGAAATGAGGTCCAAAATTCTGAACTGTCCCTTTAACTTTTGTATTGGTTAATATTTGGTCCTCTCGGTCTGCACAGAATTGCTTTGAAATGAAATATTTCGAGGCAACAGTATTTATTTTATTTTTTTCTCATTTCATTCTTGAGTTTTATAGTTTTATTTTCACCGTTGACTCCAGATGCCGTCTCCAAATTGTTCACAGTAGGTTTGGAAGTCAGAGCGACACAAAAGCCAAGGTCCTGCAGTCGCACAGGAGCTGTCCTTTTCTTTTTGTCCTCTGATTTTCCATCTTGTCCCTGTGAGCTCCAGAGGAAGTGGATAAGCTTCTGAACACAACAACACGAGTCCTTGAACTTTTGAATGACATTATCTCAGTTCAGTGCTTCTCAATTATTTTCTATCACGCCCCCCGTAGGAAGAAGAAAACATTTCCCCCCCTGAGGACTAAATTAGTGACTAAACCAGGTATAAACCAGGACTAAACGAGGACTGAATTAGGACTAAACCAGGAGTGAATCAGGACTGAGTCAGGACTAAACCAGGACTAAACCAGGACTGAATCAGGACTGAATCAGGACTAAACCAGGGCTAAACCAGGACTAAACCAGGACTGAATCAGGACTAAACCAGGACTGAATCAGGACTAAACCAGGGAATAAATCAGGACTAAACCAGAACTGAACGAGGACTGAATTAGGACTAAACCAGGGCTAAACTAGGGACTAAACCACGGACTAAACCAGAACTGAATGAGGACTAAATCAGGACTAAAACAAGGACTAAACCAGGACTAAACTAGGGCTAAACCAGGACTGAATCAGGACTAAACCAGGACTAAACCAGGGAATAAACCAGGACTAAACCAGAACTGAACAAGGACTGAATTAGGACTAAACCAGGACTAAACCAGAACTGAACCAGGACTGAATTAGGACTAAACCAGGACTAAACCAGAACTGAATAGGACTAAATCAGGACTAAACCTGGACTGAACGAGATCTGAATTAGGACTAAACCAGGACTAAACCACAGACTAAACCAGAACTGAATGAGGACTAAATCAGGACTAAACCAGGGACTAAAACAAGGACTAAACCAGAACTAAACCAGGAGTGAATTAGGACTAAACCAGAACTGAACCAGCTCTCAATTAGGACTAAACCAGGGTAGAGCACTGCACTCCTGCGGGACCCGACGCAAAACAGTTCTGTACGGGACACATTTTGAAACCTCATTCCTGGAGTGGGACTGAAATTCTGTCCCTTCTCCCCACTGACTTACATTGGGATCTTATCGCTCCTCTCTCTGTACCTGCTGCTGTGGCCTCGTCATTTTGGTCTTAAAATGTTTTTATGAACCTGCGATACATGATCCAGAATTTTTTTTTGCTATTTTGTCTGTCAAAAATATCCTATTCATAACACAGAGACTGGCTCCAGATGCACTCCTGTAACTGTGGCATCGGGAGCCTCATTTGAGCAACGCTGAACATTGTGGAGACGTCACACTCACTTAGTCCACTCCTATGTACAGCCTGTGCTCTAAACCAGGGACTAACCAGGGACGCTCTGAAGAACCACAGAACCACTACCAAACGTAAACAAATCGCACCCTCGACTTCAGTCGCCGACACACGAGAGCAAACTGTCCAAAGCTGCGCTCACCTGCGTCATGTGTCCATTCTGTCCATCCTGTGTCCTCCTCGTCTTTAAAGATGATGTCTGTGTTATAATTCGGGGCATTTGCTTCTTCCAATGTGGCAGAATCCATGTCTAAAGCTGCAGCAGTGTCAACAACTCTGCTGTTTGGTCCTCCTTATATGAGGCTAAAAGTGCTTGATGGTTTACTGAAGGAGCATTCACAAAGCGGGAGGGTTGTTGGCGATATTCGGCATGTATTCGCTGAAAAAACTCAAGTGGTTTATCAGGGTGATTGGGGTATAATGTCGTCATAGTTTATTTGGCTTCACGCTGTCGCTGCCAACATTTTTAGGCACAGTAAACACAACGCTCTTTCCTTGTTTCCCAAAGTAGTCACAGTGAACCCGAGTGCTACAGACGCTTTACACAGTTTGTTCCCTGTACATCATATCTTCTGCTATGTGCTGTGTGTGTGCGTTTCCCTGGTGCAAAAAAATTCCACAATATAGCGCTAATACTCCCTATGCACACTCTGACAAAGAGAGCGTCACTGCCAACTACTGTAGTGGATGTCCAATTACACTTTATTCTAAAAAGCATGCACTGCCTTAGTTGTATTCCTGCATGTTCAGAAGGTTTTAAAGCTGATTTTTACGAGGCCTATATATAAAAAAAAACAATATGAAGACATATTTGTTTTCACTACGAAGAGTTTATAAGTGCTTTTCATAATTTTCAGAGTCCGCTCGAATGAACGCGACACTTAAGACATGCTCAGTGGCATTTCTCGAATAGTTTGTCATCTCAGCTCCATCATGGTTCATTAGGCTACCTCTGGCATCTGCTGCTGCGCCGACCTTCAGCGAAATGAAAGAAAACACTGCGCACGTTTGGGGCGAATCTTTGAAGTGTCTCAGCTGCTGAAATCGAACAGTGGAATGTTTAAGAACTTTTGATCGAGGCCAGAGCCGTTTGTCTCTTGAACGCCCTGGAATGCTGTATTTGCTGTAATTCAACGACGCAGTGGTTCTTCTCGAAAGGTTTCAGAAATATATAACAATAGCCATTACATTAGTGGACTCGGCCGTGACTGACCAGCGGGATAACCCATCAGAGAAATGTATGGTTCTCTGCTCAGGAAGTTTTTTGCTGCCTTTTTCACTATTATTTCCTGTAATCTTATATTTTGGGCCATCACAAGTTGATAGGGACCATCCCGCAACTCGGGGTCCATAAAACCCCTGTTTAAAAAAAGCTATTGGCGGAATTATATAATTGTAAACATTAAGGTGCTGCAACTGCATAAATGGTCAAATAACCCTAAAATTTTGCCTGGTATATCCTGACACATTGGGGAAACTAGTAGAAAAAATATTCTGGGGCTTGCTGCATTTTTACTTTCAAATAAAAAATGTCTGTGCACCTGACATCAAAAGTGATCATTTTAAGCATTTTCTTACGTGTATCAGTGCCTCAAATGTACATAAAAAACTTTCCAAATTTATAAGCTTCAATTTAAGCCCAAGATGACCTTTCTATCTAGAGGAGAACAGCTGGTATGACCAAAGATCTTCACTGTACCTCCAGTCGGCAGAAAACAGAACATTCAGGCATTTCCATTTCATATGGGATTATAAAAAAATAAAAAAAACGCATTTCTCACCTTCCACGGTGGTTGGTCTCTCTCACCCTCATCAGCTCGGGTCCTCTACCAGAGGCCTGGGAGCTTGAGAGTTCTGCGCAGTATCTTTGCTGTTCCCAGTACTGCACTTTTCTGGACTGAGATGTCTGTTGTCCTTCCTGGGATCTGCTGCAACCACTCATCCAGTTTGGGGGTCACGGCCCCGAGTGCTCCGATCACCACAGGCACCACCGATGCTTTCACCTTCCAGGCTCTCTCCAGCTCTTCTTTGAGCCCCTGGTATTTCTCTAGTTTCTCGTGTTCCTTTTTCCTGACATTGCCATCGCTCGGTATTGCAATGTCCACCACCACGGCTTGGTTCTCCCGCTTATCCAGAACCACGATGTCTGGTTGGTTCGCCATCACCATTCTGTCAGTCTGTATTTGGAAGTCCCACAGGATCTTGGTCCACTCATTCTCCACAACCTTTGGAGGCGTTTCCCACCTTGATCCTGGGGTTTCCAGCCCGTACACAGATGTTTCTGTACACTATGCCCGCTACTTGGTTATGTCGCTCCATGTACGCTTTCCCTGCCAGCATCTTACACCCTGCAGTTATGTGCTGGACTGTCTCAGGCACTTCTTTGTATATATATATATATATATATATATATATATATATATATATATATATATATATATATATGTATATATATATATATATATATATATATAAATAAAGAGTTGACTTATGTACTGCTATACTATATGAAGTGAATTACATTGAGTGAAGAATACTGAGTGAATAATATTAAAACCCCAGGTGGATGGGGTCAGGGTTCAAGATAAAACTATAATCACTACCGTCCTAACCCTTCATGCAACACAGAATAGATAGAAGTTATGCATTCTTCCTTTAAGAATCACATGCTACAAATCAGTGGCTGTGGTTGGACTGTGCCAAGTTAGGATGGTTAGTCTGACACACTTTATAATCTTGATTTTAGATCTTTCTGCATTATAGTCATCACAGTCATGAATGTAGCCAACACTAAGGCGACCACACACTACAGGAGAATTTGCCTGATTTTGGCTGCAATTTCTTCTCCTAAAGTTCAGGGAGGCGTTTCCTGACTTTTTGTCTCCTCATGTGTGGCTTCAGTGTCAGATTGTAACCACCAAACATCAGCGACGCTACGATAACAGTCGATAAAACAGAGCATCAGGGGCAGAGGAGCGACGGACACAGAGACGCAACAAACAGCGAAAATAAAGACTTTATTACTCACCTCCTGTAAAGTGGTACATTTAAAGTGCAGCATCTCATCCACATTATCCATAGAAATTGTCCTCCGCAATTAATGACATCCAGTCCACAAAACCGCGCTATTAATCCAATTTGCAGTTTTCTTTAAAAATAAAAAAGATGGTATTTCCTCACATGTGTTAGTTTTCATCCACACAGCGCACGGATCGAGGTGAAGCTGCAGATTAGTGATAGTGACTCCACTTTATCTTTTCTACTTTAAAAATCCTGTATCTGAAGTATTGCACCACATTTCACAATTAATAATAACACAGTTTTGACTTGTATCTAAACTAGAAGTAGGTCTGGTCAGGTAACTTTATTTCTATAGCGCTTTTTACAGACACATGTCCCCAAAGACGCTTTTCAGAGGATTCTTCATTCACTCCATAGGGAAACAAACTGTTTTAACGAAGGAGCAGTGGTATCATGAATGATCGACGTTTAAAAATGAATCAAACAAGCAAAAAAAAAAAACTGTGAAATTTAATGTAAGCCCTATATGACATTTATACTTGTCAGGAAATACACTTATGAATCCGAATCTCCTTGGACAGCATTTTCTGACCTTTGGAGTGCGACTCTCCGGATTCACCTGTCACATAGAGTCCCACTTTGAATAACAAGCAGCTGGGCTAAAGTGTGCTAAAGCTAACCCCCCGTGCCCCATGTACGCAAACAGAGCCTGGTACCTGCCCCTCTCTGTGGCATTTCCAGCACAAACCCACCTCCCAGAGAGCGTGAAAACAAGTGCTCTAATCCTGCCTTAGCTCTGCCTCAGCGCCCAGACCTCAGCTCCAGCAGGGCTCAAAACAAAAGAGGAAATGCCGTGGAGACGAACAGCCGAATGGTCTAGTTCTACTCACAGACTGGGGCAGGAGAGCACAAGCACCATGATCCTCTCTGAATGAGGGAGACACTTTAGTCCGGCTTTATCCAGTGGCACAAAAGCACCGCATTCTCCGAACATAAGAGCAGACAAAGCGGAGTGCATTCAGAGTCATTCACTTGTAACCGCGTTGCCGTACCACACATTGCTCCAGACACTTATGTGAAGTATGTTTCATTGCCTCATAAAATGTATTTCTAACCGGCATTGTATTTGCGAAATGACTCAATAAAAAAGAAACAATTACTTCACGGTTGAAACACTGGGAAGTTCACTGGGAGCTGATTTCCCGCCTGAACTTTTACAAAACACTGTTAAAAATCATCAAAGTTGGCCTCTCCTGTGGATAGCTGCAGATCACACTTGGAGAAGGTAGTAAGGACAGAGCGGTGGGCGTGTACCAGTGACGGTGAAAATGGTAGGGTTGCTACCCATGTCTGACAAAAAACCTAGACATTTCAGCAACCCAATCCACCGTTTTGCTTATAAGCAGCGACGCCCTTCACACATCTAAACCATGACAAAAATTGCCCTTCTACAGCGAAATTGAACATTATTTTGTTATTTGTGATGGAGCTATATTAGTTTTGCTTTAAGTAGTTAATGTAATAAACACATCCGCTGACATTATTATTATTATTATTATTATTATTATTATTGGCCACAGAGCATATCAGACAGTGGGAAAATGAGAGAACTGAGAGCTGTGGGAAACATGTGCATTAGTCATGTAGGCTATCTTCGGAGAACACCATATCGCCTAAATAAATAAGTTCACTGCGCCACCTCGATGAGAAGACTTTATTACTCACCCACATTATCCATAGAACTTTTCCTCTGCAAATAATGACACCCAGTCCACAAAACCGCATTATGTGAAGTGTTCTTTGAAAGTAAAAATGTGAGAGTAACACGTGCTTTTGTTTACATCCAGCGCACAGGTCGGGCTGAATCTGCAGATTAGCGATACTGACTCTCAAAGCGAGTGGTTTTACTGTAGACGGGAAGCAGCTGACGCGCTCGTGCTCACAACTTTATAGCCCGTGGTCCGCAGACATATCCCGCTGCTCTATACCTACCTACCTACGATGCTGCATTCAGCACCACGGACAGCGAGAGACGTAAAATATGACGTGTTGGAATAGCAAAAAGTGCTGGAAAACCGGCATGTCTAAATGTTAGTTATAGTTATTATAGTTAGTATAGAGAGTTATGAAAGATAGTATAGAGATAGATAGATAGAGTTATGAAAGATCGTATGTCACGGTCTTAATGTCATAGTTTCCTGTTTCAGTTAGTGGTAAATAAAGATAGTTATGTCTCAGTTGGACTCACTTATTTAGTTTAAATTTAAGTGGGATTGTCACAGATAATCTCTACACTCATCTGTTTAGTTTAGCTTTGTGGGGGGGTGGAGGGTGGAGGGGAAATGTGGGATTGTTCTTTTATAATCACTGTAAAGCGCTTTGTGTTGCATTTTTGTTTGATTGATTGAAATGTCAAAAACCATGTGGATAAACGTAGGCTACAAATGAAGTAGTAGTTTAAACAGAAACATAAATTTTACGTATCATGTAAAAAAATAAATAAAAAAAAAAGGTACATTCAGTGTCCCGGGATAATGTTTTTTCCCTGGGACAGACCATTAAAATCTGAGACAATCAGGTAAAACCGGGACAGGTGGCAACACTAGAAAACGGTAGATCGGTGCTATAAATTCAAGTCCAAACATAAGTCTTCCAGAGTTACCAACAGCCACCAGTAAAACGTCCTATTATATGGACTGATCCAGCGCCAAAACATGTCTGGATCCAATATCCGATCTTATATATTTTTCAGGATCCAATTAAGGAATCCTAAAGGAAAAGCTACAGTCAGTTCAGCTTTAAGACCATGTTTTATTTTTATTTTTTTGTATCTGAGCAAAATGTGTCTTGCCCCAGTACAAATATATTGTACCAGCATTGTATATGTATTGTACGTCCGCCGTGTATTGTCTGCATCTGATTATACAGCATTTTGTTGTTGTACGGTAATCAGCAAGTGCACAGTTAGCATAGTAGTAGTAGTTGTTAGTTACTGTGACAACTCCACTCTGATCTGTGAAAGTTACGAAAAATGCTTGTAAAGTGAATTAGGATGCTCAGAATGCTTAAAGCTACACTATGCAACTTTTTGGTTGGGGATCCGTCACCTGCTTGTTTCTATGGATATGTGGAATGTTGGAACGTTCCACAGTGTGACATTAAACAGCTCTACCTTACATTTATTCAATTACAGATGGTTTTATAGCTCAAAAATAGCAAGAAGAACAGACATTCTGACTGTGAGTGGGGTCGCCTCTCCACAGATCTGACCTGTAACTTGGTTTGGTTTGATAGAAAAGGTTTAACGTCATACTGTGAAACATTCTAGACAAAGCAATTACACCTCAATGAAGAAAAGTACTTGACAGACCCTCATCTAGAAAAGTTGCACAATGCAGCTTTACAATGACACTTAACCACTGCAAAATGTTTAAAGCTCCTGTATTATACATAATTGACCTTTGTGAGCTTTAAAAACAGACCTGGAGTTGTGTTTTGTTTCATTCAGACATGTTTGAGAGTCTTTATTATTTCTCTGTCTGCATCTCCAAAGGTCAAAACACTCTGTTCCACCTTGTGATGTCATGAAGCGGTAGTTTACAGGTTAACGTCAACCTTTTACCTTTAGTTTAAGAGAGACTGGCAATTCCAGATCTGAAATTATCCAGTAATTCTAGTGAAGGTGTGTGGAGTTTCATTTCCTGTATTATTACGTGACATCTGAAGAACCCAGTCTAAATATGCAGGCTTTGTGTGTTAAACGTGCGAATGAAACAAAACTCCAGGTATGTTTATGATGAGGAAATGATTATAACATCAGAAAATAGCGTAATATGGGCCCTTTAAAATGTGCAGGTTATTTTTTCACGTTTTTAAGACAGAAAAGATCACATCAGCACCGCGCCAAAAAGCTGTAAGTGGAAATAGCACATAATTTCCACCTCTCTCCTCCTGGTCCCTCTGTCTGCAGCCCCTGTTTCTTCGATACTTGGGTCACTCCTGCAGGACCTGGCAGGACCGCTGGAGTCTCCACAGAAATCCTTTAGCTCAGCCCTCGTTCTGTTTGTCTGTTTGAACTGCACGGCTCCACTGAACAGGCGGCCGAGGAAATATCCTGTACAAAACTAAATCTGTCATCTTTATCTCCTGCACACCGACAGCTTGGAAAATCTTCTGAGGTTACCGTCTTTGACTCGTCCTCCAAGGCAGCTAAAAATACACTTAAGACCGCCACATACTACAGGAGAATTTGCCAGATTTTGGCTGCGATTTGCTTCTCCCTGAGTTCAAGGAGGCGTGACCCGACTTTTTGTATTCGTGTGCGATTTTGAAGCCGCTGCTCCTCATGTGTGTGGTGTTAGTGTCAGATCATAACCACCAAACATCAACAACGCGACGATAACAGACGATAAAACAGAGCGTCAGGGGCAGAGGAGACGGACACAGAGACGCAACAAACAAACTCAGGAAATAGCGAAGATAATTATCACTCAACTCTCCACAAAACCGCACTGTTAATCCAGTTTGAGGCGTAAAGTAAAAAGTCAAGTTAGTTCCTCATATGTGTCTGTTTACATCCACACAGCGCACGGATCGAGGTGAAGCTGCAGATTAGCGACAGTGACTTAACTTCCTGTGTATGGCAAAAGGAGAAATTTGTCGACTGGACACAAGTTTATTTGGCTGAATACTAAAAACTTACTTAAACTTTGGTCCAGTTGACTGTTATGACCCAGCTCTGCTAGGGACAGGGGAAGTAACAAGAAATTTAATAAATAAGGTAATTTAATTAAAAGGAATGTACAAGGTAAACTAATAAAAAAGGGGATAAAATATTTACAGAAAACAATATTTACACAGTTTAAACTTAAAGGATAACATAGGACAAAGGGGAAAGCAACTAAACATACAACAAAGAACTAAACAAACCAAGAACCAAACAAAGTCAGTACTGACAACGAGTGTCTCATCAACACTGAGTCACAATGTAACAGAAACAAGAGACAAAGACGAAACTGACACATTAACCGAACCAAGTGCCTTTTTTCTGAATCAAGGATAAACTTGACAAAGACAAACACAAAATGGCCGACTGGCCACAAACTCCAGCAGCCCTGAACAGGTAAAGGAATTCTCCTTAAACAGGGGGAGGAGTCTGGAGGTGAGGTGGGAGTGGTCAGGTGCTCCACAAAACAGGGAGCAGGGATCAAACAGCAGGAATCCATATGACAAAAAACAGGAAATTAAACACACAACACAAGTCCAAGAACTGGAGGTCTGGGGCCATAACAATGACAAATTGAATTTCTCCTTTTGCCATGAATTCTACCTGGTCAACTGAGGGATTTTACACACATAATTCCTGTGGACTTTATCGCCAGCCTTCTGTGCATTCAAAATCAAAAACTTTACGTGGTGGATGCATGGCTGCCTGAAGAGTCGGCAGAGTTATTCCTTAATGTTGTTGTGGATTAAACTTTAAACAGGGTTTCCACTGTTTTTCACTCACAAAATTTCAAAACTTTTCCACAACTTTTTTATGACCTAAAGTTAATTTTCCATGACTTTATGGCACCTACATTTGTAGAATGGGCAGACATTTAGGGCTAAATATGAAATGTTATTATGGTTACTATTATAGTTTTTTTTAGCATTAAAATACTTTATTTTTAAAATGTATTGTGTCTTTTTAAACAAAACACCTCATGGTATCTTGTCCTGCTGGAGCGGCTGCGCAAACATTTGGAAATAATCATAATAGCCTCATGAGAACTTAGCAGAACACTGTAGTTGTGTGAAAGAGATACCAAAATTCCATGACTTTTCCAGGCCTGGAAAACTACATTTTCAATTTCCATGACTTTTTTAGGATTTCCATGACTGTGGGAACCCTGTTTAAACTTTGATCTGGAGCCATATCCTGTCTCCCTGATTTCAGTGGATGTGATTGTCAGCAGATTAACCAATCAGAGAGGTGTATGGTCTGTTTATGTCAAAAACAAAAAAGGAGAAAAATCTATATAAAAAGACTGAGAAACTGTGGATTTTTACAGAATCAACAAATGAAACATCAAACAGTTACTTACATTGTGTAAATTTATGTAACTTTTGTAGTGGAGGGTCTGTCAAATGCTTTTCTCCATGGAAATGTTATTGACGGGAATGTTTCACAGGATGAGAATAAACCTTTCGACCTTCATGGAGACTAAACCAAATTAAGTTCCAGGTCAGATCTGTGGAGAAGCGACCCCGCTCACAGTCAGAATGCTTGTTTTTCTTGGTATATTTGAGCTATAAATACACCTGTAATTGAATAAATGTTAAAGCAGAACTGTCATATTGTGGAACATTCAAAGCAGGGCAATAGATCCTGTTAGGGCAGAAGTGATAAAAAAAAAAGCAGCGTGCACATTTTGGCAACGGAAGTGTCATTGTTTCCCGTTCATTCCGATTCATTCAGACTGAACACGGACAGAAGAAGACGGAGATAAAAACATTTCCAGCACCAAAATGTCTGGTTGTTCTGTGTGTGGTTGTCAGAATCGATTTTCTACTGGCGGACGAAAGTTTTACTCACTGTTCGCACAAGGATCTGGCAGTCGGACACCATTTATCAAAGTCGGCTTGTGGAGGAAATATTTGTGATCTTTTGATGATAATTCTTTCGCAGAGCTCGACAAGCTGCTGAGTTCTGCTGTACTTCTGTTCCCAAAATCCGCAACCGAGCCAACGTCATCACGGTTTACTGACACTAAAAGGGTCTATAGGATGTTACATAGTGCACTTTTAATTCAGGTAAAAGAAATTATATATTTTGTTCTGAATGTTATAAAAAATATGCATTTGAGAGGCAACTTTAGACCCGGTGTGAAAGGTGAGTGCATGGATGCGTCGGTTGTTGTGAGGTAAGTGCTCTTCAAGGATCTAAGAGGTATGTAGACTATTATCGAGCCGATCCGACACACTCCTGACATCAAGTTAAAAGTTTTATTACAGCCACAGGGACGTGCCGACACATTTCTACCAGAGATTTCTTCTGCAGTTAGTTTCATTTTAAATTGGCCAAAACATAACTTTCATTTTCACATCCAGCGCTCTTTTGACAGACACATTCGAAAGACTTTGAAGCCTCAAGTATGGAGCAGGAGGCAGCTAAATGAATATGGGCCACGTCTGATGGAAAAAAGGTCCTATATTACACAAAACTGACTCTTGAGAGACCTGCGTGAAGTTGGCCCCATCAAATGCAAACCTACACAAAAACTATGTCAATCGTGCTTCAAAAAGTTTCATTTGTGCTTTCTATTATTTTTTTTATTCTTTTATAGGTCAAATTGGGGTCTGCAACCAGGAAGCTTAAAAATGCTCTTAAACGTCCACAATGGAGTCAATCGTTTGTGCTTCGTTTGTGCTGTTTTGTGCTGCAAAAAATTTTGGTTCTTAAGATATTTGGAGTTTTCGGCTGATGACGTCATCCAGACCCTCAGAATGTGAAATAGCCTCAAAACAGGCAGAAAATTATAGAAAACATTTGTATTTCATTTGTGCTGTGACAATTTTCATTTGTGTAAGTATATTTATAAAATTATTAATTATTATGTCTGCAGTAATTATAGGACGTCATTTCCACTCATCTGATGACGGCAAACTCTGCAAAACTAGTGGCGAAAACGATCTCAGGCTGTGGAAAAGTCTGTAACAGTCTTTAGTAATTTGCTTTTGATTCATATTTTATATCATAATACAGACTTATTATGCCGCCGACATAGTTTTTGTGTAGGTTTGCGTTTGATGGGGGCCAACTTCACAGAGGTTCTTTAGAGCTGTAAGACAAGTTAGAATGATGTTACCCTCTCGAGTTGTGCTTTGTTTCATTCACATATTTGGGTAATCCTTTTATTACTAGTTTGTCTTCATCTCCAAAGCTCAAAATGCTCTGCTCCACCTTGTGATGTCAGGAAGCGGTAATTTTCTAGTTAACAGCAAACCTTTTTACCTTTTGTTCAGTGGAGATGGGCAATTCCAGGTCTGAAATCATCCAAATGATTCTAGTGAAGGTGTTTGGGGTTTAAAAACACAGTGGAGCACTTCCTGTATCACCTAAACATGCAGGGTCTGGGCGTTAAACACGTGTGAATGAAAGAAAACATAACTTCAGCTCTGTTTGTGATGAGGAAACAACATTAGAGCATCAGAAAATCAGGAAATAACGCTCTACAGGCCTTTTAATCATGCCCAAAAGACGCATAGATACAGCATAGAGTTTGTAAATGTGTAATATTTTGATACTATTTCATTCTCTTGACAAATTCACAGTGTTTACTGTTTTTTCTACAAACAATCCCACTGCTTTTTGGTGAAATCACAACAGGTTAAAAGCCCTTCTGGGAATTGGTGCTGGAAATTAAGGCCTGGAGCAACATGTCCTGCAACTCCAACTTATTTTGAGACACTCGAACATAGGTGTGTATCCCCACCAAGATGCACAGAGAGCACAGTGTGTTCCTGGGGCAGTTATGTATCGTTTGAAAGAGCCCAGCACCAGAAAGACTGTCAATTAGTGCTTTGAAATTTACTTTTGAAATCCTCATTTGCCATGGACAGCCTGTGCAGACGGTAATACAAGCCTATTCAGCTGGTTTGTATCACTGTAGACCTGGTACAATGCGCCCAGTCAAGTTTGATCGGTTTGCCCATTGAGAATCACAGACACTCATTTGTCCTGCTGGAGCCCTCACGCTCTCCTGTGGTTTTGCGAGGTTACACTGACCCGCGCAGTGTAGCCAGGCCCTTATCTTAGGCCATAAACACTGTGATACCTGCAGCAGATTTATTCATTGTTAATCTATGTTAATCCGTGTATCATTCGTTCATTTGTTTTCAATATAAAACCAAAAATAAGAAAACGAAACAACTGTTTTTTTTCATTGTTTGTCTCCAAAACCAAAATGAAAAAACGGATAACGATTCGTTTCCCGTTTTGTCCAATTTTGATCCTTGAGCAAGTTGCGTAAACTGGAAATTAACCTTTACGAGGAGCACAGACACACGTATATGATGAGTGCGCGAAACAAACCTAATGGCAGCTGGACTTCAGGATCATTATCATATGATTAAACAGCTTTTTGAGGAGGAAAAAACGCACGCTGAGATTTCTAACATGCTGCGACAGTTCAGTATTAAGACATCCTCAGAAATGTCAGTGAGAAGATTCTGTATTCAACACCAACTCCGGCGTAAAAGACAACTGCAAACTGCTGTCCTGTCATCAATACATAAGGTAAGTGCAAGGTGTAAGTAGGACCAATGATTTACCGTGATCGCGGAAAACGGGCTAAAAACGCGCAATCTTCAGCGTGAAGCGGAATCGTCAGCGTGAAACAGAATTAGCCGATACATTTCTTTAATTTAGCACAAAAGTCGACCTGAATTCTTTAAAATATTTTTCAAAAAGCCACTTAAAGGTGATCATCAATGTGTAGCAGATGTCTTTTTCCAGTTTTGGTATACTTATAGATGGCTACTCTGCGTGAACCCATAGACCGTATGCATCTCCTCCTGTACGCCGCGACAAAACATGTGTGACAAACGTACGTGTGTGACATAATGGGCCGTTATCTGTTTTTTCCATTTTTCATTTAAACACAAAATCAAAAACTGAAAAAAACTAATCATTTTACGTTTTGTTTTTTTGGACGATATGAGGAGCCCACAGGCTGGATCTAAAAATAGCTCAACTCACTACTGTGCTAAAATGTAGTTTTATTATGTCTTCTTTTTTAATCACCCTTGCATTTATATAGATTTAAAAATGACAATATCTTTAAAATATGTTCATTATACATGAAGTTTAACTTAGAAACTTTCTTATTTCATCAGAGCGTCTCAACCTGGTGCCTTTGTATGACTCAGTACCCATGAAGTGGCTCTCAGTCTCAAAAAGGTTGGTGACCCCTGCTCCAGAGTCACAAAAGCATCACAACAAAACCTTTTTATCCTGTGAAGTGTGGCAGAAGCTTACAAGTCAATGTCCAGTGATAGTCGGCTACATCACATGGACCATGTGCTGTTCAAAACAACAATACGTGACTAAACTCTGCTATATGGCCTGCTGCCCAAAACTCTATTTTAGAGAAGATCAGGGTTGAGGTTGAGGCTGCCCTGCTTTCTGTTATAGAGACATTTTAAATACAGTTATCAGGGTAAATACAATTAAACTCGCATGATTCGACTTTCAAAAGCCTTTTCTTATACACTCATGTGAATCGCAGGAGTCTAAGTTTACACACACCAAATGACAGGCTAAAGATGGAGAAGAGCATGTGCTATAGATGGACATTTAGGCTGAAAAGAGACTGTATGAAACCACTTTGATCAAAGTAAAGTTCATGTTTGTGACTGTGGCTATAGTCTGGGAGTCAGCCCCCTGCACTGACACTATTTTGCTCCCCTTTTTCTCACTATTATTTTCATTAGTGTAATGGATCATTACCAGTTTGGGGTCTTTTGTCTCAACTTTGCCTTAGGATTCTTTTTTTCAAGCTTCAGCTCAGACAGTTTTGTGAGTGAGTGATTTTTATCATGGAATAAAGTCATAGATTTAATTTCAGATGTAAAGTGGCTGTGGTATTGGATCAGTTTGTGTCAGTGGAGCAGGAAAGGCCTCAGCCACAGGGACAGTGACGAGCTTTTGCTTTTAAAGCACCTTTGCGTGCAAATCTGTTTTCCACATCTGAGAAGGCCGAGAGAGATTTCAAAGGTCTCCAGTGTCTCACTGATGGTGAGAGCCTCCACAGTCAGTGGTCACAAGGACCTCCACCTCGTGACTCCACTTGTGCTGCTTCTCCCTCTGGAGCAGCTGCTCTCAGTGCTGTTTCTAGAGACGCATGGCTGGGTTAGGATTCCCACTGTCCAATTCCCAATGTCCAATATGGGGATAGTGTAATTTATTAGTGCATATTTAGCACGTTTTCCCTATGAAAAAAGCAAATATTGGTCACATTAGCTCCTTCTTTCTTTCCTCCTTTATCTGCCTCCTTGACTGAAATCCTCCATGTGCAGGAGACCAGTGAGAACCGACACTCTATTCTCAGGTGATTTATGTATGACCCCTTGACCTATGACCCTTATATAGGCAAAGTGTCTGATTGACATTTATATCTATTTTGATAAGTACATTTCCAATAATAAAAGAGACCAGGAACACCACCCTGACTAGAACCAGGAACAACAGCATGAACCAGAACCAGGAACACCACCCTGACCAGAACCAGGAACACCAGCCTGACCAAATCCAGGAACACCACCCTGACCAGAACCAGGAACACCAGCCTGACCAGAACCAGGAACACCACCCTGACCAGAACCAGGAACACCAGCCTGACCAAATCCAGGAACACCACCCTGACCAGAACCAGGAACACCACCCTGACCAGAACCAGGAACACCACCCTGACCAGAACCACGAACACCAGCCTGACCATAACCAGGAACACCACCCTGACCATAACCAGGAACACCACCCTGACCAGAACCAGGAACACCACCCTGACCAGAACCACGAACACCAGCCTGACCAGAACCAGGAACACCACCCTGACCAGAACCAGGAACACCAACCTGAACTGGAGGAGGACACAGCAAAGCAGAGTTCCCTCCAGGATTCAGTCCTGAGGGAAAACCTCACCTGGACAAATTCAATTTACAGGAATTATGTCATGAGTGTGATGCCATCGACTTAATCGCATTTTACATTGATGCCTTCCATTTTTGGTGTAATGTGAGCAAAAATAAATATACTAATTTGCAATGTAGTTTGCATAAAATGTGGTGTATAAGTGTTATAGATTAAATATTGCTGTCCACCCCAAGTCTGTTCGTCTACCCATAAAAGTCAGGGCACGTTACTCATTTGAACTCTTTACACACACTCCTGCAGATACAGTGGTCAGCTGCAGTAACGTACGGTCAGGATCGGGTCCCAACAGTCAAACCCATGTCTTTGGGCTGGGTGGATTTTGGTCTGGATTGACGCGGATCAGAAAAAAAAGGTTGACCTAGTAAAAGTGAACAAGGGCCAACCCAAAATAGAAGTGAACAGAACTAAACTGTGCAGAGGAGCTGCTCCACAGAGCACAGAAACATGTCCCTAATGTCTTATTGTATAAATAATTTCAGAATATATTGTGCAGCTCTGCCTGGGACTAACAGTCGTTCCTTATGTCACGGAAAAATCCACAGCATCCATGTTTAAACAGGGATTATGTCTGCTACGAAAACAGAATAAACGTCTGAACTCCGGCAGTGGTGGGTCTTTGAAGTGTGTAGTATTTGATGGGCTTCACTTCCCTGTCGGATTAATTCCTCCTCGGTTGAAAATAAAAATGGGCAAGGAAGCAGTTAATCTTAATAAGCATATTTGGAGGGATAAGTGGAGCAGACAGACTTTATTGATTGGCTGGTGTCTGGACTCGAGAAACTGACCAAGCATGTCAGGTGCATCTGTGCTTCTCCTGGCCAAATGTCTCACCACAGCCCTGCTTTGCTGCACACATCTGCCTGGAGCTCGGGCAGAATCACCCAGTGGAGCCAAATCTCGTGTTCAAGTAAGAGTTTTCTTCCTTTTAAAATAATATTAACCCCCGAAGACTTAAAGGCAATTTTAGTACATTTCTCCTCGCCTGGATTTTTTTTCTCAATTTGGCATTTACTCTATAATGAAGTGTTCTACATCCTTTTGTTCAGTACAGCCTGCTATTTCACAATCTGCTGCTGTAGTTGTGTCATGTGGCTGTAACAAAAGCTACAGGACCAGAAATAGAGATGAAAAAAAAAACAGAAAATAAAATTCACACTCTTTTATACAAAACACACAGCAAACATGTATAAACAACTTTTTGGACATTAAAAAATACTTAATTTAGGGCCTTAGCTACAAAAATGCTGTAAGTAAACTGAAAATGTCCTTATTGCCCTAAAAAAAAAAAAAAAGTGCAATCACCCCATTACTTTCCTGGTCCAGTCATGGAAACAGCTCCAGTAAAGTCATAGAACTATAATAAAATCTCTTTTATTATACATTATACATGTGTAAAGTCCAGGACCAGAGCCACATCACTTCCTGCATTTCCCTGGTGTTTATTACATTTGTATTTGTTCATTTTGACTGAAATAAACCTTTCAAATAAAAATAGCAAGGGATGTGCAATTATGCACACCAAGATGCGTAATTTGCCATTTATTTGAGAAATAACTGCACTTAGAGCGGCTTTTTCAATTGTTATAAATATAGACGCTCGAGAGGAGTCGACCATCTTGACTCACTTCACTCTTTGGCAAAGTTTGGGTCAATCAAAATGGACAAAGCGCATGAGTTTGGCAGAAAACAAAGTTCCTATTGGACACTCGTTTTGCACACGTCATCACACAGCGTGAGTGGGACGTAGGATAAAGCTGCAGAAATGTACGGAAACCTCTATGTCTGCACTTTCAGAGGGAAAAAAGTAAGTTTCTATCTTTTATGGTTAGAAAGTTATGCGCGGTTATATAAAACATATTCCTCAGTATTGTTTACGATGTCGTAGGTCTTCGAGTATTAAAGCTGTACTATGTAACTTTCCTTGAAGATGTTCGCTTTGCCTGGGATGTTTCATTAGAAAAGATGAATTCTTAATGTGAGCGGGCACAGAACTAACGTGAAACTTGGCTGGTGCCGTCGTCTGTTCGTCTCTATGACGAAAAACAAGTTTAATGTCTGTGGAACATTTCTAACAAGCAAAAAATAAATAAATAAAAATACATAATGTACACACCCCTTAAATTAAGTGAAGGTTTTAGAATTTAGAAGTCATGTAATGAGTCAGTAACTGTATCAAACTATTATTTTGCTTCTCATAGCTGGAAAAATATGCCCAGACTTAATATTTTAGTGTATTAAAGAAAAAAGCTGAAAATATTTATTTATGTAGTGCTTTTCTGAACAAAGATGCTGCACAGATGGCAGGCAAGCACACAAAAAAGGTGCTGTACCTGGTTTTTACAGTCTTAAAAATGTGAAAAACAGAGCTCGTTGATTTTAAAACAGTGCTCCAAAGTTATTCCTGTGCATCCTAATTATCCACTGGGAGATTACAGTCACATTTCACATGGACCAATGCTGAGTTTTGTCATTATAGTGAAACTAATGGTAAAGCAGGGTTCATCCCCGATTCCGACACCACCATTTCGACACTTTTTGACATCGCCATTCCGACACCTTTTATGTTGCCTTTCCGACAATTTACTCATGAGTTAATTTTGACCTGCTTTTAATCCTGTTTTAGTCCTGATTTAGACCTGGTTTAGACCTAGTTTAGAACTGGTTTAGACATGGATTAGTTCTGCTTTAGACCTGTTTTTAGTCCTGATTTAGACCTGGTTTTAGTCCTGGCATAGACCTGCTTTTAAACCAGGACTAAACCAGGTCTATACCGGGACTAAAACCAGGTCTAAATCTGGACTAAATCAGGACTAAACCAGGACTAGACCAGGTCTGAAACTAAACCAGGACTAAACCAGGTCTATACCGGGATTCAAACCAGGTCTAAACTAGGACTAAACCAGGTCTAAACCAGATCTAAACCAGATCTAATCCAGGTCTATAACAGGACTAAAACTGAACCAGGACTAAAATTAGGACTCAAACCTGGTCTAAACCAGGACTAAACCAGGACTAAACCAGGTCTATACCAGGACTAAAACCAGGTCTAAAACAGGACTACAACAGGACTAAAACCAGGTCTAAAACAGGACTACAACAAGACTAAAAGCAGGTCGGAGTGCAGGGACGTTTGATTACAAATGGACACACCACCACTCTGACAATTAGACGTCAAAGTTGGAGTGGCGATATGTCGGAATGGCAGCCTGGAACTGGTAAAGCGCTTCTGGTTACTGTACAATAAAACCTCAAGAACTGTATGTGTACTGGGGCAAGACACATTTTCCTCAAAAATATTTTAAAAAATCAGGTATCAGGACCTTCAAAAAAGATTCTCCTCCAGCACAAGAAATAGGTATGGAGTTGTCAACCTGAGTTTTTGGTTCCGACACATATGCAACCAGAGACTCCCCAAACCGGCAGGGTGCAGACTCGCTCCCACATCAGAAGTTGAAGTTCAGTTTTAAATAACTCTCTGTAGATGAGAGCAGAAATGTGTGAGGAGGAGTTGAAAGCCGAGCTGTGATCTCCCGACTCACAGAGACACGGGTGCAGACTGTGGACGTCACCCACCAAAACCAAACACAACTCCGACATGAGCCGAGGAGGAACACCGTGACACCTGAATCAACTATAATGTCATCACGGGCAAACATGCATGACTGAACGGAGCTTTTCATTTTTAATAAAAATAGATCGGGATCACATCGCAAAGCACGGTTCCAGGCTGCCATTCCGACACACCAACACTCCGACACTGACGTCTAATTGTCGGAGTGGTGGTGTGTCCATTTGTTATCAAACGTTCCATCCATCCATCCATCCATCTTCTCCCGCTTAATCCGGATGGGTTGCGGGGGCAGCTTGCTGCCCAATACTCATAGCACCTGACCCCCCCTATGAACCCCTCTGCAGGTGCTGAGCCCACAGGAGGGCACTCATTTTTCCCCCATGGTCAGAGCGGCGGCACATTCGCTTTTTTTTCCAACATCCCGCCATTCCGACATGTAATTATTAAGTTTGGACTGCGCTCTTTTCAGGACCATATTTTCATGGACTGGTGCTGTAGAGACGCTGAGGGCGGAGGAGGAGGCGCGGCCTGGTTTAATCCTGGTGAAATCTTGTTGTAGTCCTGTTTTAGACCTGGTTTTAGTCCAGTTATAGACCTGGTTTAGTTCTGGATTAAATCTGGTTTAGTCCTGATTTTAGTCCTGTTTTAGACCTGGTTTTATACCTGGTTTAGACCTTGTTTAGTTCTACTTTAGACCTGGTTTTAGTCCTGATTTAGACCTGGTTTTAGTCCTGGTTTAGACCTGGTTAAGACCTTGTTTAGACCTGGTATAGATCTGGTTTTAGTCCTGGTATAGATCTGGTTTAGTTCTGGTTTTAGGCCTGATTTACTCCAGGTTTAGTCCTGGTTTTAGTCCTGGTATGGACCTGGTTTAGTCCTGATTTAGACCTGGTTTTAGTCCTGGTATAAACCTGGTTTAGTCCTGGTTTAAAAGCAGGTCTATACCAGGACTAAAACCAGATCTAAATCTGGACTAAAACCAAGACTAAATCAGGACTAACTCAGGACTAAAAGCAGGTCTAAACCGCTCAGTGCGCCGCTACCTCATGAGTAAATTGTCGGAATGGCAACATAAATGGCAACATAAAAGGTGTCGGAATGGCGGTGTCAAAAAGTGTCGGAATGGAGGGATGTCGGAATGTAGGGTGAACCCCCAAAGGATTATGGGATTATAACATTTAGTTTTGTTTTTGACTCTGTCACCAGGTTTACACAAACGGCAAGGCGGCCTTGTCCTGTGGCACAGACTTTGGGTGTGTTACCTGCAGACAGCCTGTTGCACCAGAGCCCTGCACGGGTCTGATTCTGACAAACCGCACAAACCCGTACCCGTCATACTTCAATCCGCACCCAACACGTTTTCTGACAGAATTTAAATAAAATTCCACACCTGATCCGATCCGCTATAAATACACACCGACACCCGAACCGCACCCGAATGGAAATCGGTCCAAGAGCCAAAAAAGAGCCACAACTTTATACTCTCGCTAATTTTCTAAACCTGAACCACCAAATGCTTCAATAACACCAAACTTTGCGTGGAGAGTTAAGGATGGTGCATGTTGCTTTGTGAACACTTCATTACATTAGTCAGTCATATTTCTTTATCTTGACCATATACTGACATTTCAAAATAAAATGAAAGTTATCTCTACAAATGACAAAATGTTAGAGGTAATTTTAGATGAATGTCAAGACAGTGCTCTTATGTGGAGACTGTAGCCAATCGAAAGCAGCAGATTAAAATAGGTCGACTCATAAGTTATAGCTCTGACCTTTGGTCATAATTACCCCAGTGTGATATGGAGTCCTGTGAAAGTGGTGACACTTCCAAACAGTTTGATACCATAACTCAGTGGTGCTGTAATTTCAGAATGATTGCTTATGTGGAAAGGTCAGTTAGGTAAGTTTTAGGAAAAAAAGAAAACTTCCAAGTTTAAGTCGTCCTCTTTGAAATGAGTCACAAGGACTATTTTTATGAAAATTATATGGTCTGCCTGATTCATCAGACAGTTTCACTTGGTGGAAACCGTCTGACCTCGCATCATTAGAATTTGTTTGCTCGACTGTAGGTGGGTACTTTTTAGATTTAACCAAACACTGCTATTTGGTGGTGACGTCTGTAATGCTCCAGAACGCTCAGTGGTGTCCAAGTAATTGTGGCACAACAGCAAACAAAGCAGAGAGTGAACATGTCTGTCCACAAGCATTGAAGTTTCTGTGAGGTGAACTTGCAAATTAAAGGTGTGATAAAACAATGTGAAGTTAATATTTAACAAAGGAAGTCCAAAGCTGATTGGCTGGTGCGCCGACTACCACTTCCAGGGTTCATGTCGCAGTGGTAAGTGGCTAAGATTTTAAAAAAGGCGATTAAAATGCATCTTTGAACTGCTTCTACTTTACAAGTGCCATTTATAACCAGAAAAGATGCTGGATTTGTTACAGCAGTGAGCGCTCCTATGACACGGTGGCAACAGTGACCTCGACTATTTTGGGCCGGCACAGATGGAGCAAGGCTGATAAGAGGAAACATTCAAGATTGGGTTCCTGCTGCTAAGACGTTAGACAGGACTTTGAGTGAGCAGTTGCTTGTTTAGCTGCCAGGAGGAAGTTTAAAGAGGCAGTGGTAACCAACAGCAGTTTCATCATCTGTGAACCTGGAATTTCAGTACAACAAAAACTACCAACATTACCACTGCTTCAGACACAGGAAGTGGAAGCAAAGGAGAGTGGTGAGCTGCATCTCAATTCTCTTTCCTCACTTCCTCTCCTTGATCCTCCACTTTTCAGCTGTCCATCAAATGTGTCATATTAAGCGTTGTCCCAAAGAAAACCACGGAAGGAAGGAGGAAACATGAGGAAGGCTTCAGGAGGCAGACATCAGATAAAAGAATCAAACTTTATTGGTGTCAGTGAGAAGTTTCTATCCTCTCTCCTCACTTTGTCTCCTGTGGATGGGCCTTCCTCGCTCATTTCCTGCAGAATCAAGGAGTAGGAAGCAAGGAAAGAGAAATGAGATGTGGCCGTCGTACGAGGCAAAGGTTGCAACAACGGCAGAAACTGTGATTTATAGATTAATGGAAATGCAAGTTTTAAAGTACAAGCACAATTCTTATCGCTACGGTATTAAAGATCACAACAAATCCACAAACCTTCTGTTAATCTTGTATTTTGACAGCAATTATTTCCAAGAAGCGCACCATAAAATTGCTCCCAACAACACTGCACCAAATTTCCTCTTTTTTATCTATCTGTTCTGTCGTTTTCACCTACTTGAATAAATGACAATACCTTCTTCTGTTAGACACGGGCGACCGAAATCAACCCAGACAGATACTGACAAGTGTAAAAGAGAACATCTGGTGTTCAACGTCACACTTATTAAAGGCGCCTTACCTGATTTTTAGTGTCTTACAAAACACAAAAAGCAAAACTACTTTGTTTTAAAGTGTTTGCAGGGGTCCAAAGTTATTCCTCACTTACCTTATGGCCCTGTCACACCTTGACGATTTAGCCAGTGTATGCCAACGTACCAGAATTTCCCTAAGACGTTGGCATATGCTGAACTATCAATGTTTTTTTTTTTTTTTTTTTTTAATTTTGGGCATATACATAGCGCATTCATAACAAGTTGGACGTATACAAAACGTATTTGTAACTTATATAGAACGTTTATAGAACGATCACGTCACGTCATATTTTATGTCTTTCGCTGTCTATGGTGCCGAACAGCAGATCGATCAATAGGTGGGTTCGTATAGAGCAGCAGAATATGGCTGCAGACCACAGACTATAAAGCTGTGAGCGCAATGGCATCAGCTGTTTCCTGTCTACAGTAAAACTACTCGATTTGAGATTCTCAAGTGTTCAAAGATCAGAACTTTGCACTTCAAGTTTTGATATAAGACAAAACTGTGCTATTATTATTTGTGAAATGTGGTGCAACACTTCAGATACAGGATTTTTAAAGCATAAAAGACTGGAGATAAAGTCCACAGGAAGTAGAGTCACTATGGGCTGGATGTAAACAAAACACATGTGCTACTCTCGCCTCAACTGGGATTAATATCGTGGTTTTGTGGACTGGATGTTATTATTTGTGGAGGACAAATTCTATCGATGATGAGGGTGAGTAATAAAGTCTTTTCATTGAGTCTTTTCATTGCCATGCACACATCACTTTCATACGAGGCAATGTGGGTGATGTGCCTTGCCTAAGGACACTACGACAGTTTTTTTTATTTATTTTTTTTTTGCGACTGGCGCCCCACTGTGGCACCTGAAATTCCCAGTGGTCTCCCATCCAAGTACTAACCAGTCCCGGCCTTGCTTAGCTTCTGAGATCTGACGGGATCAGGCTTTGACAAGCTGGTATGGCAATGAATTGATAAGTTATTTAGGCTATATGGTGTTCTTCGCAGATCCAATTTACAATTCCCCTAAACGCTGCCATCATGCCGTTATATGGCAGCTATAAGTTAGAAACACATTCAGTAAGTTCTGTGGTCGTCTGGAACATGTCAAATACGTCTGCATATGTCAATATGCACTGGAGATAAGTTCGGTATAAGTTACACACAGGTTCAAAGCACGTTATGCATAAGTCATGGGTGCACTAGAAATTATCTCATCGTATTTGGACTTATGAGTAACTTACAATTAACGTGTGTCAACGTGATTGCATAACTTACCTACAACTTATGGCGCACGTATGCAGGATGCTGAAAAAGCATGCTGAAAATTTTTCGGCGACCTTGCCGTATGTGGACGTATGCCAGCGTGTTTCAGCATGTTCATAACTTATGCAAAACTCACCTATAACTTATCTGACGTACGACAGCGAATTTGCCAAATGTTTCATATGTTGGCAATACGCTGGCTAAATCGTCAAGGTGTGACAGCCACTTTATGCATCCGGAGCATCTAAATAGTCACAGCGATGAGTTTTTTAAAGGCACTTTTCGCAAATTTCAGAGGCCAGACAGGAGTTTTACATCACAGATGGAAGGGGAAGAGAATGGATGGCTACAAACTCGACTGAATGGACAGTAAAATGCTTTATACTGACCTCAAGAGCTGCTTATACAATATACTGGGAGACAAAGTTGGCGAAAATACAGTAAAAATAAGAAATCAGCAGCTTTAAATGCTTCTGAACAATGTTTCTGCTTCTTTCTTGTATTTCAAATTTGAACTTGTTAGTTTTCTGTATGTGCAAACGAAAGAGAAAGACTTCATTATCCCCAGAATTTTTTTAAAAAGTGCTTTTCTTTTTTTAACACAGTCGCCTTTGTGTTGATTAGTCAAAAGCCGTTGCGATAATGAGCCAGCTACACTCCAGACGTGGGTGTTGCCGAAAATTAGAATATATTTCAAAAATAATATTACTTAGGCAAGTTCAGAGTAGTAGTCCAAGAAATTATCACAAAACAGTATTCAGCAAGTCTGTAAATGTATAAGTAACTGATCTGAATGTAGTATTTGAAGTAGGGCTGTCAAATGATTAATATTTTAAATCGCGGTTAATCTCAGAAATTCCATAGGTTAATCGCGATTAATCGTATATTGAATTGTATGTTTAAAATTGTTATTTTTCATTTCAAGACAGTTTTAAAGCCATAACGTAAAGCAATTCTATTTATTACTTGTTATTTTCTTTGACTTGTGATCATCGACAGGTCTGAAATGGTAGTTTGTTGGATCTGAGGATCTTGGCTGGGACGCTCTGGTCACTGCACCAGGGTGTTTAACTTGGAGGTGCTAACTTAGGGCGTTTTCACACCACTAGTTCGATTATTTGGCCCACACCAGTAAAATTGTCATTATGTAGCCTATCGGCTCCAGTGTGGTCCTTTCACACCGGCAAACGAACCAAAATTGGTCCGACTGACGTTTCATCAATGTTTATCCATTATCCGCACATTTTGGGGTCAGCCCAATGTTCCCCGTACCTCTGTTCCTACAATTTTGTACACAACTCACTGCACATGAGCCTGGAGCAGAAGCTCTGGGTTCGGGTAACAGTGAGAAAGACCCGGCAGCTTCACCGTAGAGCGTAGCCCCTCAGGACGGGCTCGGGGATCTGGTCCTTGGTCTTGTTCCATCCTTTGAGCGGGTTGGTCAGATCGGTCCAGAGACTCCGTCCTCCATGTGCTCGCTCCGGGACGAGCAGGACCAGTGCAGTGGGCCGGGGCAGAGCGGTTCCGTCCTCTGCACGTTGGATCCGTGCGGTGAAAGTGGTAACGCACTGTGGACTACAGGTCTGGGCTGCTCTGGTTCTCCATACTCAAGGATCACAGCTGGTTCCGTGGTGGTGCAGAGCGTATGGACAGTAGCGTGAACCCAGTTTGTTTCATTATACACTACCATTCAAAAGTTTGGGGTAACCCAGACAATTTTGTGTTTTCCATGAAAAGTGACACTTTTATATAGCACCATGAGTTGCAAAATGAATAAACTATAGTCAAGACATTGACAAGGTTAGAAATAATTATTTGTATTTGAAATAATAATTTTTTTCCTTTAAATTTGCTTTCGTCAAAGAATCCTCCATTTGCAGCAGTTACAGCCTTGCAGACCTTTGGCGTTCTAGCTGTTAATTTGTTGAAGGAAATCTGGAGAAATTTCACCCCACGCTTCTAGAAGCTTCTCCCACAAGTTGGATTGGCTGGATGGGCATTTCTTGCATATCAGACAGTCACACTGCTCCCACAACAGCTCAGTGGGTCTGTCCATAACACTTCTTTCCAATCTTCCACTGTCTAATGTCTGTGTTCTTTTGCCCATATTAATCTTTTTCTTTTATTGGCCAGTCTCTGACATGGCTTTTCCTTTGCCACTCTGCCCTGAAGCTGCATCCCGGAGTTGCCTCTTCACTGTAGATGTTGACACTGGTGTTTTGCAGGTACTATTTAATGAAGCTGCCAGTTGAGGACCTGTGAGGCGTCTATTTCTTAAACTAGAGACTCTAATGTACGTATCTTCTTGCTCAGTTGTGCAGCGGGACCTCCCACTTCTCTTTCTACTCTGGTTAGAGCCTGTTTGTGCTCTTCTCTGAAGGGAGTAGTACACACCGTTGTCGGAAATCTTCAGTTATGTGGCAATTTCTTGCATGGAATAGCCTTCATTTCTAAGAACAAGAATAGACTGTCGAGTTTCACATGAAAGTTCTCTTTTTCTGGCCATTTTAAGGGTTTAATCGACCCCACAAATGTGATGCTCCAGATACTCAACCTGCTTAAAGAAGGTCAGTTTTATAGCTTATCTAACCAGCTGAACTGTTTTCCGCTGTGCTAACATGACTAACACATTGTACCATTAGATCACTGGAGTGACTGTTGCTGGAAATGGGCCTCTATACACCTATGTAGATATTGCACCAAAAACCAGACATTTGCAGCTAGAATAGTCATTTACCACATTAGCAATGTACAGACTGTATTTCTGATTAGTTTAAAGTTATCTTCATTGAAAAAACAGTGCTTTTCTTTAAAAAATGAGGAAATTTCTAAGTGACCCTAAACTTTTGAACGGTAGTGTAATTTGTTCTGAGCGTCTGTCCTCTGCACACTTGGTTCTTCCCGGGGAAAGCACCGAACACTACTTCCCGCTCCAACTCATCTGAGCCCAGCCTGAACCAGAGCTGATTATCGGGTTAGAAGACACAAAAGGCTGGCAAATTTTAATTGCGACTAATAGAAATTTATCAATCTAATTAATCACGATTAACGCGTTATTGTTGACAGCCCTAATTTGAAGTTAGGGAATGGTTTAGAGCACGGAAACCTGCCCGAAGTTTGACGGGACAAATATTCAGAACTCGGGTCGGACTCAGACATATCAGGGCGTCAGCTGTTTCCTGTCTACAGTAAAAACCACTCGCTTTGAGACTCTTAAGTGTTCAAAGATCAGAGCTCTGCACTTCGAGTTTAGATACAAGTCAAAACTGTGTTATTATTCTTTGTGAAATGCGGTGCAATACTTCAAATCCGTGATTTTTTAAAGCATAAAAGTTCAGCGATAAAGTCCACAGGAAGAAGTAAACAGACACATGTGAACTACCTTCATCTTTTTACTTGTAAACACCTAACATTGGATTAACAGCATGTGTTTTGTGGACTGGATGTCATTATTTGTGGAGGACAGTTTCTATGGATAATGTGGCAGAGATGCTGCACTTTAACTTTACCACTTTATGAGAGGTGAGTAATAAAGACTTCTCATTATTTTCTCTACATACCGAGTTTGTATCTTGCATCTCTGTGTCCATTAGAGGCCACATAACAATATCCTACATGTCATTAGTCGGAAAAAATAGAAAATAGAGTGGCTTTAATTCTGTCGGGTTCGAACACAAATATCTTAATGCCTATCGGGCTCGAGATCAAGGCTGTCCAACACGGGCTGAGCTTGGAGAGAAAAATTCAGCTCGATCCACATGCTTTTAAGGTTTACTTTATTGTCCCTGTAGAGAAAGTTGTCCTCTGTAATGACTGATTTTAATATGAATCTATCTTATGCTGTTTTTTTGTGACCTATGTCTGTGAAAAGAGCTATATAAATAAATATATAAATAAACTTTACTTACTTACTACTCTGCATTGACCCATCCTGCAATGCCACTGGACACCTCATCATATGTTTTTTTTCTCCAGTGTATTTTCAAAGAATAGACATAAAAATGTGAAAAAAACAAATGTCTGAAGGATCAATGGAACAAAAACAACGAAATCATTTAATATTTTGTTTCCTGTTTGGGACATTTTACTTTCAAATTTAAACTCCCCATGATTTCGACTGTATTGGAAATATTTGGATGAATAGCATCGACAAGTCACTCTGAAATTTCTGAGGAGAGACAGACTGTATGTTTGCATCACCAGATTAATAGATCAGAATTACCTTTATTCATCCCCAGGGGTCAGTTATTAGTTAGAGTTAATATGTTACAGTCATTGTCCGTATATGTGAGTGGACTAAGTGAGTGTGACATCTCCACATCGTCTGTGTCGCTCAAATGAGGCTCCTGTTGCCATGGTTACAGGAGCGAATCTGCAGTCAGACTCCATATTTGGAAATCCAACCGTATCATAGCAACCACAAGAGCCAATCATGATTGAGGTCATTAAATGTGCCGCCCTCCTCATGGCAGAGCGGAGATACTCTGCACCTGCACAGCCCGCTGGATTTAAGTGATTCTTGAGAATACTAAGGAAACTTTTAGCTTTTATCATCAAACTTGAAATAGTAAGTTTAAGTCATTGATTTATGTTTTATGCTCTGTTTTGTGCGAACAACAATAGATTTGCAATTTAATGAAATTCACTTTTCTTTATGCTAGTTAAGATTCCAGTAACCTTAGCTAAAAAATAGTCAATCGGGGCAGGAAAGCGGGAAGGGGACTTACTTAGCAGCAAAACTAGCTGTCAATCAAACCTGTTGCTAACGCTAGGCCACAGCGACCTTGGGGAATGATTGGTCTGTTATTTATATTCATATCTTGATTTCGGAACAAAACTGCGAAATAAAAAAAATCAGGATCATGTGTCGCGGGTTCACACGAACATTTTAAGACCAAAATGACGAGGCCACAGCAGCAGGTCCAGAGAGAGGTTCAAGAAGATCCCAATGCAAGTCAATGTGAAAAAGGGAAATAAGGAGCCATAAGAGCCTCCTGGAGCACTTCCTGTTTGGCACGCGGCAACTAATGCTTTAGCTATGTCCACTCATATATACGGTCTATGGTTACAGACCTGCAGCAGAAGAAAGTTATTTTTAAAAAAAAGTAAAAATCTAATTAAATATCACAATCCCCCCAAAAAAATAATAAACAATAAACCAGACTTTTTCTAAACCCAATTAAAATCAACTTAAATGTAGAACAGCACAACATATTATTACATTTATGTACAGGTGAAATTTGGTGTCATATGATCATGTGTGAATCATGAGCTGAGGAGGTGCACAGTCTCCTCCATCATTGCTTATTACAATATCAGCATACATAAAACAGATTTAATTTACACGCTAATGGCTAATTACTCCTAACAGCAAATTGCAGCAGCTGCTCGTTCATCCAGAATGTCAGGTGAATTTGCATGGCAGCCATATTGGTAATGTCTGTAAGGAGTGACAGCGTCGGAGAGGCAGATGGATTCTTCCCTGCTCCAGATTCACGTACAGTATGTATTTAGAAGAGTGGGAAAGAGCCTGTATATGTGTTATATGTGTTATATATGTGAGTTATAACCACACGTTCTTGTATTTAGGAATAATTTAAGACAGAGTTAACAGCAGACTATGATAGGTCGACCAGGTTTTCAAAATAAAAACTGGGACATCCCCTGTTTGTGAAGGTTGGTAATAAAGAAAATTGTGAAACAATTGAGTAATTAAGGACAATTCTGCATTTAGCACTAATGTGTCAGAATAATCACATTTTCTTTGTGTTTTGGTCATTTTAAAGCAGCTATTCTGTATTTTACCTAAACAAATGACAGTTTATGCCTGTCTTTACTGTGGAATTGGTCAAAAACAGGAACATGTGGGGCATTTTTTTTATAAAACTGGGACAAATCACTGGTTTTGTATAAATCTGCTGGGACAAAGGGATAGAGGGCTCAAAACAGAAACGACAAAACAAAACTGCCAGTGAGCTATTAAGAGCCACAACCTTAGAGGAGTACAGTTAGACGCCAATGAAACAAACTATTATCCATTTATTAGTGCAGAGTTAGGCATCAAAATGATGGGCATTTAGATAACAAAACTGTAGTCGATTTCAGTACAAAACATATAATTCAGAAACCCCTTGGCGACATATCAATCAATCAAACTTTATTTATAGAGCACTTTTCATACACCAAACATCAGACCGACTGTTTTGGCCCTCAGGCTTCCAGGTGAACTGGTCCATACTACCACAAGTAGTACTTTTTACTGCATGTTTTTGAAATCTACCATGATTTCGTGTGTCCTTTTGAGGGTCTAAGCCGTGACAAAGATCTGGAGGGTTATTCAAACGTGTTATAAACACACATATTTGAATTACTCACTGTTTTGACCACCAGTCTATGTCCCTCACACTGGTCTGTGTTTTAATATGTGGCCCTTGATGAAAAAAGTTTGGACACTCCTGTCATACATAAAATGCAACACAAAGCTGCCTGTCAGGGGGTGAATTACCTGAATTACAGATTTGATCTGATCTAGACTAGGCAGTAGGACGTACGTACACAGCACTGGGTCTGTGTTTGTCACAGGAAACGACAATCAAACTTGACTTAACGCTTTTGCAGGTCTGCAGGAAAACTAATTATCTGCATAGATTTGAAAGCACAAGTTGACAGTCTTTCCTAACCATTCTGAACTAAAAGGTAAACCTGCGTTGGAGGAAAAATGACTTTCAATCACTCATCTGACTCCTTTAAACTGACATTGTTTTTCCACCTCTAGTTAGGACAAGACTAATTTTCCTCCACCTTCTTTCAGAACAGTACTACTTAAAGACAGTACTAATTTGCCACTTTCCCTAAAGCAGTCCTTGAATGTCAACCTTAAATGTCAATGTCAACCTTAAATGTAACCCCGTTCCTCCGAGTGTTTCTTGGTGGAGAAGAACTCACAAACAAGAAGAATTCAGTTCACTTCTATTTATTGAATACACTGCAGAAATACTCTTGAATATACAGAGGGTTCAACTATATGTCCCTGATCTAATATAAAACCTGACCTCTGATGCTACTTCCTGTTGAACATTTTGCACGATAGGAAGTAGCATCATTTTGACCTTTAAGTCATCTAGTTTCATTTCCTTTTGCTGATTTTATCGATCTATCATGTGATTAACACCTTTTAAGCAATAACCAAGCATAATCGTAATAATAAAAGTACATAATATCTAAGGCCTGGAACCAGTCGATTTATTAGTTGACGTCAAATCTATCCTGTACGGTCCTACCCCAACCCAGGGCCTGTACTTAAGGTGTTTCTTCTATCTGTATTTTTTTTCTGTTCTGAAAAATACGATACTTGAATGGCCCAATAAAGGCGAGAGTGTCAGAAGGCTCCAGCAGCACAGCCCTTTTCAGTTTTGACAAAGCGTTAAAGGGAAGCAGAGAATGTTTTCTGAGGTTTTGAACCATATTTCAATTGACTTTATAATATTAAAAGGTCCTATTACGCGAAACTGACTCTTGTGATATTAAAGCCATGTTATAATGCTGTTAGCTCCTCAAAAACAGACCTGGAGTTGTGTTATTATTGTTATTTCATTCACACATGTTTGAGTAATCCTTTATTATTAGTTTGTCTATGAAAATAATAAATATTAAAAAAGCAATCATGACTTTGTGGAATGGCTTTATCCTGTAGAATCTCTTTGTGGATGTCAAAACACTGCCAGACTGCTTACATAACGTAAACACATATAATTTACTTTATATTTACAAAGGATTTACACTGAAAAACTATTTTCCCTCTGTCATATTTACTCTCAAACTTGAATTTCCCCAGCGTCAAACAAAGCCATAAACAGACAGAGGGGGCAGTGGGCGGCGATGCACAGATGGATGCTCCGTGTCACTAATGATGAGGAAAATGGAGGGTCATGTGGGATCCCCGGCTGGATGGAGAGCCCGGTTCAGCTGAGTGGTGGGCGGATTCACTGTCGACATGTCATTACAGAGCATTGTTTCAGAAGGGACCTTTGGACGGGGAGTAATAGGAGGAGACGGGAAAGATAAATGCGTTCCGGAGGGGAAGCAGCAGGCCGGTGGAGGCGGAGAAGCTAACCCCTGTCAGATCCACCACAGAGCCCTGCGCTGAGGGTCGACGGGTCGCAGGGAGAGGAGGAGGAGACGCAATGCCACTGTGTCCTTTGCAACGTGGGGGTTGTGTTTGGGAATATCAGAACGCTGCAACTGAAAATACATGTGAGGCTATTTTGGTGTTGCTATACAGACGTTCAGCACTATTTAAAGAGGGGACAGTTATGCCAAAGGTATTGTAATAGAAATCTGATGTCAAGCGTTCACCTTTTCCAGTCTCTCCTTGACTTTCCCTCGAGCACAGCGCAGTGATGCAGGTGTACTGAAGACAATATAAAGATGAAAACTCTACTCACGTAATATGATTTTATTACAGTAATAGAGTCGGCCAATTTACAGACAATTTCTCTGGGTAATCTTAGAAGCCAATTGATTCACCACAAACAAAGAAAACCTGTTATTTCTATAAGCTTGGAGGACTTCCTTAGTATCCACATCCCCTAGATAAGAAACTAAATACTATATGTTCACACATGAAGACTTCCAGATGCTGTTGGACTGTGAGGGCTCCTCTTAAAATAATACATATTCACTATAGTATTGAAACCTTAAAGGCGCTAGAGCTTTGAGCTTTGAAAACTTTATAAAATTCAAAAACGCTTGTCTTGTATATAAGAGCTTACATTGGCTGGCTCTCCTGCCTTTAACAGAATACATTAAATACAGGACCACAGCATCACGGACCACCAGCGCCATAAGCAGGGGGGACTGTGAGGTCCCGGTGAGAAAAACTAGTTTTGGTCAAAATGTTTTGTCTTACAAAGGTTGTGTACAGTGGAACAATCTGCCCACTTTTGTGAGGGAAGCACCTACCTTCACTACATTCAAAAGGACTGGCTCAGATCAACACAAACTTGTGAACACAATTCATAAGAACTACATATGCATTTGCAACTACATATGTAGTGTTGCATTTGCAACAACATATGTAGTATTGCATATGCATACTACATATGCAATATTTGTACTGCACTTTAGGGGTGGTGTGCAATACATATAGCACATTCGGGTACATGTGCAATATTTATACTGCACGTTAGAGGCTGTGTGCAATATATATCCTTTCGGGTTATGTGCAATACATGTAGCACAAAACAGGTTCACATGCAATATTTTAGGGTACGTGCAATACATATAGCACTTTATGATAGATAGGGTATGTGCAATAATTTCTCTGTAGCAACTTATATTAACTGCTGTGGCACTTTATTAATTCTTTAAAAACAGTTTTTTCAGTGAAATAATGAAATGTGAATTGTAATCTTAAGAGTGACCCTCCTGAGTTTATGATCATGAATCGCTCCTGTCCTGGTTTTAGTTTGTTCCCTATGTATTTTGTCTGTATTGTCTTCTATGTTGTTTGTTTTTTTTAAAGACACCATCAACCTGTCGAGGGACAACAGATGGAAATTAGCCTGTGGCTAAAATCTGGCATATTTACATATGTAATATATGTTCATTAATATGCACTGTCCCTTTAAAATAAATAAATAAATAAATAGACAACAGTTCAAATAAATATCTTTTTTGTGCACTTCTGTAAATAAACATCACAAACACTAATTTAACTATGCCATATTATTTCTTATTCATTAAAAAGAACCAACGGCAATAGTGTTAAAAAAAAATATTCTAGATTTTTATATATAATGTATTAATTACTGTATTTTTTGGACTACAAGGCGCACCACATTATAAGGCGCATTATCAATGAACGGGTCTATCTTCATACATGAGATGCACTGTATTATAAGGTGCATTAAGCGAGAATGAGACCTTATCCCGGGCATCCACGATCCATTGGCAGATCGTGGCGTAACTTGGCCGATGTTCTTTTGGTGAATGTGTGTTCACCTTCTGTTGTCCTACGCTCCCACACAGCTCGCAATTTAACTTTAAACAACCTGTTTCCACCAATATCTAGAGGTTGGAGTTCTTTGGTTAATCCACCGAGAATGATGGCCACACTGAATTACTTTGCGTCACTTGAGCGTGTAAGTTTGCATGTTTCTGAACAGGGGCCATATTGGGGTCCTTATACACACACCGTAATATGATGTTGAAGCACAGCACGTATTACTCTGCGAGGCTCCTGACTACGGTCGCTCAAAATGTTATTTGTTTAATGGGAGAACTTTAAGTTTCAGGCAAAGCAACATCATCTCAATGAAAGCATGTAGGGGTGTAATGATATCCAAGTCTCAAGATATGATATTGTCACGGTATGAACCTCACGGTATGATATTTATTTCGATACTGTGGGAAAGCTCACGATATTACGATATTCTACATAATAACAAGACATTATAAAATACTTTGACCAGTCATTTGGTACAAGATTTATTGTCATTAGGGATGGAACGATATCCAAATCTCTCTGTACGATATTTTCACCATAAACATCTTACCGTACCAGATTTATTGCAATATTTTGTGGAGGCTCAGAAAACTGCGTATATGCCACTTTTTGTCATGACCTGTGCTCCCCTCCTTCCCTTGTGTGTCTGTGTGTGTGTGTGTGTGGGCGGAGTCTCCTGGTCCTGATTCAGCTCACCTGCTGGCAATCAAGCTCGGGACTACTTAGCTCCTGTTTCTCCAGTGAGACTCTGCCAGATTGTTATCTACCTACACAAGGTGAAACTCTTGGCTCCTCAAGTTTTGATCCTGTCTAGACATTTTTGGACTTACCTGTTTTTGCTCCTCCAGTGATCCTTGTCATCTCCTGTCTTGCTCCTACCTGTTTCGGCCCTGCTCCGGTCCTGCTTCAGTCTTGCTCCAGTCCGGTTCCAGTCCAACTCCAGCCCCGCTCCAGTTTGTTCAATAAACCCCTTTTTCTTGTTTATTCCTTGTGGTCTGTTGTCCGGTTTTTGGGTCCTTCCACTATCGAGCCGTAACACTTTTTCCTCTAAAAATGCCTTCACAAGACTTCCAAGGAATGAAGATTTCAAAGTGCTTAGAACAGTTATTTCTTCATGTCGTCTGCACTGAAACGGAGTAAAGGATCATGGTCTATGTAGTTCCCTCTTTTTTTTTTTTTAGCTATTTCTGCATCAGAATTATTCATTTAAGCAAAGAGACTTATGATTCGATATATTGTGATGGTCCATGATATTATTGTGAGACCTTTGACGATATGATATCACCATATTTCCCTAGTTGTTACATCCCTAGAAGTAATAAAGTTAAACATAGCACTGTCAACGATAATTTCTTTTTTTTCCCACTTAGTAAGTCATACTTTTTTTTTCAAATTTTCTAGATAAGTTGAATTCATTTTTTTTTTTTTTTTTGCAGAGGAAACCTAATTTTGCCAGTAGATTTTAAAGTGTAAGCTTTTATCGGATTTTGTGAGTAACAAAATGCCTTTAAATCCTCAGCATGTTTGGTGCTGTGAAAGCATGCACAGTGGGTTGGATCATTTGTATTCGTGGGCTGTCTCCTTCCTCTCTCCGCTCCACTTTACACTCTGCAAGACGTCCTCAAACATGGTGTGTGTAATGAGCCACAGCACATTCCCTGTCCATCACCAAGGGACGCTGATGGGACAGACGCACAAACAAGCACGCAACAAGCTCGCCACCGCCGCCTTTACATTTCCTCAAACTGTACCAGGGCTGCAGATGAAATTCTTGATCGACTAAAGACATGTCCGGTGGATCAATTAGTTAACAAAAAAGGAGGTGTGGCAAAAACACTCAAAATGTCTCTCTTTGTATCTAACTGGACTCACAAGCCTATAATTTAACAGGATTTTGCACAAAAACAACTATTTTTACTTAATGATGTACTAGGAAACAATGTACATGGTGTCCCAAAAAACATCAACACTGACATCATTAATTTTAGCAATTGTTGTTGAAATAATCTCAAATTTTCACAGAATGTATAGAAATAGATCCAGATTTTTTAGATTTAATGTTTTATTTTTGTTCTGTTTTCAGTTTAAGCCCTTCACTCCCAAAGAAAAGTTATTTTGTGCTTTGGAATATGCTTGCACACAGTCATCCTTCAATGTAAAATGTCAAATTTTTTGGGACGCCCTGTATTTATATAACAACAGATTAAATTTTTGAAACAAAGGAAGGACTCAAAAGCAGAGCAATCCAGGAAGAGTTTACAATGCTGTATTTACAGATATGAGGAATACTGCAGGGGTAGCAGGCAGGTCAGGGAGCAGCAGGTAGTGGAGGCAGGCAGGGTTGTACCGGCTGGAGGTGAGGGTGGAGCAGGAGCTGGGCTGAGCAGACTGGCAGGGAGCTGGAGCAGAAAACAGAAAATAGACAGGTAAGAAAAACACAAATGAACTGGGTAAAGAATCCAAAAAAAGAAAAAAAAAAAAAAGAAAAGCTGGAGCAAAGCAAAAGCTGGCAGAGATAGTCTACTTCTAACAGTGCAACAGTGCGCAATGCTGACCTCCACCAACGTTAAAAGATATTAGATTCTCAAATAGAGTCCGGAGCGGCGCAGAAAGTTTAGCAAAGCCGAATCCACTAGATAATTACCAGACAATAAAAATAACTAATAATGCATCAGTTTTATATAGCGCTTTTCAGGACACTCAAAGACGCTTTACAGAGCATTATTCATTCACTCCAGACCCGGTGGTGGTAAACTACTATTGTAGCCACAGCTGCCCTGGGGCAGACTGATTGAAGCGAGGCTCCAATCTGCGCCATCCGACCACCACCACCATTCACGCACACACCACTTTCATACTAGGCAATGTGGGTGATGTGCCTTGCCTAAGGACACTACGACAGTTTTTGCCACTGGCGCCCACTGTGGCACCTGGAATTCCCAGTGGTCTCCCATCCAAGTACTAACCAGGCCCGGCCCTGCTGAGCTTCTGAGATCTGATGGGATCAGGCTGACGAGAGAATAGACTTGAGTCCAAGGTCTGCTAGCTCCTTGTGTTGCCTCCTCTCTCTGCTGTAGATGCTGCACGATAACACTGTGTGGCTGATGGTTTCTGGGCTGTCAGAGTTGCAGAGGCCAGTGAGGTGCTTCCCAGTTTTAAATAGACATGCAGCCAATCCACAGTGCCCGAATCGCAACCTCGTCAAGACCACTTCGTCTCTTTTGCAGTTGGACCCACTATTTTTACTATGTTGGACTAAATAGTGCCTGCTCCACTATTCCCCTCCTATTCTTTTGATATTTATTAACTAGATGTTGTTTACAGGCATTGTAACATTCCTGCTTCCCCAACGATACCACCAGATCTATACTTTCTGAAGTGCCCTTTTGGCTTTTGGCTAGGGAGCTCTCGAGTCCACTGCAGTGCCCACAAAACTGCCAGTAGCTCAGCTGAAAACACTGAAAGGTCATCTGACACACACACTTTGCCTAACCAGTGGCTCAGAGACATACATCCCGAAACCCATCCTCTGTCCCTGCTTAGATCCATCTGTAAAAATATGGATGGCTTCACTCTCGCGACGCAAAAACTCTTTAAAGTTAACACAAGCTGTTCTCTTGTCTAGACCAAGTAACTCAGTGTTGACTTCTGGTTCAGTGGCAGAGATGGTGAGGAGAAACCAGGATGATATCCTGGAGACAATTAGTGATGAGAAACGGGTACACAGGCCAGCCCAGGAGCAGGAGGAGGAGTCACGCCCAGAAGATCCAGGTGAGGAAGGAGGTAGGTGAGGGGGAGGGTGAAGCAGGGAAGAGACAAACCCTGGAGTGTACCATGACAGTACTCATGCTTCACAGCTAGATGCTTTGCAGCAAGAAGATTCACTTCCCTGTTCTTCTGGGCCTTTCTGGGCGTAGTTTGCCTGTACTTTGCTTTCAGGATGGATTTAATCTGGACACAATTTGCCCTATTAACCCAAATCATGCACCAAAGGTCAAATCCCCCAGATAAGGTTGTGTTGATCAAGACTAACTCAAGATCTGGAGATGGGTCCCCAACGGTACAAGTCTACCATAACCTTATAAATACTAAATATGGACCATTTACAAGGAGACCACTGCCCACACTGCAGAAAATAAAATCTAAAAGCTAAAATGACTTGGATTAAGAAAGTTTTACTATGATTTAAACACATTTCACATGATCTGCCTGTGGAAGACTTTTTGTACTTAAAATAAGAAACAAAATCAAATGTTGCTTGAATTAAAAAAAAACACACTTATTCCACTTGCAGATAATTTTACTTGTCAAGTTGCATCTGCTCAAATGAAGTAAAATGTTCTTAATTTAAGTAATTTTAACTTATCTAGATATTTTTCCAGTGCATCAAAATGGTGACAAAAACCCACTGAGCATACAGTAGATTGAGAAGGCGACTTCTCGGGGTTCCATCAGGTTTCTTCAAGTCTTTTTAAACCCTTTTTACATCCATTTATATAAAAACTCAATACCTATTTCACAGCCTATTTCTTAGACCTAATTCCTGAATTTGTGTTTATTTATTTCCAATACAAAGTCTTCCCCATAACCCCGGCATGAAATGTGTCAGTAGGTAATGTAAAAAAGGTAAAGGTAATCTAAAACCAACATTAACAAACAACGTAACGGCATTAATCAAACATTGTGACTTTTGTGTCTGCTGAGATTGTCTTCTTATGCGCTTCTGCTGATCTTGCTGCTTCTAGTTCTGTAGCACGTGATCTTCAGTGACGTGTTCGGAGGATTTTGACCCAGAGCTGCATTGCGTTCTCAATTATTGGTTCCACCATTCTTTATTTAGGCAATGTTATTTTACCAAATAATGACGGTTGTCAAATTAAACTTTTGAGGAGAAATGCAATACTGAGAACTCAATTACTGCACAAATTTTAAAACCCAGATATTAAAAATCAGGACTTTTTAAGTTATTATTTCCAAATTCATAAATTCAATGCTTTTAAGACACTGTAGGGACCCCATCTACGTAATAACAAAGCCAAAACTAGATAACTGCAAACAAATGGGGAGTCTCAGAACTGAAAAAGGCTCTTAAACGCAATGGTTGTAAAAAAGCAAGTTTTTATGACAAATCCTAAACCTTGTCAACGTGTTCTAGGTAATACTCTAGATAATTGTGGACCTGGTGGTTTTGTTAGACAGCAGTCAGACCAGACAGTACAGTAACAGTATGGAGCAGCTGTTAACAGGGCTACATTATTCACTGGGGCCCTGTTCAGAGCAAAATGAATCTGAAGAGTGTGTTTACAAAACCATCTGTTCAACTATAGTGTTGTGGATGTAGGACAGACGCCAGTGCTCAAATATGGAGAAGCATCATTTTACAAACAGCCTGATTGGTCCCTATTCGATTTGAGTAAATTACAAATATTTATTGAACATGAAATCCAATCCCTATACTCTAAGAAACTGTAGAAGAGTAAATTGTAGTGCGGCCCGAAAGTCAGAAGGTTCAAACACCACCTTTCTACATGCATTTTAATGAAGAGGAGCCTACAAGTGCAAGCAGACTTAAGGGACGATGGAAAACCTGAAGAATACCAGTCCATCACAAATAATTAGAATAGTTTTTGTCAGAATGTCAAACTCTTATATTGTATAGACTCATGACACAGAATGAAATACATTGCCTGGCCAAAAAAAAGTTGCTGCCTGGATTTAACTAAGCAAATAGATACGAGGTTGCTGCAGTTGGTCAGGTCCAGGTTGAGCAATAGTAGTAAGGCTTTGCGCAGCGGTCAGACTCGACCATCATCAATGCAAGATCTTCGTGAAAAATTAATGCGGCACTGGATGGAAATAAATCTTGTGGCACTGCAGAAGCTTATCGAAACTGCCACAGTGAATGCATTCATTTTTCACCAAGATCTTGCGCTGATGATGGTCGAGTCTGACCGCTGCGCAAAGCCTTCTCCAGCACATCCCAAATAAGGCTTTTCCAGTACACACCGGCACAGCACGGCACTACATGGTGAAGCTTTTCCATGCAGTCGTTACCACCTGGAAGTGGGTGGTGCAGCGGGGTCGACACTGCTGTGACGTCATTTTTAGGTGACATTATTAGTGTCAGACAGTCCAGTCTGTCCATGTCATGTTGTTGTATCAGCTCAGCGCGGTTAGAACCACTCCGAAGCTGGTACGGAAAATCGTAACGGCTCCCAGGTCCAACCTTCAGTCGAAAAGCCGATCCATGTGTGAAAATGATGTCTCATGCTCCCTGAACCACTCTTTTACAATTTGATCCCAATGAATCCCGACATTGTCATCTTGGAATATGTCCGTGCCATCAGGGAAGAAAAAATCCTCTGATGGAATAATCTGGTCCTTTTTTTTATCTCAACTGAACAGTCTGTGACTCTCACCCATATTTCACGCGCTATATTCCTGTTAACAGGATGTATCTTTTGCCCAAAAATAGAGCATGTTTTTCCAATGTGGATGTTTATTGTACTGAAAAATACAGAAAAAACATGCATCTTTACTATAAGCAGGTTTGCATCCCCATAAACTTGTTATTTGGAAATGCTGTTCCTTTGGCTATAATCAATCAAACTTTATTTATAGAGCACTTTTCATACAAGAAATGCAACACAAAGCGCTTCCACAGTATGGCAAAAAACATATATATTTCCTTGGAGAATGTTTTAACTTTCTATTTCCATCAAATCAAGCAGCAGAAAGTTAACTAAAGGCCTACTCAGATGGGATAAGTACAATGGGAGACATTTGGTAAATTGCAAAATGCCGCCCCACCTCTGTGTTACTTTCAGCACAATCGCACGGGATAAGGGAAGTCCGTAAATCGCTCTATTTTATGGACATTGACACAGAGATTAAAAGAAAAAAATGCAGAAAGAAAAGAAAGCAACGGAAGAGGTGTGCAATTACGACAATTTGTTTGGCGAAATATACGTATATATATATATAAGTTCCCTATTTCACTGACAAAACTTCTAAACTTTTCCATGACTTTTTTATGACCCTAAAGTGAATTTTCCGTGACTTTACTGCACCTACATGTGTATAATTGAGCACTTTTAGGGCTAAATATGAAATGTGAACCCTTTCCACTCACCTTATGGTTTGGGATTATAGTTTTTTGACATTCAAAATCCTGTTAGTGCATTTTTATTGTCCTCTCTTTGAAAGAAAAAGTAATTATTGTGTCTTGTCCTGCTGGAGCGGCTGCGCAAACGGTCAGAAATAATCATAATAGCCTCGTGAGAACTAAACAGAACACTGTAGTTGTGGGAAAGAGCTACTAAAATTCCATTGCTTTTCCAAAACTTTCATTGAATGTACAAAATTATTACTTTTTCAGGCCTGGAAAATGACATTTTCAATTTCCATGACTTTTCAAGGTTTTTCAGGACCATGGGAATCCTGGAAATAATCGGTAATTAACAGCAGAATTTTTACTCTTCTCGTTTGGGTCTTGGGGAGGGCGGACACATTTTCTCTCCTCTCCAGACCCTTATCTTTCCCTGCTTTGCTCTTTGTCTCGTCTGGTCTAGTGTCTAGTCTTTTTTTTTCCTTAAGTGACTCTTTCCACTCTGCTCTCCAAAACCAAATTAATTATGGATTTGATAAATTAGTCTCTGAACGCTATTGACACCATTAACAAGACAAGCAGGGTCAGGCGAACCTGCGTAGAGGATCGATCTATTCGGAACCAGGATTACGGGACTTTGCACATTGGAATTTACGCTTGGACCGGATTTTTCTGAAAATTCAAATACTGAGGCAGCTTTTCAAAATCCCACTTGGCTGCCCGGAAATTGGAGTGAGGGGCAGAGCTTCAAATACTCGAACTTTGTGACTATGGGCAGAGGTCGCAAGCATGCAGGACATGCTTGGACATGGTGGCTCTAAATCTCAATTTTTGGATAAAATCTGGAGGAAACTTGGAGCTCTGCATAGAAATGACCTTGAGACCAATGGACAAACAGAGCAGTGTTGTGGAAATTGGATGCAGCTGCTCGCTCTAAAACCAAAACAACCCGATCTTATCTTTAGGCCTTCCCAAGCCAGCACTGGTCACGACCCAGGCCGGGCTGGTGTCAAATCGCCCTGAGACTACAGCAGAGGAAGCCTGGCCCCTTCCCAACCCCCTCGCAGCTTCGTACCCCCGACTGGGTGGGCGGGTCTGTTGCATCCAGCGCCGCTCATGGCTGCAGGATCCGGATGCTGCCTGCCTACGGTGGGCCTCCTCCACAGCCCTCCCCTACCCTGTTGCTGGTCCTGTGGAATGTCTGTACTGTGTTTTGACTATGTTGCTGATGCTCGGAGGTTTTTTTATTTTGTGTACTCACTCCAAACGATATCCCGTTCTGGGGCATGGTCTGGGGGTGGTTCTCTTTTTTTCCCCTCCCCCTGTCCTCATATGATGCTGTTTTTTGTTTATTTCTATCTGCTACCTGCCTTCCTGTCCGGTCCGTGTTGTCTTCCCCATGTAATATTGTTCTCTTTGTATGTTGTAATGTACGGACGGGGTGACAGGTCCAATTTCGATTGCTTTGTATGTCTTGTACATGTGAAGGAATTGACAAATAAAGGCTACTACTACTACTACATGTAGGAGCAGGACCACGCCTCAACTGCCCTCACCTCCTGTCCAGCGAATCACAGCTCACTTCTACAACACCTCAATTTTCCAGAAGCCTTTTTGTAGCAGCCTATCCGGACAACCAAGTTTGTCCCGAATAACTTGACCCCATCCTCCCAACCCCAATCTGTTCGTTTTCCAGACATAAGACACCTACGAGGGGGGTCCCGTTCCTGCTGGGCCATGTGAAGGTTGAGACTGAACCCCCACCCTGAGTCTCAACCCAGCCGACCCACCTTGTCCTAATATAATAAACTCTTCTTCTTCACACAGTGTTGTTGTTGGTGTGGTCCTTGCTAGTGAATGATAACTTAACAGAACTCTGCACTTTTCCAAAACGTTTATTTAATTTACAAAATTCCATGACATTTTCAATTTCCATGACTTTTCCAGGACCGTGGGAACCCTGAATAATAGTAGGTAATTTACAGCAGAATTTTACTTACTTAATAATAATAATAACATATTAAACTTTTATAGTGCTCAAAGACACTTTACAAGCAAACAGGAAATGACACTGTGGAAAACAAGAGGAATCATGGGGGAAATGCCAACTTAAACATGCGAGTTTTGCTTTATAAATTACAGACATGGTGCATTCACACGGGATCACAAGGTCTCGGGCGTCCTCCGCAATTATTACAATCATCAATTACCTGTGGTCCTTTGGCGATTTATATATTCCCGTGTGAACAGGGCTTAATTCTGTGTCCACAGCTCTGAATAAGAGCTTCACCTTTCCATTAGCAACAAATGAAATGCTGACTCTAAGTAACCAAACATGAAACTAAGCTGCCTGACTGCCGGCAGGGATGTTACGGTCAGTCTTTTGGGATACAGAACAAATGTCTTTATTTGCTAAGCTACTACAGGATGGATTATTAAGTTTTGTCCAAGAGTCAATACGAACCACTGTGACCTTTGACCGAGATGAACTGTTCCAGACTCTGGTTCGATAAAAACAGCTGTATATTTCTGCAGCCGTCCCAGGGGCTCTTTGACTGAATGGACACACACTTGATCAATTCATTGCCGGGAGTGGACTTAAATGAAAGACTTGACCCGCTTTATCTCCAGGGTCAAGACAGGTCTATGGACATTTGTTTAAAAAAAGAAGAGTGGATTTGTGGTAACGCGCTTTAGGGCGGCCATCGACCTCCACAAGTGATTGGAAGATGTGGAAGAATATATTATTGGCATTTGACTCGATCCTCTGACCCATCCTGCAGCGTTTTCAATAATTAAAGGGCTCTAAATGTTGCTCTGTTTTTTATTCTTTCAAGAAATGTGGTTATAAATTATGGTTTTATCGTAATCATCTTATTATTCATATGATGGGATTTGACATCATAGCTAATTAAACAGAAATATAACTATAGAAACCAGTTTGCTATATATTATTGTTGTTGTCGTTATATTGTTATTATTATCAATATTATTAATGGTAATGATGATGAAGATAATGTGGTATTATTATCTATGATGTTGGGATTTTTAGTAATAACATTGGAATATTCTTTAATGTTATTGATAATATTAATCTATAGGATGCAAAGCAATTATAAATAATAATATATACCTCTATAATGATAGAATTAATGATGGCAACCATATGGTTTAATATAAAGAAATAAAATAGGTCGGGGATTCAATATGTTTTTCTTCTTCCACTCCTTTTTGAGCATATACTACATATGTATATTATATGTAATTATTTTTGATGTTTTGATTTCACTTGCTCGAAATCAATCAATCAATCTTGTATTGCTCCGTTGGGGTTTGATTTTCTTTGGTGCTTTCCACCCCCAAACAATCACAGTCGGCGTATCCAATGTTCCAGAGCTCTTAGTACAAAAGTTAATATTAAGTAGGGATGCAACAATACAGTTTTCAATTCAATTTCGATGTTTTAAGACATGAAGAAAAAAAAACATGTAATTTTTTCTGCTAATGAGTACAATATGAGAACAATTTGATATCAATGAAACAATACATACATTACAGCACAACTACTGTACAGCTGTGGTTCATATGTGAAGTGTTTTAGTTTATTTGGTTCAATGATTCACAGCTCAGAATTTTTATCCAGTGAAGAGCTTTCTCAGGTTCTTTTATCATTTATAACATAGCCAGTCTACTTTTAACACAGACCAAGGGAGTTACTATCAGACTTTATCTTTTTTGATGATGATTTGATGATTTCTTTTCTGTTCCTCCTGAGTCTGAAGTATTTAAAAGTTAATATCTTTTTCATTCCTGGTTCTATCAAAGTAACATAAAAAGTAACTGCAAGATAAAACCGTTCTGTTAGAATATTTCAGCTGTAAATCCCTATGGAGCTGTTTTCTTGCTGTGATAACTGTTTCCCTTTCGGACAAAGTAACACGTTCATATCGACGTGTGTATTGAATCATGAGACCAGTATCGAATGATTTGATATTATATCGAATATCGTTGCATCCCTAATCCATGCTGCAAAATTGTGGAGATGATTTAAATACTTAACCACAGTGTTTTTCAAAACTTATAATTCACTCATAAATGGAATTAGAAACAACATCGGCAATCTTTCGGGCTTTCGCATGCGCAGTGAGAAATCAACAGAAGTAAGTGTAAGGCTGCTTATAAAGTTGATTTATAACGTTTCCAGACACTAATGAGTGAGTCAGTCAGAGCGTTTTGTTTGTTAGACTCGTGGCTGTTGTAAGATGGGTTAAAGTGGTGTTAAGCTTCTTCAGTGTGAAGCAAATTGCCGTTTTACGTGTTTTAGTTAAGAACTTGCCCCCATCACTACACTAGTTTGTTGCCTTGACAGACTCACTGCCACAGCAAGATCTCCGCCGAGGAAACACTGATCTGTGCCGTTTTTTGGCTTCTGACAGAATTCCACCACCTCTAGCAACGGACTTTAGCTTCAAACGTGCCGGTGTTCCCCTTAACGTAGGGTTGTTCCAATACTGATACTGCACATTTTTTGGTATCGCCAAGTGCTCAGATCAAATCACTGTTCCGATATCACTGTGTATTTTCCACAATGAGGACCTGTAGATGCCAGAGCAGCCGCTGTTTACTCACCCTAACCCCAACTAACACTCAGAGCAGGTTAAATACAGACTGTTGAGGCTCTGTAAACACTTAAAAACACACACATAACAACAGAAAAGACATTTGTGTTACCTGTTTGATACCTTCATTTAGCCTTTAGTGTGGACGCTGAAGTTTGTAAAATAACTAAAGTTACAGAGAGTTCAGCCCAACAAAAGTTTGCCTGTTTACTCTGCAGAATTAGCTGTGTGCTTTGAGGATGAGTGTCTTTTACAGGCCTCACTACTGTTTATTCACACACTGTGATAAAAAGTGACAAAGTAGAAAAGTAAAAGTGCTTCTTCATCAGCACTACTTAACATCAAGTTCATTATACATTTCACTGATATTTTAGTCCTCAAACTCTCATTTATTTGTGCAGATTTTCTTTAAAAATTGACTTGTGGAAGATTTAATTTAGCTTTTGAATGTAGCCTAAAGGCCGACACACACTGCAGGAATTTTCTGTCTTAAATTATTTTTAAACATGCAACAAAATGTGCACACCACAAACACAAGAATAAACGAGAATCTTATGAGACTAAAAATCTCCAATCACAAAGACTGCAGCGGGATCTGTCTGCGGACCACAGGATATAAAATTGTGAGCGCAATGGCGTCAGCTGTTTCCTGTCTACAGTAAAACAAGTCGGTTTTGGACTCTTAAGTGTTCAAAAGATCAGAGCTCTGCACTTCTAGTTTAGATACAAATCAAACTGTGTATTATTATTTGTGACATGTGGTGCAATACTTCAGATACATGTAACTCAGGTAACAAATCCTGAGTCATGTCATTCTCCACTCATTTCTGCCTTGATTAGTCTCACTGTGCGTCTGACATAGTCACTCACCGCAGTTGTGTGTGAACGTCATGCGATCATGTGACCTGTTGCGCCAATCGCGTGTGTATTTCCTGCCGCGGAGATTCAGTCAGGTCAGACGCCGTGGGGACGCCAGAGGAGAGCTGGGCTGCAGGTCTGTTTTCACTCGGTTTCGCTTGTTAATCATTCACATTTTCATTTGATATTTACAGTTCACTTAACCCATAGGAGCCGTCGGCCACCGTGTCCAAAACCCAATCGAAAGGGCGTTTACAGTCATGTGAAAAAATTAGGACACCCTATGAAAGCCTTTATATTTTTTTACATATTTGGACATATGGATATTTAATATAAATTTTAACAGTACTGATGGATTCAAGTAATATAACTTTTAAAGCCTTTTAAAAAGTTTCTGAGAACTATAATTTTAAAAGAATGCAATTTCTGGTTAGGAATAAATTAGGACACCCCACATATTTTCCCACTTAAAATGGTTAAAAATCACACTCATGTGCATCACATCAGGTGCACATCATCAGAACATCGTTACCCTGTATCTTGAAGGAGCCTTGCCCTATTTAAACCTCAGACATTTAGTCTGATGTGCCCCTGACTGTTGAAGTGAGAGTGAGCACAATGGTGAGAGCCAAAGACCTGTCTGAGGACCTCAGAAAGAAGATTGTGGCTGCTTATGAGTCTGGTAAGCGATTTAAAAAGATCTCAAAAGAATTTACCATCAGCCATTCCACCATCCGGAAGATTATTTACAAGTGGAGGACGTTCAAAACAATTTCCACCATGCCTAGGTCTGGCCGTCCTAGCAAGTTCACCCCCAGAGCAGACCGAAAGATGCTAAAAGAAGTCACCAAAAATCCTAAAATGTCATCACGGGACCTACAGCAGGCTCTTGCTACTGCTCATGTGAAAGTGCATGGCGTTACTATCAGAAAGAGACTACACAAGTTTGACTTTCATGGGAGGTGTGCAAGGAGGAAACCTTTGCTCTCTAAGAAAAACATTAAAGCCAGACTGAAATTTGCCAGAGAGAACATAGACAAAGACCATGACTTCTGGAATAATGTTCTTTGGACAGATGAGTCTAAAACTGAATTATTTGGACACCAGAATAGAAGACATGTTTGGCGTAAACCAAATACAGCATTCAAAGAAAAGAACCTCATACCAACTGTGAAGCATGGAGGTGGAAGTGTCATGGTTTGAAGATGCTTTGCTGCAGCAGGACCTGACCAGCTCACCATCACAGAATCCACCACGAATTCTACCGTGTATCAGAGGGTGCTTGAGGAACATGTAAAACCATCTGTGAAAAAATTAAAGCTGAAGCGGACCTGGACCCTTCAACATGACAATGATCCAAAGCAAACCAGCAAATCCACCAAGGACTGGCTCAAAAATAAGAAATGGAGAGTCCTGGAATGGCCAAGTCAATGTCCGGATCTCAATCCCATTGAGATGCTGTGGGGTGACTTGAAACGGGCGGTGCATGCAAGAAACCCCTCAAATCTCTCTCAGTTGAAAGAATTCTGCGTTGAGGAGTGGGGCAAACTTTCCTCGGAGCGATGTCAGAGACTGGTAGATGGCTACAAGAAGCGTCTCACTGAAGTTATTTCAGCCAAAGGGGGCAACACTAGCTATTAGGGGTAGGGTGTCCTAACTTTTTCCTCCATTGAAATACGCATTTTTGTTCATATCTATTGTTCTATGAGTAAAACAATGTTCATTTTTTTTGTTAAATTGCTATTAAATCCCTTTCTTTTCCAGAAATAAATAAAAATAAGATTAGAAATTGATATGTGAACATTTCTTAATAAAGAGCTGACTATTTAATGGGGTGTCCTAATTTTTTCACATGACTGTATATGCGGCGCTAATTGGTGAGTTGAAAAGCTGTTTGTGCTAATGTAGTCTAGCCGCTTCCATGCATTTAGATAGGAGCGGTTAGCCTACTGTTTTACTAGAGTTTGTACCATGTTCTCTCAAATATGACTATTTCTCTAAGTGACACCAAATATTAAATGTGCAAATGTTATTTATATGGAGATACAATTATATCAAAACCATTTATTGTCATTTTAAGTGGTTATTTCACTGAATATTTTTGGATTGAAGCTAAGGCTATTTAACTAGTATTCATTAACTATGCACTTTATCTTAGCACTTTAACACTTAACTGTGCTTGACTTTATTCATTGAATTGCTGCTATCTTATGCAATGAATGCACTTTATTGAATAATTGGAATATGACAAATATTTAATATGAATTGTATTTATGCCTTTTTGACTATCTGTACTGAAGAACTTCTAGTGCAATTAGTGCTATGAATTGGACTGTGCGCGCAACAATATTAATAATGTTACAATTTATCAGCACTTGACTTTTTGTGATATGTACATATGATTCATTGGGGCCTTTGCTTATTTATACAGGCCAGGTTTCCCAGTTACCCAACCCGATGGCGAGCTAAGGGGCGGGCTTTGAGCCTAAGGACTTTTTCTGAACTGTGGGAGAGTCACTATCTCTCTGCGGGGCCGGTAGGGGGCTCCTGTAGCCCAGGGAATCTCTCACCCCACACACATCACTCACTCACATCCACCTTCTACTGCAATATGAACTGCTGAAACTCTCTTTCACCTAAAATTCCGTTGGATTTCCTCTATCACCCAGACGTGGGTAATACAGTGAACTGTGGGTGGGCTTGAGGGTATGGACTTTTTGACTTTTTTTGGTTCAACTAGTACCTATTGATACGAGCTGTGTACTGTGTACGAGCTTTGCAGAAGATTTCGTCAACTTTTTATTATTGAATGAATCTTGAAATAACGATTTGTCCTTAGTATTACCTATATTTCTGAATGGCCATTTGCACAGGGTGTTTTTCAATATGTTGTGTCCTTTTTAAATTATTGTCAATGCATAGTGTCACCCCCAACTGCAACCTTCAGTCTCTGTCACTCTCTCCGTAGCCGACTCCTAGACTTCTCATCACTAGCCTATTACATTCCAATATCACTACCAGCCATTGTATTGTAATTCAATTACACATATGCTACATACAGGATTGGAGATAAAGTCCACAGGAAGTAGAGCCTCGATCGCTAATCTGCAGCTTCACCGCACTCTGTGTGGATGTAAACAAACCCACACAAGGAAACACTGCCTTTTTACTTTCAAAGAACACCCCAAACTGGATTATTAGTGCGGTGTTGTGGACTGGATGTGATTATTTGCAGAGGAAACTTTCTATGGATAAAGTGGGTGAGACACTGCACTTTAAATGTACCACTTTACATTATGTGAGTAATAAAGTCTTTATTTTCGCTATATTTTGAGGTTGTATCTTGCGTCTCTGTGTCTGTCACTCCTCTGCCCCTGACGCTCTGTTTTATCGACTATTTCTGTCGCATTGTTGATGTTGGTGGTTACGATCTGACACTGACTCCACACATGAAGAGCAACGGCTTCAAAATCGCACACAAAGACAAAAAGTCGGGTCACACCTCCCTGAACTCAGGGAAGAAGAAATCGCAGCCAAAATTGGGCAAATTCTCCTGTAGTGTGTGGCGGCCTTTAGTATACTTCTTCACACTATGGTATCGGACTGGTATGAGCATCAGCGAGTACACAAAGGCAAAGTACTGGTATTAGAATCGGATCCCCCCCAAAAATGGTATCAGAACAGCACTAATATCAGTTGTTTACTACTGCACAGGCTTCTGTTTTGAATGGCATTGGTCGGTCTTAAAACCCCATATGCTTATAGTAGTTAAAATGTGTATGACAGATTTTTATGAGTCTTCAATTTTGACTTCATTTGAAAAGATTATAACTGTTGTGAATATAAATGATAGTTTTACACCAATCTAGAAGCAATTTACAAAGGAAAATTACTGGGACTTCTAAACACACCGATGGCATCACACTAGAGAGAATTCTATCCCAAATTTCAGAACATTTTACACATAAACACATTTTTCTGATACTTTGAACAGGATTTAAACAAAATAAATGTGTTTTCTTATATTTGGATTTGTCAGATAATAATTTCTGTGTACATTAGGAGAGTTTTGCTAGCTAAACATTATGGAATTCCCAAATGTGATGTCACAACCAGGAAGTAAAATTTCAAACCTAAAAAACATGAGAAATTGAGAAAACAACAGCGATTGATTTTGCAGGCATCTCAAACCTAATGATCTCAACTACGTTTTAGTAAAATAAGTAATCTAACCTGACATATGCACTTTAAGGCTATGTTAGGAAAAATAAAATCCAGCATTTTCATCATGAGCGTTTGGACTTTTTAGGAGAGTTGTCGGAGAGTCAGTGTTATTTTATTAAAATTGTTTTGCGTCACCGGGGCCCCACCCTGGAGCCAGGCCTGGGGTGGGCGCTCGATGGCGAGCGCCTGGTGGCCGGGCCTTTTCCCACGGGGCCCGGCCGGGCGCAGCCCGAAGGGACGACGTGGGACCGCCCTCCCCTGGACCCACCATCCGCGGGAGGAGCCATAGGGGCTGGGTGCAGAGAGATCTGGGCGGCAGTCGAAGGCAGGGGCCTCGGCGACCAGATCTCCGGACATGGAGACTAGCTCTGGGGACATGGAATGTCACCTACGCTGGGGGGAACGAGCCTGAGCTTGTGCGGGAGGTTGCGCGATACCGGCTAGATATAGTCGGCCTCACCTCCACGCACAGTTTGGGTTCCGGAACCCAACTCCTTGAGAGGGGTTGGACTCTCCATTTCTCTGGCGTTGGCCGCGGGGAGTGGCGGCGAGCTGGTGTGGGCCTGCTCATTGCCCCACAGCTCAGCCGTTGCGTGTTGGAGTTCACCCCGGTGAACGAGAGGGTCGCGTCCCTGCGCCTTCGGGTCGGGGACAGGTCTCTCACTGTGGTGTCGGGCCTCACGGGCCGAACAGGAGTGCAGAGTACCCGGCGTTCTTGGAGTCCCTGGGAGGGGTACTGGACAGTGCACCGACCGGGGACTCCATTGTTCTACTGGGGGACTTCAACGCCCACGTGGGCAATGACAGTGACACTTGGAGAGGGGTGATTGGGAGGAACGGCCTCCCCGATCTGAACCCGAGTGGTGTTCTGTTATTGGACTTCTGTGCTAGTCACAGTTTGTCCATAACGAACACCATGTTCGAGCACACAAGGGGTCCATCGGTGCACGTGGCACCAGGACTCCTAGGCCGGAGGTCGATGATCGACTTTGTTGTCGTGTCATCTGACCTCCGGCCGTGTGTCTTGACACTCGGGTGAAGAGAGGGGCAGAGTTGTCAACTGATCACCACCTGGTGGTGAGTTGGGTCCGCTGGCGGAGGAAGCCGGAAAGACCTGGCAGGCCCAAGCGTATCGTGAGGGTCTGCTGGGAACGCTCTGGCGGAACCTTCTGTCAGTGTGGCCTTCAACTCACACCTCCGGGAGAGCTTCTCCCAGATCCCGAGGAGGCTGGGGACATGGAGCCAGTGGGCTTCGCTCTCGGCCTCCATTGTCTGACACGTTCGTAGCTGTGGCCGCAAGGTCTGTGGTGCCTGTCGCGCGGCAATCCCGAACCCGGTGGTGGACACCGGAGTAAGTGGATGCCGTCAAGCTGAAGAAGGAGTTCTACCGGGCCTTACTGGCCCGGTGGACTCCTGAGGCAGCTGAGTACCAGCGCAAGCGTGCTGCAGCCGGGGTGGTTGCAGAGGCAAAAACTCGGGTCTGGGAGGAGTTCGGGGAGGCCATGGAGGAGGACTATCGGACGGCCCCAAGGAAATTCTGGCAAACCGTCCGGGCGCCCCAGGAGGGGGAAGCGGCCCTTCACCAATACTGTTTACAGTGCGGGGGAGAGCTGCTGACCTGACTGGGGATGTTGTCGGGCGGTGGAAGGAATACTTTGGGGATCTCCTCAATCCCACCGCCACGTCCTCGAAGAGGAGGCCGAGGCTGGGGACTCCAGAGGCGGACTCATCCATCACCCTGGCTGAAGTCACTGAGGTGGTCAGAAAGCTCCTCGGTGGCAAGGCTCCGGGTGGATGAGATCCGGTCCTGAGTACCTTAAGTCTCTGGGTGTTGTGGGGCTGTCTTGGCTGACACGTCTCTACAACATCGCGTATGGTCGGGAACAGTACCTCTGGACTGGCAGACCGGGTGGTGGTCCCTCTGTATAAAAGGGGACCGGAGGGTGTGTTCCAACTACAGGGGAATCACACTCCTCAGCCTCCCGGTAAAGTCTATGCCAGGGTACTGAGAGGAGGATTCGGCCGATAGTCGAACCTCGGATTCAAGAGGAGCAGTGTGGTTTTTCGGCCTGGTGGGTGGAACACTGGACCAGCTCTACACCCTCCATCGGGTGCTCGAGGGTTCATGGGAGTTTGCCCAACCAGTCCACATGTGTTTGTGGACTTGGAGAAGGCATTCGACCGTGTCCTCGTGGTGCCCTGTGGGGTGCTCGAGGGGGGTCCGGGGCCCTTTGCGTAGGGCGGTCCGGTCCCTGTCTGACCGGAGCAGGAGCTGTGTTCGCATTGCCGGCAGTAAGTCAGACCTGTTCGGTGCATGTTGGACTCGCCAGGGCTGCCCTTTGTCACCGGTTCTGTTCATTGTATTTATGGACAGAATTTCTAGGCGCAGCCAGGGCCGGAGGGTCCAGTTCGGGGACCACAGGATTTCATCGCTGCTTTTTGCGGATGATGTTGTCCTGTTGGCTCCATCGAACCAGGACCTGCAGCGTGCACTGGGCGGTTTGCAGCCGAGTGTGAAGCGGCTGGGATGAGAATCAGCTGTTCCAAATCCGAGGCCATGGTTCTCGACCGGAAAAGGTGGATTGCCCTCCGGGTGGGTGGGGAGTCTCTGCCTCAAGTGGAGGAGTTCAAGTATCTCGGGTCTTGTTCACAGTGAGGGGAGGATGGAGCGTGAGATTGACAGGCGGATCGGTGCAGCGTCGGCAGTGAAGCAGTCGCTGCATCGGACCGATGTGGTGAAGAGGGAGCAGAGCCGAAGGCGAAGCTCTCGATTTACGTCAATCGTTCGTTCTACCCTCACCTATGGTCATGAGCTTTGGGGTAATGACCGAAAGAACTAGATCGCGGATACAAGCGGCCGAAATGAGTTTCCTTCGCCAGAGTGGCCGGGCGCTCCCTTAGAGATAGGGTGAGGAGCTCGGTCACACGGGAGGAGCTCGGAGTAGAGTCGCTGCTCCTCCACGTCGAGAGGAGCCAGTTGAGGTGGCTCGGGCATCTGGTTCGGATGCCTCCTGGACGCCTCCCTCGGGAGGTGTTCCAGGCATGTCCCACCGGTAGGAGGCCCCGGGGAAGACCCAGGACACGCTGGAGGGACTATGTCTCTCGGCTGGCCTGGGAACGCCTCGGGGTCCGTCCGGAGGAGCTGGTGGAAGTGGCTGGGGAGAAGGAAGCTTGGGAGCCCCTGCTTAGACTGCTGCCCCCGCGACCCGGCCCCGGATAAGCGGAAGAAGATGGATGGATGGATGGATGGATGTTTTGCTCAAATTTATGTTTCAGATTTGAAGTGTCACAGTAACCTTCCGGAGCAAGATGGATCCTTGTGATATGTGCAATTTCACCAATTCAGAATTTTCTTGGCGCGCTCCTGCTGCAGTGATGGTGGCAGAAGACTGGACCAATCACAGGGCAGTTCTGGTGTGTGCTAATGATAAAGGGGGAAGGTGTTTTGGTGTATGGGCTAAGGCCAGAAGGTTAGGACATGGTTCTCTGGGAGGTGGGAGGACATTAAAAATACATTTAATACATTAATTTAAGTAGCTGGTGCCATATACTGATAGTGAAAAAGTGATAACAAAACAACAAATACCCAATATATGTAATATTGTTATGATAAAGCTCGGATTTAGGCTAATGTTTTTAACCTCAAGTGCACTTGTTTTAGCATAAACAAGTGCTATTGTACTTGTTTATGTAAAATAGATGGGTGAGCTCACAACAATACAACAGTAACAGCAATAGATACAGTCCTGGAATACAAAACTCCCACACAAAAGGGGATGCAGTGTTGGGCACATTACTTTGAAAAACTAATTAATTATAGTTACTTCTCCCAAAAAGTAACTGAGTTACTCCACTATAAAAGTAACTAGTTACCAGGGAAAGTAACTATTGTGTGTGTGTTTTTTTGTTGTTGTTTTTTTAAGTTTTAAGGCACACTCACACCAGGACTTTAGAACCGTGCTGTGCTCAAGCACCATTCTGTAGGGTTCTATGTTCCACACTCACACCTGCACAGCTGAACTGAGCCACACGCCACGCTCCTCTGTGAGTTTATGAAGATAAGAACAGCTCAGAGGAGTGAGGACAGCCAGAGACGAGGCTGCAAAACTTTTGTCTCCGTCACAGTCCTTACTGAAGGTAAAAGCGGATTCACTGTGTGGTTTAGGGCGGACATTATTCACTGTTTTTATTGTATAAAAAAACATCACCGCACACACAGTTGTGTGTAAAGTTGTGTGTGTGCAGGTACATGAGCAGCTGTCTGTGCTTGGGCACAGTTCTGAAGTCCTAGGGTGAGTCCACTCTAAGATTTCTATGGTGCTTTATCAGAAACAAGGCAGAATTTTGTATTACACATATTTTCCAAAGTATTTTTTAAAATCACAATAACAAACAATAATTTCTGGTGAATTTGGCTCATACAAGATAAAGGAGCTAAAAGGAGAAGGTGGCTGTGGATTTGTCACCCATTGCACAGACCTGTCGACAAATACAAATGTGGCTACGAAAATGTCTCGACTCCAGTTTTCCAGAACGACAAACAACAAACATGAGGCATTTATTCTGTGGAAGCTGAGCAGTCTGAGCAAAGACAGAAACAAAGTTAAGTCCAATATCACGATCATTACTGTCTGGTCCTGGAACATTTAGATCAAAGCATATTTGATTACGCGGAGAAATGAAATTAAGCTTTTGCACGTTTCAGATATCTGCCTTGTTAACAAGCAGCTGCTGATGGCGTTTAAAGAACTGGCCATGCACAAACTGATTCACCGAGACCTCAAAGTAAACAATATCACGCTGGCTGACCACAAGCGGGAACTGTTTAGAATCAAGCTAATTGATTTTGGGCTTTCTACCACTTTGAAAGCTGGGGTTCCTGGTTGGGTCATGCAGAAGTGTCCTTGGGCTCAAAAGTGAACCTGACAGTTGATATGTGGGGTCTTGGCTGTGTGCTGGCATTCTTATACATCAGCCAGAATATGTTTCCTGATTATTGCGAGTATGAAACAATGAGGATTATCACAAAGCTCCGAGGTATGCCCAATAAGCAGTAGCTCGAGGGATCCCTGTTCCTCAAAACAATATGACCGATATGAGATGGGCTCACCTCAGAACTATGTCGCCAAAACAGGAAAGCCCAACGTCAGCTGTGAACTGGTTTGAGAACTTAACCTGTTTGGAGGACATGTTAGTGTTCCACTCCAAGCCAATCACCGAAGTAGAAAAGGAGGAGACCAGGGAGTTTTTTGACTTACTGAATCAACTTCTGCAGGTGGATCCAGTGAAAAGGATCACAGTGGATGAAGCTTTGAGACGTCGGTTTATGACGCTACATGAGAAACAGAAAATATTGAGGAGGGCAAGGCCAATATGCTTAACCCAATAGCATAATATTAACTGTATTTTGTTATAAAAAGCAGTAAACCAATAAACCTGTTTAGTCTTAGTTTAGACCTAGTTTAGATCCGGTTTAGATTAGAGGTCTGCAATGGGATCAGGTCCTGTGGGATCCAATGCAAATCTCGTGGGAACGGGCGGTTTCAATTTACCTGCGGGTGGGAATGAGCGGCTAAAATAATCACTGTGGGAGAGTGCGGGATTTGCGAACCTAGCGACAGGATGACTCAACGAAGTAGAAAAGAGCATCAAACAAGGGTTAGACAGCACAAAAAACAAACAAGTCTGACATCTGGAGACAATTCTGTTGTTTGTGGCAGCGATGGAAAGGAGCTGGACTTTGTTATGTGTGACTATACTGTACAGGTGCGGACATAATTCTCAGTTTCGTGGTTTGCGGATGGGAGTGGGCGTACACATCGCGGGATTGGTAATGGTCAGAAATTCAGCAGGAGGGGGCGGGAGTGGGATGAAAAAACAGTCCCATGCAGTTCTCTAGTTTAGATCTAGTTTCAACCTGGTTTAGTGAGGTTGCCTTCCAAAAAATGTCATTTAAAAAAAAACATCTCTAAAGTAAAATAATAATAAAAGCAGTGCAGCTTTAGTCCATGCATGAGGTAAAATTATAGCATATGTTTATTCCAAAATGAGATATGCTTAAACGGGTCAACCAAAGGGCCATATGTCTGTGCAAGAGGCTGCTGCGAAAAAGGCCGCTATGCAAAAGTCAATTCCCAACTACCTCCAATGTATCAGCTGGCCTATTACTCCAAAGAAAAACTGTAATTTAGCAAGTTCTGATGCGTTTTCATCCTCAGATCTTTATCCATCAGAAAATTTGAGTCCTGCTGTGACAGGCAGCAGCAAAACAAAGAAATTCAGGAGAAGACTGCCCACTGGAAAGTTCAAAGCTGCTAAAGAAACTAAAAACCATCAACGACACTAGTTTGGAAAGACTACGAGAGATTCCACAGCGAGTGCCAACAGGATATGTCAGAGCAAATGTGGAAACTGAAAGTGACGAGAGCGACAAAAGCTTAGCCAAACCTCAAACAACACTGTTCAAGGTGCAAAAACTCCAGGTGTGACATTAGATGAAAAGCCCCACCCTTCAGTTGTTGGCAGAAAGTATTTAAGTAGCTCTTCATCGAGCTTTGAAAATGAGTGTGAAAGAGGTTTGTCCCTCACCAGCATTTTCACACAACGAAGTATCAAAATGACAATACCCGCAAGAGGGGAGCTACGTAGCTACGCGTATAGCTTGAGTGTGAAACCTGTCGTGTAAAATGCAGCAGAAACATCACACACATCTTTGAACTTCAAGCACCAGTACACTCAAACCAGCAGCAAAATGGCCTGTGAATGCTTCAAAACTTGCAAAAGAACTAACAGAAGTAGAGACAGAAATGAAGCAACAGAAAAAGGCCAAAGAAGAAATCTCTAATTGGCAGGATTCACACATGTTTCCCTCCATGTAGCATAATTAAGTTTCCTCATGCACAGACGCATATTGGAAAAGCAGCGCTGGGTGTCAAAATGCATCTGAGGTAATTATAAAAACATTTTATTGTCTGAGAAGCAGGAGGTTAGGATGTTAATTAATGATTGTTAGCAATAAAACTTCTGCACTACTCTGTACAATTCAGTATTTTACAGTTTAGTCGAAATGTTTAAATTGTTCTGCAGTGTTTTCTCATGTTAAAACACCTTCCTGTTACTGGTACTGTTCGCACTAATTCATTCACACTGGTTAATTGTGTCGGCTGACTTCACATACGGATCAAAACAATGGTGGATATGACAAAACAATGGTGGATATGAACTGAAAAGGACCCAGCAGTGGAACCGACAACCCCATAATGTGTGGAGGGATGCAAAAGGAGAAAGAACATTTGCATTTCTACATTTTTACATTTTTGTGACGGGTGTTAGATCTGTGTGAATTTATCTACTGTGAGATCAATTAATGTTATCTTATCATGTATGGTATTTTAGTTGTGTATTGCTATGTTGTGTCTAACTGTCTCCTATGTGATTATGGCAGCGATTATGTCATTACCTGATTGCTCAAATTTGGGGGGGAATGGTACAGGCGAGGCCGCTAATTAATGAAATTAATTTAAAAGTATGACAACTGTTTTGCTGCTATTAATCAACTGTAAAAAAAAAAAAAAAAAAATTAAAAAAAATGTAACTTTATGGGAGCAAAAGAAATGCAATTTACAGCATTTTGGTGCATTTTCTATGTAGTATTTATAACTGAGCAAACCACAGATTTTTTTTTACTTACTTTGAAACCGATTTTCCCCAGACTAAAATTTGAAATTACATGTAATATAATAACGCATTAAAACATATTGGATAATGTTTGTAATGTGTTGTTAGAAGGCTCCAGCCTTTTCCATTTCCGTTGTGTTAAACAAATCAAGAGAGTCTGGCTTTACCCAGAGGACCTTACAAATGTTTAATTTGTCAAAACCGCAAACCTAATTTTGGGTTTGCAAACAACAATAATTTTCCAAAAGACCAGTAATTTGGCTCCAGACAATTCCCAGAGAGGACAGAACACTGACTGATGGGACCAGTGATTGCACGTATCAGACATTTATTTTAATATCAAACACATGCACTCAAACTGTACAGTGTGTTCAAGAAAACTTATTGTGTTCTGTAGCTGTAATATATGCCACTCATAAATCAGTCTTATAATTTGTACATTTTAAATTGCAATATTCAACTAAAATGACTTAAGTGAGAGCTGACGTCGCTGTAAACATCATCGCAATAAAGAGTTAGGATCTCCTATGGACAGCAGCGGATCACACTAGTGAGCAGTGTGCACCAAAATGATTACGCAACGCTGTCGAATCGTACATGTATCATCAATTTCGAAAATAAAGTTGGACAATGAAGTAAGTACAGATGAGTGGGCTTGTGACAGTGAAGTGATCGGTAATTGAAAACACACAATTAAAGCTTGCTCAAACATGCACAAATCACTCCAAATACAACGTCAGGTGAGTAAATGAGTTGATTTTGCAGAATAGGTCTGTTTTATGTCAAACAAAATGCACCCCAATGACTTCATAGAGATGCAAATGCAGTAAATGTGTTGGTGTATTTTGATCTCTTATCAATTGTGAAAAACTGGAGCAGATGCTACATTTTTGCAATATATTTTTGTTTACATTTATTTATGTTGATCTCTAGATACGTTTTCCTTATTTACCTGCAGCGTTTTGTCCTAAAATAGTACAAAGTTACCTTAAGTGCTCAGAGTGCCCTAATCTGACCGATATGACACCAGCATCGGTCTTTGAAGCATCCATAAGTCACAGCAGCCATTTTGTTTTGACAGGACAAACACAATGGCACAAATCCGAGGTGAAGAAGGATGTGTTTACATGAGGCCGTGTGGTTAATCCATCAAACGCTGTGTGAGGGGCAGAGTGCTCGGCTGGTGGCTCCACAGCCGAACAGGAGGGTCCACAGACTATCACATCACCAGCACAGGCGGGGGTGCACCAGGGGCTGTTTCCACTAATCATAGACGCTCATTTGCAGTGCACTTCTCTCAAACGCAGAAGAAATTTTGCCTCATTCAGAACCAAATAAATCACTTCATTTACCTCAGGCCGCAGCACAGATTTCAGATTATGGGACCTAATGAATATGCAACAATATATGCGACAGTATTGCCATAATGCGTATAGTCTGAGGCGTAGAGAATGCAGATCACGCTGTTTAGTAAGACTAGATTAGATTAGAAACGGCTTTTGAGATTCCAGTTATGGTTAGGGCCATCATCAAGGAAGTGGTTTATGGATTTACTTTCAAAAATCTTTTAAATGTGAGAAAATAGGGCTGTGGGAACAAGTGTACTCATCGTCCTGCGTGTGAAAGAGGCTCATATACACGGTAAAGAGTGCGCATGCATGTTTGTTCGTTCATGTCTGGTCGCTGATTTGCAGATTGCCCTTTTGTAGGTCAGTAGAGCTGGCAACAGTTTGGTGAACCTCTAGGGGAGCTTGCCAAGCCAGAGAGGGTTGTCAGGGTAGTTCAACATGTTGCATTCTGTTCTTATTATCTTCAGAATGGACAGTTAAACCTGTATAAATCTTTACTGTAAACTTTATTGAACATACAGCAGCCGTAGACCAGTTACCAGCCCCGCATCTCAAGAGTGTCAGACACAAATCAGGATTTAGCATTAGCATAAATATATTAACATTCCACAGCAGTGTCACCTCTTGCAGCACAGCCAGGATGACAGCAGGTAGGTACAGCTCAGTGATGCCCACTGTCACCAGCAGAGACAGCACAGGGCTGAGCACAGTCTCCAGAGGGAAAAGTTATTCTTCAGACCCGCATCAAGTAGTCGCTCTTTGACTGACTCTTTGAGATGAAAATGGCTGGAGGGATGGGGTGGCTGTTGATGAGCTCAGGCTGGGGGCCACAGAGAGAAGGTCTTCATAGGATTGCTCACAGGACGGGAACCTGGCCACAGACCCAGGGACTCCAGCTCAATCCATATCTTCTGCTGGTGAGACCAGTGGCTGAGCTCCAGCTCAAGGACGGGCAAATGAGGTGAAGGAGGCCTGTTGGCAGCAGCCAGCTCCACTAGAGAAACAAACAAGTATATGGGCTACATAACTTTTATGCATTGCAATGGCAGATACGCAGTTTGCAAGTACTTTTTGAACACTGTAGCACCTTTATGCAAGTGATTCCTTTACAATAATTTTGTGTCTAATTTTGACATACGATTATACTACCATATTTAAAATTTAGGACATGAATACAAACTGTTACGTAGCCATAACTTCTTTGCTTCTCCAGATCAAGAAGAACACTTTAGCTGGGCTCTAGTTTGCAGAAACTGCACTTTCTTCCAGGGTGACTCCTCTCTCTTCCTCTGCTGACTTTCCTCCACTCTGTGCCTTCTTGACTCCAGCTCCCTCTGGAAGAAATCTGTGGCCACAAAGTCCTTGAAGGGCATCCTTTAGTTTGTGAGACCTTCTGCTCCATAGGCTTTGAAGACCTCATACTTTGACTTTGGCTGATCAGAAGACCAGCACTTCTTGGTGTGTGGCCTCTTCAGATGTGCTGCCGGCTGCTGCTGTTGCAATGCACAGTTTTTCTATGGCCTCCTGAGTGAGAGATGAGGTTTCGGTCTGAGCAGGAGGAGGGGGGTTTACAGTTGCAGGTGGCATAGTGATGGTTCTACTGCCCGAGACACTGCCAAAGTGTCTGTGTTTGCTCCAGCTTATCTTATGTGTTTAATAATTTGCTTTTGTGTTTTATGTACTGCGAAATGTGTAGTTTGTGTTTGGGTGTAGCGATTGTAGCTGTTGAGATCGCTGCTGAAATTGTGAACAAGGGTGGCATACTCCTGATCCAGAAGCTTGAGCACGTCCTTCTGTCCCCCATGTTTGTTGAAGGTTTCAACCATTATGTGCAGGTCCTGGGCACATACATATAATAAATTCATCTCTGAAAAAAACTGCATTGAGAAAGCCGGGTCAGTGTGAACAGTGGTATCCACAGGAGAAGCTGCAGTGGCCACGAGACACTGAACTTTCTTGTTGTTATGTTGAAGTTTTTCTTAAGGACAAAAATGCACAAGCCTGAATAACTTGTTTTGATCAATAAAGAGCAGACATTCCCACAGCTTTGTTTTGTACCTGTTTCCTTCCAGTGCAGTTGTACCACACAGATCACACACCACACATGCACTTCTATTGACTTTCTATTGTTCTATTGACTATTCTGAGCTGCACACAGAAGCCCTGGTGAGACATAGTTTTCTTATTCACACATGTTTCTACCATTTCTCCTCCCTGTGCCCTACACTCCTCCTCGCTCCTGTCATGCTCATTGTAAGTCTTTGTATTGTAGCACTGATCTCACCGCATGTCCCCTCCGCACTGTGGGGCCCTCACAGGGTCTCCTAACCCTGTCTCTAAAACACTGGTTTCTCTGTGAAGATCACTGCAGTAAAATGTATGCTCTTATTCTGTCATAGCCCACCAGAAACTGCACTCGTGTATAAAATGCATTTTTATTCAAGGCCCAGCAGGATGCCGCTTAAAATTCACAAAATGTCATGTGGTCATCTGGTGTTATTGCTATTAGCAGTTTTTATCTTTTATTCATGAGTTTCAACATACAAACTTAAGCATGTCCTTCTCCCCATGTTTGCTGAAGGTCCTATATTGCGCAAAATTGACATTTGTGAACTTGAATCCATGTTAGAATGTGGTTACGTCATCAAAAATGTACCCAGAGTTTTGTTTTGTTTCATTCACATGTTTGTCTGACTTACCAAATGTCATCTGGTGTCATTGTTATTGGCTGTTTTTGTCTTTTATTCATGGGTTTCAACATACTGTTTTTAGGTAGGGGTGGGTGATATCCTGATATCTAAAATATATCAAGATATTTTTTTAACTCGATATGGATTTTGACATATGAGCTCTGACAACACAGGGCTCAATCTGCTCAGAGCTGAAGCTGCTTGTAATTAATGAAACAATATTGTCATGGCCCAATACTAAAACAATGGATGATATATTGCAATTTATCAATAATAACTTCTAATAATATTGTCAACTACACCTTCACGAAAACCAAATTGTATGAAATATAATTTATTACTTTTTTAAATCATGAGAACGATAAATGCAACTAATGAATTTTAGTGAAAAATCTTAATTTAAGAAATTGATTCAGATGCATTTCGAATCAATTCAAGAATTGTGCAGTGAGGTATCATGATATATCACAGAATCGATTGTTCTGCCCCAGTGGAGAAAGAATATTTCTGTTTTGAGTTTATCTGTTTTGTCTACTCTGAGCTACCTTATATTGTTTTTGGATTTTTCAACTGTTCTTCTACTTACCAGTGTTTAATTCCTGTAATCTGTTTTTTGGCCCTATAAAAATATCTATCTGTAAGTATTCTGATGTAAGCATTTTAGAATAAGATGTTAATTCACTCTGTGATGCACTTAAGTTGTTTAACAGTTGAAATTCCCACTAAAATATATGACACTAATAGCATTAGCATGTCTATAGGAATTTACATGTATGTTAGCATGATGCTAATCGCTCGTTTTATGGAAGTTTTTATGAAGTCCAGCTAATGTTACATTATTGTTATGCATATATTAAGTTGTATTAAGCAGTTCCACGTTGTTTTATGTAGCTCTACTTATTCTATGTTAATTTAAATGTGAAAACATAATTGTAATATGCATTTATTTTCTGTTTGTTACAGTTTTACAGTCAAGTCTTTAGTAAATGTCCAAAACAGCACGAGTGGGCCCAAAAAGAACAAAAGCAGGCCCAAAAAGAACAAAAGCGGACCCAAAAAGAACAAGAGCGAGCCCAAAAAGAACAAGAGTGGGTCCAAAAAGAACAAGAGTGGGTCCAAAAAGAACAAAAGTGGGGCCAAAAAGAGCAAGGGCGGGCCCAAAAAGAGCAAGAGCGAACCCAAAAAGAACAAGCCCAAAAAGAACAAAACTGGGGCCAAAAAGAACAAAAGCGGGACCAAAAAGAACAAGAGTGGGTCCAAAAGGAACAAGAGCAGGCCCAAAAAGAACAAGGCCAAAAAGAACAAGAGCGGGCCCAAAATGAACAAGCCCAAAAAGAACAAAAGTGGGGCCAAAAAGAACAAAAGCGGGCCCAAAAAGAACAAGAGCGGGCCCAAAAAGAACAAGCCCAAAAAGAACAAGAGCGGGCCCAAAATGAACAAGCCCAAGAAGAACAAAAGTGGGGCCAAAAAGAACACGAGCGGGCCCAAAAAGAAAAATAATATAAGTGCGCATGCGCGAGTTCGCGTGTGCAGCCTGTTTACAGAGCTCCGATTCCTTTCTTCGCTTTTCTTGCTTTTTTGCACTTTTTACCTTTCTATTTGAGCACACGTTTTGAAATAGTTCTTAAACAACACTAGAGTCAGCCGAGGAGTTTTTGGCGACTTTGGTGACCTTAAGACTGTTTCTGACTGAAAGCAGGGTTACAATGCCGCGCTACACTCGGGAACAGCTGATGGCGCTGAGAGACGCTGGAGCGGCTGCTATGGAAACCACCAGCTCACCTGACATCCCCGCGGACTGCAGGAGAAGGACACACAGGGGTTGCAGAGGAAATAAAAAACTGCGACGGAAGAGGATAGCAGCAAAACAACAGAGACTTATGTTCAAGCCGTGTCTCCCCTCTATTGTGATGGGTAACGTGAGATCCCTCGTAAATAAGATGGGCCAGACTGACAAGCGCTAGCCCAGAGTCAGAAGGAATATCGAGTGCAGTTTAATGTGTTTCTCTGAGACATGGCTGCATGAAAGATGTGCCTGATGACTACGTTTCTATCGCGGGCTTCTCCACTGTGCAGACCGACAGAAGCGCGCCAGCTGCGGGGAAGAGCAGAAGCGGCGGGCTCTCGGTGCTAAATGAACCAGCGCTGGTGCCATCCATCGCACATCACCGTCAAGGAACGGATCTGCAGCCATGATGTGGAACTATGTACTGTCGGACTACGGCCTTATTATCTACCGAGGGAGTTCTCGCATGTTGTGTTTGTTGCTGTCTACGTGCCTCCGTCAGCCAACGCCCACAGCGCCTGTGACTCTATCCACGCTGCTGTAGCCCGGATTCAGAACGCTCACCCTACAGCCTTCATCGCCATCTCCGGGGCGGGGACTTCAATCATGTCAGTTTGGCCAAAACCCTCCCCACTTTCTCCCAGTATGTGAACTGCTCCACCAGGGAGGGAAAAACATTAGACCATCTCTATGCTAATGTTCGTGGCGCATACCTGGCGGCCCCCCTGCCCCCCCTTGGCCGTTCAGACCACACCCTGGTGCTCCTCAGGACATCTTACACACCTCTGGTGAAGCGCCTTCCCCCCTCCCCCCGGTCTGTGAGGAGGTGGACAGATGAGTCTCTGGAGGTGTTACAGAGCTGCTTTGAGGTGACAGACTGGGCTGCACTCACTGAGCCCCATGGAGAAGACCTCGACGGGCTGACTGACTGCATCACCAGCTACATAAACTTCTGTGTGGACTCAGTTGTCCCAACAAAGACGGTGAGCTGTTATCTAAACAACAAGCCATGGATAACCAAGGACATTAAAGCCACACTCATTGAGAAGAGGAAGGCCTGCAGCTCGGGAAACAAGGAGGAGGCCCGGGCTGCTCAGAAGAAAGTTAAGGTGCAGCTGAGCCAGGCCAGACAGAGACATGGGAGGAAGCTGGAGTGGAAACTTCAGCAGAACAACATGAGGAAGTGTGGGCGGCATGAGGACCATCACGGGACACAAAGCCGACCCGAGGGGAGCGTTGAGGAGGCGTGAACACAGCTAATGAGTTCAACATCTTCTTCAATCGCTTTGACACTGCAGGAACTGTGCACATCCAGCCAGCAGCAGTCAGCCCCCTACCCTCCCTCCCCGTCTCCTGTGGAAGACCCAGTTCACACCTCAGGCGACACCACCCTCCCCGCCTGACACCTCCACACTGACTGTCACTGAGGAGCAGGTGAGGTGTCAACTGCAGAGACTGAAGGCCGGGGAAGCACCAGGACCTGATGGAGTGAGCCCCAGAGTCCTGAAGGGCTGTGCTCCCCAGCTCAGTGGTGTTCTGCACCAGATCTTCAGCCTGAGCCTGAGTCTTCAGAGAGTCCCCCTGCTATGGAAGACATCGTGCCTCGTCCCTGTCCCGAAGACCTTCGCGCCCCAGCGACCCCAAGGACTACAGGCCCGTGGCACTGACCTCCCACATCATGAAGACTCTGGAACGACTCGTCCTGCAGCAGCTGAGGCCTATGGTCCAACATCTGCAAGACCCTCTCCAGTTTGCCTACCAGCCCCACCTTGGAGTAGATGACGCCATCCTGACCCTACTCCACAGAGTCTACTCCCACCTGGACAAAGCCGGCTGCCACTGTGAGGATCATGTTTTTGACTTCTCCAGTGCGTTCCAACACCATCAGGCCGGCTCTGCTGGCTGAGAAGCTGGCAGTGATGCAGGTGGATGCCTCCTTGGTGTCCTGGATTGTGGATTACCTCACTGGAAGACCACAGTATGTGCGTCTGCAGAGCTGTGTGTCGGACAGAGTGGTCAGCAACACCGAGGGCTCCACAGGGGACAGTCCTGTCTCCCTTCCTCTTCACCCTCTACACCCACGGACTTCAACTACTGCAGCTAGTCTTGCCACCTTCAGAAGTTTTCTGGCGACTCTGCAGTGGTGGGATGCATCAGCGGTGGTGATGAGGAGGAGTACAGGACTGTAGTGGACAACTTTGTCACTTGGAGTGAGAGAACCACCTCCAGCTCAACGTGATGAAGACAAAGGAACTGGTGGTGGACCTTAGGAGGACCAAAGCTGCTGTGACCCCCATCTCCATCCGGGGTCAGTGTGGACGTGGTGGAGGAGTACAAGTACCTGGGGGTGTACTTGGACAATAAACTGGACTGGAGCAGGAGCGTGGGCGCGGTTTACAAGAGAAGGAGCCAGAGCCGCCTCTATTTCCTGAGGAGGCTGAGGTCCTTTGACATCTGCAGGACAATGCTCAGGATGTTCTACGAGTCTATGGTGGCCAGTGCCATCATGTACGCTGTAGTCTGCTGGGGCAGCAGTCTGCGCGTGAGGGACACTAATAGACTCGAGAAGATCATTAGGAAGGCTGGACATGTTGTGGGGGAGGAGCTGGACTCTCTGGCGGTGGTGTTGGACAGGAGAATACTGGACAAAATCTGGACTATTCTGGACTCTCCCTCCCACCCCCTCCACGAGGTGCTGGCCAATCAGAGGAGCTCTCTCAGCCATAGACTGCGGCTGCCGCGCTGCTCCACTTAGAGACACAGGAAATCTTTCCTGCCTGTCGCCATCAAACTGTTGAACGCTGCACTTTAACTCACAAACTACTCAATCCTTTTCATCCTATTCCTGCTCACACATGTATATAGTCATAAATATGTCACTGATGTAAATAATTTCCCAGAGAGAGCTATTTTATCTTTTATCTTATTGTATTTAGCTTATTTTGTAACTTGTTTCGAACTACAGGCTCTTGGTCGGTTGCATCTGTAACGAAGAAAATTTCCCCTCGGGGATGAATAAAAGTAATTCTGATTCTGATTCTGATTCTGAAAAAGAAGAAAAAACAAAGAAGTGAAAATTCTGGTCGTGGTGTTCAGGTCTGTCCAGGAGTGAGCAGTGAGGATTTGTCAACTGGACAAATTGAATATTTTGTTTTAAAAATTAAAATAATAAAATGATAGAACCACCAACTTATTGTGAGAAAATTATTTCATATGACATCACAGTGTGAAACAGACCATTTTAAGCTTTGGAGATATAGACAGGTTCATAATAAAAGGTGACTCAAACGTGTAAATGAATCATAACACAACTCTAGGTATGAATTGTGAGTAGCGCTGGAGAAAATGGGAAAAAAGTAGCACAATTTCTTTTTTCGTATTGATCAATCTTGATTTTCGATTTAATCTTCTTCCATCTTATTGAAAACACAGACATATAGATGTCAGGCATAAAGAGCAGGGTGTCAGGATCTTTACAGTTTTTATTTTGCATTGATAGGACCAATATGTCCGGAGAAACACGTGCACACACTACTGCAGCTATCCACAGAAACACGTGCGTTGTCCATGCACTAAACGACGTCTTTTGTTTCACTCATAAACTGTGAGAAAATGATTGTTTACTTGCTGTAACTTGGATTATATTGATGAGAAGCACCAGAGGAGAAAAGAGGAGAAAAGATCAGGAGCTGCTGCTGGATCAGAGAGGGACACCCCTACCTAGCAGTTTTAGAAATAATTTTGCATGATTAATTCTATCAAATGCCTTAGATTCATCAATACAACATAGAAATACTGATGAATTAAGGCTTGTGTATCTACATATAATTGCTTTGAGAACAAATATGCACATGTCAGTACTGCGTTTTCTTTTAAAGCCAAAATAATTATTGGCAATAAGGACATATTTTTCTAGCTTCAAGAACAATATTTTTTCCAGAACTTTAGACAAGATACTGGCCAGAGCAATAGGCCGGTAGCTGTCGATACTATAAAGCTTACTTGCCTTATCTTTAAGCACAGGCACTAACATACAGACATAATAGAGTTGGGTAGGATACCATGAACCAGAAAGCCTGAATAGCAAGGGGCTGAGTCTATGGCTACTTTAGATGTTCTGCAGTGATGCCGTCCATACTGCAGGCTTTGTTGTCCAACACATTGATGGCATCATGGACCACTGCTGCCCCAACTACCATCTCTGTAGAGAAGCCAATATTTTCATAATTGATACCAGTAGGACCTTTAACACAATTGAAAAGGTTAAAATAGTGCTCACACCATACCTCAGCAATATTTTCTGGACCACTAACACCTTCAATGCCAGACGATAGGGCAATTTTATTATTATCCATAACCTTGACCTCCTTCCAGAAATCAGCACATCATCTGTCACAAAGAGAACACTCATATTCCACTGAGTCGTGTCCTTTAGTCCCACAGACGCTGAAGCATCAGGGCGAGAGAGCTGTTTTTTTTTCAGCGTTTATAGTTTAAGCAAATGAGCCACACTGTTCTAAGTTCAGTTTCTGTAAAACATAAACAAATGTGCCAAAGCTTCATTAAACACGTCACTATTTCAAACAGGCTGATGTGGCTCTGCCGTAGTTCTGGTTTATATGTTGTAAAGTTGAGTTTATTTTTGCAGAAGATTTGAATGAAAATTTTGCTTTAGTGTTGAACTTGTACAGTTGTGTTGTGTGAAACGTTCAGTTTGATCTGTGCAGTGGATTGTGGGATACCTCAGATCTGTGCAGTGGATTGTGGGATACCTCAGAGCTCTTGACAGCTGGGGAGGAACATGGGTCTGTTAAAATAAGGAACCTCCTGAGTTTCCTCGGCTAAAGGAGCTCAGAGTTCTGGTTATCGTGTGGTTCACAGAGTTAATGAAAACATGAGCTTGAGTTGTTTTATTTTGAATGAAAAGAGACTGAAAATATGCCTCTTTGCACTTCAGTTAAAAAGAGCTTGTGGAATTTGGCATATTTGTTTTAGCAGTAGTTTTTGGGGGGTTATTTTTCCTGTACAGATATCAAGATATAAATGGTATATCGAGATATAGCAAAATATATTGAGCTATTTAGCTCCATATCGCTCAGCCACATTTTTAGTTGACATTTAGAGGACATTTCAGCACTAAAATATTCTGCTATACTGCTACATGATTGCGCGCTCAATCAAGGCTCTTCCCAATCATGTAATTGTTGGTCAGTAATAACCAACAGTTGGTTTCTTTTCACGGCATTAATGCAGAACATTAGTAAGTACAGACTGTGTGCCTGCCTTTGAGCATAGACAGGCTGGCTGTCTCACACTCTAATCTGTCCACTTGGCCTTTTGTCTCTTCTCTTGACTCAGCAGGTGTGGAGCTTGTAATTCACTGTGTGCTGAATGTATTTTCAATTATACCTTTGGTTCTGCGGCCGATCCAATCTAATCCTGGATAATCTCTGTGAGGCCGTGTCAGCACTGTGTACAGGGCTACGGGCAGAGCTCTACTGCAGGCCCGTAAATAATAGATGAGTGTCTACAGGGGGCATCATTGCTGCTCAAAAATTAGAGATAATACAATCAAAGTCATAATAGTGTCTCTGTTTTGATAATGAGACACACACATATATATATATATATATAAAATTCCAATTGGAAATGAAATATTCCATTTTCCTTGAATGTACACAACCAGTCAACAGTTTGGACACACTTTTTTTTATACATGCTCATTGAAGGAATCAAAACTGCCAATGAACCCTGTTACGGCCCCAGGCCTCCAGTTCTTTGATTTGTGTTGTGTGCTTTAATTGTTTTGTCATTTGGATTCTTGCTGTGTAAACCCTGGTCCCTGATTGGTGGGAACTTCAACCCTCGGCCACTCCCACCTCACCTCCAGCCTCCTTCCCCTATTTAAGAAGATTCTGCTCACCTGTTCGGGGCGGCTGGCCTTTGTGGCCAGTTTGCCATTTTCTGTTTGTGTCTCTTTAGTGTGTTAGTCTAACTTTGTGTGTGAGACACTAGTTTAGTTTAGTTCTGTTTTGTGTCTTTTTAGTTGTCACTCGATTCTGTTTGTAGGTTTATGTGACTTTTGTTTAGGGACTTTTGTGATTTTGTTATGTGTCCCTTAGTCCGTCACTTTTGTTTTTGTATAGACCTACGTGACCCGTTTTGGCACAAAACTCGTATTTCAGTCCCGTCCTTGTGTTTCTTAGTTTAGGTTCTTTTATGTACATATTTTAGCCTGTTTTGTTTAATTTACCTTGTACATTCCTTTTAATTAAATTACCTTATTTATTCCATTTTACATCTTGGTTATTTTGTTACTTCCGCGGTCCCTAGCAGAGCTGGGTTGTAACAACCCATATGGAATGTAGTAAATAAATAAGAAATTCAAAACAGTAATATCTTGCTCCCTTCATTGGAAAAAAACAATATCTAGGTCACATCCAGGTAAAATCACTTCAATTAAGAACAGTGTTTTCTTTTCTTTTTTAAATTCAAATAACAATTGATTTTGTTATTTTTAGTGCAAAAAGTTGTTTTTTCTTATTTTAAGTTTAGCAAGATGTATTTTCATATTCAAAAATCATGGTCAAGTCACGGTAAAACTTTCCTAACTCAACTTATACTAGATTTTGTTTTTTGCAGTTTGCCTTGTTCGCTGCTTGGCACTTCGGGCATTTAGTGATCCTGACAAGGTACAGCGATGTGAAAACCATTTCTGGAGACTTTATCAAGAAGATCACTGAGAAAAGGCTGAAACTCTGTTATTAAACTTTTTTTTCTTGACTACATAAGTCCATATATTTGGCATCAAACACAATGACTTCTGAGCAGACAGTCGTGTCAACATCAGGTTTCTTCATACATTTAAACATTCTGACTGATTGTACTGTAGATGTTTTGTGTAGCTGTAAATTTATTGTCTTTGACTTCTGACATTCTTTATGATCATGCTGATGAATAGTATTTTAGAGGATAATAAGACTGACGAATTTGGTAAACGTACATTTGAGGATATTGGTGATAATGGCATTTTTATAAGATAATTATGAATTTGAAATCTTGTATGTATAGAAATGAAAATGAATGCATTTTTATTGTTTTAAAGATGAAATGTTGTTGTAAATAGTTTCTCTAATGTATTAATGCATTTTGTACCTGCCCGAGGACTGCAGAGGGAAAGGAGCTTGAAGCTAAATCTGACACAGAATCTTTACTCTGTGAGATTGTTTTATGTGCACTGTCCTTGTTTTAAATAAATCAAATAAATCTTATATTTGATGTCTTATGTATGTATATAAAATGTAGAAAGTAGAAAAAATAAAAATAAATTTAAAAAAAGCATTGACTGCAAAGGTGTGTCCAAACTTTCGACTGGTAGGTGATGCTGGATCGCAAACCCTCAGTTTAAAAACCAAATAAACAGGCTGACAGATGCTTTGAGCATCTGAGGAGTCTGTTTCAGATCGAAGAGGGAAAAACCTTGGGAGTGTGTGCGCTCATGTGAGCTCATTTTACAGCAGCAAGACGTCAATAGTTCCACCAAAACAAATCTGCCTGGACACTTTGTAATTGATGCTTAAAGGTGCTTTGTGTCACTTTTGTCTTTTCTCTATGGAGAAGTTACTGCTTTGTCTGGAATGTTTCACAGTTTGGTATTTAACATTTCTATCTTTATGAAGAGCAAATAAGAACAAGGAATAGGTCTCTCTGGAGAGGCAACCGTGCTCACAGTCAGAATGTCTGGTTTACGACGTTTTTTTGAGCCATAAAACCACTTGTAGCTGGATAAATGTAAGGGTGAGCTGTTTAATATCATACTGTGGAACATTCCAGGAAGAGCAATAGTATATCCATAGAAACAAGCAAGTGACACAATGGCCCTTTAATAGGCAAGTTTCATTCTTGACAAAAGCATGTGTTGCATACTGGGAAATATTTTGGCAAGAAACATGGCGAACGTAGTGAGAAAGCACGTAAAGGGCGCTGATTCTGGTTATTTATTCTCTCTAACTGCAGAGGACTGTGTTATGGTTTAGTTTGTGCTTTGTTTCCCCCTCCCTCTTTTGTGTTTATCCCATAGGGCAGTGTGTGGCAGGGGGTGTGGCTTCTGGTGCTGCAGACCAGGGACACCTGCTGCTCGTTTACTCATCAGCCTGAGTATTTAGCCTGGCTGTCGCAAGCACCAAACTGCCAGATAATTCTGTCCTGTTCGGTAGTGCTAGCGTTTGTTCTTTGTGGATTACTTACCTGGATATTTGCTTACCTGCTATTCCTCTTGTCCAGTTTCCCTCCATGCCTGGATCCTTCTGGTGACCTGTCTTTTCGCCCTGGGATCGTCAACTGCTGGCCAGCTCCCTGCCTCCTCTGCCTGCCTGGTTTTGTACCAATAAACTTTGTTAATACTGCTCCTGCCTTCTGTCTCTGCTTTGGGGTTCCTCTAATAACCACAACAGACCGAAGACGATTTGACCAGAAATTGGTCATGAGCATCGAAGGATGACAAATCACCCTTTTCAACCCCGACAAAGTGGACGAAAACAAATTTCTGGCCTGAATCGCCAACTACGTGGCTGAACATCCACTTTGGTGAAATCCACAATTATTTGGTAGAAACTCCTGGGCCATTCATAGCTAAATCATAAAATCATGAATTTTTAAGAAATACACAAACCTGTCAAATGGGCCCAACATACGTGTTCTTGTTGGGTTCTACGGTTTGCTCAGATCGCCAATATTCGCTGAAGATGTATGAAAGCTGTTTAATTCGACAGTGGTGGTTCTTTTCACTCAGAACACGGAAAAGACCTTTTCCTTCTATTTGTGCATCCAAAAATGCAGCAGGAATTCACCATTATTGCTGATAAACTGAAAGACCACGAAGTCACGCACTGTTTGTTTTTTTTTGCTGCCAGCTTCAATATTTCTCATTATACATTTAATAACAATGACGTCAGCTGAAACTCACTGATAGTCGGAGTCCGTTAGGAAGACATTCTCTCCCCAGAACCAAGATCTTCTGTAGTTGATGAGTTCTAGTTCTCAGCAGCCTGTTTTATTCACAAAGTTACAGAGAACCAAGGTAAGTCTTATCCTCCAAAGCTTTTTCGGGCACAGCATCGGATTTTGAGTATTTCGCAATAGCACTTTACCCTTGAAATATTGAGGACAAATGGAATAGAACAACAAGGAAATGAGAAAGTTAGCGCTGCTTTAATATTCCTCTGATGAATTATCTATAACGGACTGAATAAATCTTTAATAGCAGTAATGGACTTTATAGTATGGATTCAATAAGCCATTTAGGTGATGAATGGCAGAGAAAGGCGTGTGATACCGGGATAAATCAAACATGAGGGGGTCTTAACTCCACCAAAGCACTTCTGCAGAGGCGAGATGAAAATAACACAAGAAAATAACCTTTCAAAAATGTGTTCTTTGCTGATGAATAAATTTGGAATATAAGAATATGCACAATGCAGTCAAAAGTTATTTTTATCTAATCTTTTCTTACTATTCCACTTTAAAGAAGTATTCGTCGTTGAGCTTCCTAACAACTTTTGAGACCTTGTCGTCTTTTCAATCAAAGGTTTATTTGCAAAAGACTTAAACTGAAATTACATCAGAAAAAAACAAGTGCATATAAACTGAGATATGTGACATACAAATGAGGCATTTAAAAAAATCTGGAAAAATCGGCAGAGAAGTCCAGCTCCAGTGAGACTTAAAACACAACTCTGGTTAGTTTAAGTTAAAATGGCATAGATTTAAAAGGAAAAAGTTAAGAAATGTCACCAGGCAAATGTATTTTACACAGATGACAGAAGTGACCTTAACAATAGGGCACAGTATATGTTGAAGTGCCATGAAAAAAGTAGATATAAACCTGATTTAGACCTATTTAAAGTGGCACTATGTAACTTTTCTGATGCCTACTAATCTCCAAGGCGATGTTATGGCTTTGTCTGGAATGTTCCACAGTCTGGCATCAAATCTATCCCCTATCTGTGTCCACTGATACAAGCAAGTGAAGCCACCAAGTCAGGAATTGCACCTCCTGTAATTGAATACATGCAAGTTCATTGCTATACCATGGAACATTCCAGGCAAAAACATCTCCATGGAGACAAGTTGATGTCTGAACATCCACCAGAAATGTCACATAATACCAATTAGAGTTGCATTAGTCCTGGTTTGTCTTTGTCAAGTGTTGATTTAGGCAGTAAATGACTAAATATTGTGATGCAGACAATGAAGATGTGTGGATTCAATTAAAATGTGAAGAAACAGGACAGTCCTTAATCGTCTGATTAGTGTAACTGTATTACTTGGTCACTGTCATTCAGAATTAGAAAAATATGACATGGCCACACAATCTGCAGTGTTTTTGGTTAGTCCCGCTTGATTCAAAATGATCAAACCTCTATTATTGCTGTGTCCATTTCTGATGAGATCTAAGGTTCCCTCTTCTTTGCACGACAGGTCGATGAAGCTACACATCTGTCATGTTATGCCCAGGAGAGCTTTATTGGATTTTTGGATGTGTAACGTTGAAAGTTTGAAGTTTTAAACCAAAACACGCACGGCTACAACTTCAGAGAAAAACATGTGGCACAGACTTATGATGGGTTTGCAGTCATGGTTGGCGCAGACGACTTGTATCGGCAACCTTTTTACCACTGCTGGATTATGGAGATGATGTTTACGTGCCTTCAGTCTTTGAACACTGTACCATTGTGCTCTGAGGTTTGTGACTGGTTATAGTTGCCTCACCCACCACTGTGAACTGTACGCCAAAGCTGAGTGGCCTTCCCTGAGGATAAGAAGGTTCACTCATTGGTTTATAAGACACTCCTTGGTTTGGCTCCACCTTATCTATGTTCTCTTCTTCAGAGAACCACCAGCCGCCTTACGGTCTAGAGGCATTTGCCACTTGCAGGTTCCTTGTGTTCTGAGCTGGGAAAACAGGCCTTTAACTTCTCTGCTCCTTCAGCTTGGAACACCCTCCAAACTGAAGTGAAAATATCTGATCTTGTCTCATTGAAAGCTTTTTGTACTTTGTTACTTAATAGGCAAAAAGCATCCATTCATCAGTCTTTTTAAACTGTTACAGCTACTGCACTTTATCCTTTTAAAGTGTTACAGCTATTGCACGTTTGAAATATTTTCCACACTCACTGCACTTTACCTTCATAACTGATGTATATCTTAATTGTTTGTTGCTTTCTTGTTTTTATTTTCATTGATTATCTTAATTGATTGCTGTTTTCTGCTCTTGACCACTTGGCCCGGTCACCCTTGTAAATGAGGTCTGGATCTCAGTGGTTCTTTACCTGGTTAAATAAAAATAAAATAATGGCTTCTCTCATTTACCTGCAGACCAAGGCAGTTTTTGTACTAAAATTCCACTCTTTGTTCCGTTTACAAAATATGAACTCTGACTCTGTCATAGCAAATGTCTTTTCCAGTGTCTTGACCAGTTTCCTCTTAATACACAGTTGGATCAGTTTGCTTAAATGCCCCTGATCCATCCTGTTCTGTTTGACTTTGACCTATTTTGAAAGAAGCTTCTCTCCTCTCCTCTTCTGCTCTTGTAATGCTTCAACTGTCTGCATCATTAAAACAAGAAGAGATCTGCTGCAGTAACAGTAGGAATAAAGAACTTGAACTTCAGATTATACTGTCTGCCTCATATAAATGTCCGTATGTTCTCAGAGCGTATGTTCTATGATGTTGAGAAGCACTGACGGCTCATTCCCCTGGACTCATCTTGTGGGTCTCTTGTAAAGTGAGCTGCTTTTAAGAAAATCACATGGAAAATCTCCTCTGACCTTTTGTCCTTTTTTCAAATACAGGAAGAAATTGCCCTGGACAACAGAAAAATGCAGTTGTAAGTGTGCGAAAGGAATACAAACTCAACGTCTTACAGCTTCATAGCGGACATCTTTCCACAGTTTATATCCTCATCGTCCATGTTCTTATCTGCCAAGCACCTGGAGGAAAAGTTCATGGTTGTATGATTCTCACTGTATTAGAAGAAAAGTTCTTGCTTTTGTTTTTAATTTGATTTACATCATTGTGTGTAATACATCATTACCACTTTCCTATTGGTGCATCCAAAAGTAAATGGTCAGTGTAAGAGTGTCTTGGTCATAAACTACTTCTGGAATATGCTTTTAAAACATATGTCTGTGTCCCTGTCTGTAAATTTGTAACCAGTGTGTAATAGTCGCAGCCACATCAGAGTTTAGCCGTCACGAGAATTTCCTCCGACTGTTCCTTGATCAGCAGAGTGTTTGGCGGTTTTTGTAGCTGCCGGGCTCACACACTGAGCAGTTTCTGAAACCTTTTGTTTGTTTGTTTTTAGCTCAGCTTAACATCATATCATTGGATATTAACCACCTAAGGAGTGCAGCATGAGCAGTTTAAAGGAAACAAGTAGGGACTGTGTCAAATAAGCAGTTTGTTTTTTACTGTAGACATGGAGACTGTGCAAGAGGCGACATAAGGAATAAGCTAAGGAGTGAGCTATAGACATTTAAGATGCTGCAGGGTTTTACACCAAATGTGGCAGGAGACCATTTCAGCTGAAACATCAGCAGAGGGAGAATGAGGCTGAGAAGACCCGACTTGGCGCCCCCTGGAGGCTACTGTGATGCTGCAGGACACAAAGGCAGGGCGCTTTTGGCTCTTCCTCACCTCAAACTGCCCTGACACAGGATCTGCTGACCCTCCCTACCAGTCCTCCTGTGTGAGCTGCACTGAGACCCGACTGAGACGTCACAGGTTTCAGCTGCCTGCTTGAAGGCGAACTTCTAGGACATTTGACCATTCAAAATATTAAATATGTTGTGAATTACAATGGTAAAAATGCATTTTTTTAAAAATCTCTGAATGGATATATAGTAGATGTTTAGATCAGATATTAAATATGTTGTAGCTACCCTGGTTTTCTTCGCCAATAAAAGGACTTCACTGTACTGATGTGTGTCAATATTTATTCTCATTCACCAACTTCATCAACACACTGAACACCATGAAAACTAAAGACAGAGAAAATGTCTCAGGTTTACATACAAAACTTTAAAATAGATACAGAATACAAACAATATATTTCCCGTGTTCGCCTATGCATCACCAGCAATAATAATAATAATGCATCAGTTTTATATAGCGCTTTTCAGGACACTCAAAGACGCTTTACAGAGCATTATTCATTCACTCCAGACCCGGTGGTGGTAAACTACTATCGTAGCCACAGCTGCCCTGGGGCAGACTGACGGAAGTACAGTACTTAAGTTGCATTTTTTTTTTTTTTACATCTTTTCTTTATACTTTTTCTATGTTTCTCTCTATCATCTTTTTTGTCTTTTTCACAGCTACTATTTTTCACTTTTTGTACTTCCAGGGCAAAGTAAAAGGTCACATGACTGAAAGGTAAATATTTTTACAAATAAAATATATGAAAATGAATAACAGTAGTTCTGACACATCTTAATATTTGAACAGATAAATAGTAATAACTTTCTCACTTATTACCATGAAACAAATATACGAACATTGTTGTCCGCTACAAATGTAAACGTACTTTTTAGAGCGTTTAACCATGTTGTAGTTCATCCTTCTCATTTCCCCTCTCACAGTTGAGTGAATCGTGCAGATTTGTAATGTACATTCTCCTGTGTTTAACCTGTTCTGGCCCACCTCAAACTGGCTGTTTTTCTCGAATTGTGCATACCCAAATATTAAAGCTTATTGTTTGGGCACCTTACACTCTAGAGGCTTTGTGGATGCATCATTTGAAAGCTAAGTCCTTCTAGTTTATGTAGATATGTCTTAGATTTGTCTAGAAGACTCACAGCTTGCAGTACACTTGTTCAAACATGCCCAAAAAGTAGTTTTTTTTGGCCTCGGGGAAAAAAAAATAAAATAATAAAAGGCCTTCCTGAAGACATACTTCATGCTATACATTTCAAACTCACCACAGCAACTGTCCATAATACTGGCAACAACCTCTAGATACAACAGACCTCTAGATACAACTATTTTGAAAATGTAGACCTTTTTGTATGAAATAGTACAATTGGCACCGATTTGGCACATCTGTGCCAAATTACTTTACATGCATTTTATCACTCCACTAGCAATATAAAACATATTTTGTCACTTTGGTGAGGACAGGAAACATGTAACTGTGAAGGGTGTGTCGGACGCGGAGTTGCCAAGTGCTTTTAATAATTTTTTCTCTCGGTTTGAAAGAGATGATGTTTTGAAAAATGTGTCAGACTGTAGGAACTGTCTTAAACCTTCAAATGTAATTGAGGTTTCACAGGATCAGGTCACTGCTTTACTAAAGAAAGTAAAGACAGGGAAGGCCAGGGGTCCTGATGCCATCTGTGGGCGCACATTGCACCACTGTGCCACCCAGCTCAGTGCTGTTTTCACTAGACTGTTTCAAATGTGTGCCGATCTTGGTCAAATTCCTTCTCTGTGGAAGACATCGACAGTGGTACCTCTCCCTAAATCGAACAAATCAAAGGAGTTGTTTGAGTTCAGGCCAGTGGCACTCACATCTTTAGTCATGAAGACTTTTGAACAGATTTTAAAGACTCATATCTTGTTTTTAACTGAAGGGAAATTGGATCCACTACAATTTGCGTATCAGCCCAATAAGGGAGTGGAGGATGCTAAACTTTTTTTATTGAACATTGTCTATAAGCACCTTGAAAATGCCAAGGCACATGTGAGACTTTTATTTGCGGACTTTTCCTCTGCTTTTAACAAAATGCAGCCCCATGTCCTGATTCAAAGACTGGCTTCAGATTTTAATCTTCCGGACCAGCTCCTTTTATTGATTTTAAACTTTCTCACCGACCGGGTCCAGCGTGTTTTTGTCAATGGACGATTGTCTCCTCCCTCTATCTCTAACACTGGATCACCTCAAGGTTGTGTGCTGTCACCTCTCCTTTTTATTTTGTACACAGACAGCTGCAGATCCTCAGAGGAACAGATTCCTCATCAAATTTTCGGATGACACGGTCCTGGTGTCACTACTTTCAGGATCTGAGGAGAATCATGGCCCTGCGCTGGGGCAGTTTGTCAAATGGTGTGAGGACAACTATCTGGATTTAAATGTTGCTAAAACCAAGGAGATGGTGATTGATTTTAGACGCACACCTTCTCACAGTGTTAGTGTCATCCACAGTGATGTTGTTGAAATTGTCGACAGTTACAAATATCTGGGCACTGTGATGGACAATAAACTGAAATTTGACCTAAACACTGAAACCATTGTTAAACGAGGGCAGCAGAGAATGTACCTGTTGAGAAAACTGAACTCTTTTAATGTAAACAAAACTATTCTCAACAACTTTTATTGTTCTTTTATTGAAAGTCTGCTCACTTTCTCCTTCATTTGCTGGTTCCAGTCCCTGTCCTTGAAGGATAAAAACAAACTGCAGAACATTGTTAAAACTTGCTCAAAAATCATAGGGGTCAAACTGAGGGAGCTGCATTCTCTGTGGGAGGAGCGAGTGCTGAGCAGAGCCAAGTGTCTCCTGGCTCAGCCCCTCCATCCTCTGACTCCTGACTTTATCCTGATGCCTTCAGGACGTCGTTTTTATGCTCCGGTACGGAAGACTAACCGCTTCTCCAATTCTTTTGTGCCTTCAGCTATTAAACTGCTAAATTCTGAGGGTTGTGTTTTTTGAGGTTTTGCACTGTAATATGTATATTGTTCTTATATTGTTCTTTGAGTTCCACTTGTGTCTGTAATGGTCTGACACACTGTGTGTTTGTGCGGGTGAGAAGTGAGAACTGCTCTGTGAAAGCTGCAAACGAATTGCCCTCTGGGATCAAAGTTTTCTGATTCTGACTATAAATATCACTTATAACCTGATTTTCAAAGTTTTTTTCAGATAATTATATTTTAGCACTGTAACCATCCACACCTTATGTTTCTTTGTTCACATAAAAAACAAATAAATGAAATTGCAAAAATATTACTTTTTTTTTATTTTCAGGCAAAGTCATATCAAAACAACAGTGAAAAGTTGGTTGAACAAATAATAAATATTACTATAAAATATTCAAACACAATGATAACATTCACACCTCAAACTATAAAAAACAAATGTATAAACTTGGGTGAATAAAACAAAGCCCAAAACTTCAAACAAAAAACAATATTCACACAAAGAGCTTGCTAGCTATTCATGCCATAGTGCAAAACAGTTGCGGGTTGGCAAAAAGCACAGTGGCACATCGCATGTGTTGCACCCAACTGCAGTTTTTTTATGACACAGCGAACAGCGCCTTCGCTGGTCCTTCCCTGAAGTTTGTCCCTCTGTAAGGTATATAAGACTGTGAGCTAAGTTTACAGAGACTGGAGTGGCTGATGGTCTTGAAGTTGATGTGGATGCACTGCCCTGTTCTGCAAACTCCACTATTAGTTTTTCCCGGAATGCTTTTTGAGTAAGTTGGTCGTCTTTGTGTTGTTGGTTATATAATATGAAGGCATTTACCACCCCAATGTCCACAAAGTGATAAAAAAGTGCGGTACCATTTATTCGTTTTATGGAGAACACTGTCATGACCTGGCTCAGGGAAATGACAAAGGGACGCCAAACAACGAAATATACCAAAATTAATTAGATTTATTTAGATTAAGATGAATCAAATAAAGGAAATGATATAACAATGAGATGTGACTGTCTGTAACATCAGTAGTGTAAAGAGGTGAATGAGTGAGTGGTCATGGTGTATGAAGTGTTGTATATGGGTAGTTGACGTGACATAGCAATTATGCTGTCCAACAATCTAAAATGTATTTAAATTAATTCTTCCAAAATTTAAAATGCTGTAAATGGTTAGACATTTATCTATTTAATAAAACAAAGTAACTTTAAGAAATCCATACTTAAAATAAAAAAACAAAAAAATTTAGCAAAATGGTGAAATTGTCCTATGGTGTGACTGTCCCAAGCTCAATTTAACAGATAGAAACTTTAATAATTAAATAATAAAAAAGTCAGGGGGGGTCAGGTGCTATGAGTATTGGGCAGCAAGCTGCCCCCGCGACCCAGCCGGATTAAGCGGGAGAAGATGGATGGATGGATGGATGGATGGAAAAGTCAGGCCTTCCAATAAAAAACTCTGGCATAATTGTGAAAGTGTCTATTTTAGTAAGGGCTAATGCATTTTTCTATACATACTTTTAAAAAATTGTAGGGATTTGTGAAATGTTGTCACTAAAAACGACGTCCTATGGTGTAACACCAAATTTCGATTTTTACACGTGCAATTTCATGGACATCTATATCTTGTTGAAGGTTGTTTTTATTAACCTTGTTGTAGAGAAATATGGAAATGTATTTCACAAAATGCTAAGGGAAAACTAAGCTAGCAATGGCAGGGGTTTCAACTGAAGCTAAATGTCCTTTGGTGTGACAGAAAATATCCTATGATGTGACATATTGGACTGTCACACCAAAGGACAAATATGTCACACAAAAGGACTGCATCTCTGAAAATGTGCTTTGAAAATAGGTTAGTTAATTTATGGTTGAATTATGTATTTATGGTTTATCTTAATTATATTTTTCATTGTTTATTGACCACTGGCATACTGGCATTGTTTTTATAGATATACACTCAACAAAAATATAAACGCAACACTTTTGTTTTTGCTCCCATTTGTCATGAGATGGACTCAAAGATCTAAAATTCATTCCAGATACACAATATTACCATTTCTCTCAAACATTGTTCACAAATCTGTCTAAATGTGTGATAGTGAGCACTTTTGCTTTGCTGAGATAATCCATCCCACCTCACAGGTGTGCCACATCAAGATGCTCATTAGACACCATGATTAGTGCACAGGTGTACCTTAGACTGTCCACAATAAAAGGCCACTCTGAAATGTGCAGTTTTGTCTCACAGCAAAATGCCACAGATGGCGCAAGCATTGAGGGAGCGTGCAATTGGCATGCTGACAGCAGGAATGTCAACCAGATCTGTTGCTCGGGCATTGAATGTTCATTTCTCCACCATAAGCCGCCTCCAAAGGCGTTTCAGAGAATATGGCAGTACATCCAACTGGCCTCACAACCGCAGACCACGCGGTAACCACACCAGCCCAGGACCTCCACATCCAGCAGGTTCACCTCAAGATCGTCTGAGACCAGCTACTCAGACAGCTGCTGAAACAATTGGTTTGCATAACCAAAGAATTTCTGCACAAACTGTCAGAAACCGGCCTTCAGGAAGCTCAACTGCATGCTCGTCCTCATCGGGTCTTAACCTGACTCCAGATCGTCGCCGTAACAGACTTGAGTGGGCAAATGCCCACATTCGATGGCGTCTGGCACGTTGGAGAGGTGTTCTCTTCACGGATGAATCTCGGTTTACATTGTTCAGGGCAGATGGCAGACAGCGTGTGTGGCGTCGTGTGGGTGAGCGCTTTGCTGATGTCAATGTTGTGGATCGAGTGGCCCATGGTGGTGGTGGGGTTATGGTATGGGCAGGCATCTGTTATGGATGAAGAACACAGGTGCATTTTATTGATGGCATTTTGAATGCACAGAGATACCGTGATGAGATCCTGAGGCCCATTGTTGTGCCATACATCCATGAACATCACCTCATGTTTCAGCAAGATAATGCACGCCCCATGTTGCAAGGATCTGTACACAATTCTTGAAGCTGAAAATGTCCCAGTTCTTGCATGGCCAGCATACTCACCGGACATGTCACCCATTGAGCATGTTTGGGATGTGCTTGGACCGGCGATACGACAGCCGCGTGCCAGTTCCCACTAATATCCAGCAACTGCACAGCCATTGAAGAGGAGTGGACCAACATTCCACAGGCCACAATTGACAATCTGATAAACTCTATGCGAAGAAGATGTGTTGCACTGCATGAGGCAAATGGTGGTCACACCAGATACTGACTGCCTTCTGAGTCCCCAGACCCCAATAAAGCAACAACTGCACATTTCAGAGTGGCCTTTTATTGTGGACAGTCTAAGGTACACCTGTGCACTAATCATGGTGTCTGATGAGCATCTTGATGTGGCACACCTGTGAGGTGGGATGGATTATCTCAGCAAAGCAAAAGTGCTCACTATCACACATTTAGACAGATTTGTGAACAATGTTTGAGAGAAATGGTAATATTGTGTATCTGGAATGAATTTTAGATCTTTGAGTCCATCTCATGACAAATGGGAGCAAAAACAAAAGTGTTGCGTTTATATTTTTGTTGAGTGTATGATGGATATTTGCTTTTGATTACAGAAACTGTCTAATGTTCTTTAAAGGTGTTGTTAATGAGATTTCATAACAATATTGATGAATTGTGACCTTTTTTTTTTTTAGAACAGTTAGATTTGTGGGCGAGATGACTGGGAGAGAAAGGACCAGAAAGTATAGAGAGCGACTCAACAGTGATCCAAAGAGAAGGGAGGCAATCCTTGCAGAGCGACGGAGAAAGTAAAGGAAACTATTGGAGCACAATACATGATTTACATTTTAGAATTCCTTCAGTACAGTTTTTGAGTTCATACTGTATGAAAACTACTCATAATGTGTTAGGACGGGCAAGTAATACAGGTTATAGCCTCATAATTATTTATAATAATGACTGTAATATGACATGTTTTTTCCCCAAAATGATGCCAAAACATTGTTCAATAATACAAATATGTGATATATGAATAGGCATATCATGTTTGAACACAGGTTCGTGATTATTATCTGTTACATTAATATTAATCTACGTATTTTACAAATCTTTTTTCTACTTTCTTTTAAAACGGATATCAACAAAGGAATTTTGATATCAAATCAGTACCGAAAAGGAAGCAAGAACATTTGCGAAAGATATGGAAGGAATCCAAAAAAAGATGCAGAGCCAGGGAAGAAGCATTGAATGCGATTCTGGACACAACCCCGCAGTCTCCTGAGAGCATATTGGTCGAGCCAGTGGTGGAACCAGAACGTCCTCCAGAAGCGTCAGTGGTGGAACCAGAATATGCTCCAGAAGAACCAGTGGGGGTAGTAGTAGTAGTAGTAATTTATTTTTTTCGAGCATATGATACTTGTAGTACACAGAATATGTACAATGCCATTCAATTTAAATAAACAAGGTTACACAGTAAAAAAAGAATGGATATATGGACACAAATACGAATATATACATATATATACATGCCCGAAAAGGAGTGGGTAGAAGTAAAACTTATTATATCCCACCCCTTCTCCCAAAATTAGTAATGATCCTTATTTTTGTGTTTATACAGTTAACCGGTGACAGTGGTTGGCTGCCAAAACTTGAATACTTGTACAGTGTTAAGCATATTACAATAAGAGAGGAAAGAAAAAACAAAACAAAACAACAAAACAAAAAGAAAACAGTGACATTAATGTACGTATAGTATGTAAAATACAACATGCTTCATTTGTTATATATATATATATATATATATATATATATATATATATATATATATATATATATATATATATATATATATATATATATATATATATGAGTAGTGTAATATACATAAGTATCAGTGCAAAATGTCTTATTATTATGAGTATCATCATCATCATTTGCATCATTTTGCTCTTATATTTAGCCTCTGGTTATCACCATTTATGTAATTTCTTAAACTGTTATTTTTTATATCTGCATGAAAATTGTGTTTATTGGAAGTATTTGATTGGAAGTATTTGTGCTGATGGTATTAAGTATTGATGGTATTGGCAGAAGAGCCGGGCCCATCTCTGCAGCCAGTTGTGCTCCGAAATGTAGAAAATGTACATTCAACACCGCAGGCGAAACCAACAAAATGGAAAAAACATTCTAAAAGACTGAAAGGAAAACTAGCAAGACTGCTGAGGGAGAATGAAATGCTGAAAAAACGCATCGAGATTGAGGAACAGAAATCAACGAAATTCAGAAAACAACTGCATCGTCTAACTGTGAAGAAAACACAAACACAATTCCGTCAGAGGGCGCACAAACCAAAAGAGAAAATGAATGTGACAGCAAAGAGACAAGAAGTTGAGTCATTCTTGACAAGGGATGAAAACAGCAGACTTCAGGCCGGGAAGAAGGACACTGTTGGTCGAGTGACCAAGATGCAGAGAAGAATTCTAACAAAATCTCTTCGTGACATCTATGACATCTACACAGCAAAAGCGTTTATTATAATGAAAACTTGATCAGATTTTAAAATAAACAAGTTCAAAATCTATTATCTCTCCAAGTCCTGTATTTGTTTTTATCTCCGTCCTTTAGTGTGACTTCGATGTCCTATGGTGTGACATTTTTAAAACCTGCATAATTTTATTTAATCTTATCAATGTCTTTATAAAAGATTGAATATTGCATGTGGGGACACAAAATAGTTACCTCTGAAAATTTAGTACAGTTTCCAACAAAATTCTACAATTGACAAGAAAGTTATCGGAGCATTTCCAGGAAAAGTCTCATCAGTCCCATCTGTAAGTAGGCAAAATGTCTTCAATGGTAATGTCATCTGAAATAAAAACTTAGAAATGCATAACAATAGTGTGAATAAATACATACCACTTTCTCAAGCCATCTCTGTATTAATAAATATATATATTTCTGTATTGTCTCCATGTCACACCAAAGGACATAATAACCATGCATTGAATTACAAATGTAAGAAAATAGTTAATTAGTTGTCTTAAGATTGTAACCACTTGCATTTTTTGAAAGATCAGTTCTCACTCTACATAAATATGTACTTTTTATCTTTATTAATGATGTTTCACAAAAAAAACTTTTTTGGGGGTCTATCTGTCATCTACCCATATGCAAGACTAAAATAAAAGGCTAACAAAGGGCTAAGGCGGTGCAGCGCAGGTGACGGCCTCGAGAGAGAGAGCGAGCGGCAGTAGGCGGGCCTTTAAATAGGCGCAGCACGTCGGGCCCAGACGCACCACGCACACCTAGGTCCGCCCTCAGCTTCACCTGCACAGAAATAAATAGACGCACAGACAGCGCCCACACACACACACACCCACTTGTAGGAAGGGGTCGTGACATAACCTATAAGAGCATCAGACACATCCACTCCTCCCATGTACTGATTATAGGACTTTACTGCTGTAGGGACAGGTACATCTCTCTGAGTCCATCTCCCCTCTACAGACACTCGTCGTGATACTGTCTCTCCTCTAAATGCTGAATGGATAGTCGAACACATGACCACTTCTCGTGTGTCCTTCCATTTTACAAATAAGAGGTCCCTGTCTCTGATCCACCTCACTGTGCCTCTGGGGTCTTTCCTGCAAATATCATTTATAATCGTTTTGGGAAAGCCCACTCTATTTGTCCGCATTGTCCCACAAGCACCAATGTTTTTTTCCAGCAAGTCTCTGAAAAGATGAGCACTCGTGTAAAAATTATCCACATAAAGGTGGTAACCACTTCCTAGAACATTAATGTCTAACAGACTCATCACTGAGTCATAACTTAGTCCTTTCCCTGAAGTGGTGGACTTGCCCTCATAAACGAAGAAATTCCATGTATAACCTGTCGCTGAGTCTGCTAAAACAAACAACTTGTAGCCCCACTTTGTCAGCTTGTTTTTGATATACTGTTTCAGCCCACTCCTAGCTTTTGAAGCTACCATTCATTCATCTATTGAAATGTTCTGGCTTGGGTGAAAATTCTCTCTGCAGGCTTGGGCAATTTGTTCATAAAGTGGTTTCAATTTCCCCAATCGGTCGTAGGCTGGAGTCCCCCTTGCTGCCTGATTCTGAGCATCAGCTTCTGCACTGCAAAGATGTAAACTACCCAACATTTTCAGAAATTTATTCCGTGACATCACTGATGGAGGGTAAGGAAGCCTAAGCAGCTCGTGTTGTCTCCAAAAATCTTTCAGCGATTTTAGAGGATAAACACCCATATAAACAACCATTGCAAAAAAGGAATATAGGTCCTCGAGTGTAAAATCGTTCCAAGTGCCCACTGGGGTTTGGGCTTGACAAAGCAGCTGTCCATGTTCATTCATGTTTTTCAGAAGCGTCATCAAGACCAAGTCTGTGAAAAACAGTCTAAAAAAGTCCAAAGGAGATGCTCCTCTTTTTGGCCTTTGCTGTGGTCCAGGTTTGGTTTTGGGGAAGAAAGGGATTTCTGGTGGTGCAATGTCCTCCTCCTCAGCATCATGCCACCTCTCTTGAAGAGCAGGAGAAGGTTCAGCTGTGTGCGCACCCCTCCCCCCTCTGGCGCCTCTTCTCCCTCTTCTCCCCCTTTTAACACCTCTCCTACTTCCTCTGGAATACACAGTCTGGGGTTGAGATGTAGACACAGCGGGGGATGGTCTGGCTGATGCAACAGGTAAAGTAACTGAAGAGGTAGATGAAGATGACTCCTCTTCTGAAGGCATCCTTCCTTCTGGCTCATAGTCACTGTCCAGATCACTCCTAAAAAAAAAAAAAAACTATTAGAGAAATATGCCCAAAACAATATATCCATAACAATATCTACTTTTCCACAAACTACTGCCAATAGTTTATTACAACATACTAAAACAATATATACACTCAACAAAAATATAAATGCTCCCATTTGTCATGAGATGGACTCAAAGATCTAAAATTCATTCCAGATACACAATATTACCATTTCTCTCAAACATTGTTCACAAATCTGTCTAAATGTGTGATAGTGAGCACTTTTGCTTTGCTGAGATAATCCATCCCACCTCACAGGTGTGCCACATCAAGATGCTCATCAGACACCATGATTAGTGCACAGGTGTACCTTAGACTGCCCACAATAAAAGGCCACTCTGAAATGTGCAGTTTTGTCTCACAGCAAAATGCCACAGATGGCGCAAGCATTGAGGGAGCGTGCAATTGGCATGCTGACAGCAGGAATGTCAACCAGATCTGTTGCTCGGGCATTGAATGTTCATTTCTCCACCATAAGCCGTCTCCAAAGGCGTTTCAGAGAATATGGCAGTACATCCAACCGGCCTCACAACCGCAGACCACGTGTAACCACACCAGCCCAGGACCTCCACATCCAGCAGGTTCACCTCCAAGATCGTCTGAGACCAGCTACTCAGACAGCTGCTGAAACAATTGGTTTGCATAACCAAAGAATTTCTGCACAAACTGTCAGAAACCGTCTCAGGGAAGCTCAACTGCATGCTCGTCGTTCTCATCGGGGTCTTAACCTGACTCCAGATCGTCGCCGTAACAGACTTGAGTGGGCAAATGCCCACATTAGATGGCGTCTGGCACGTTGGAGAGGTGTTCTCTTCACGGATGAATCTCGGTTTACATTGTTCAGGGCAGATGGCAGACAGCATGTGTGGCGTCGTGTGGGTGAGCGCTTTGCTGATGTCAATGTTGTGGATCGAGTGGCCCATGGTGGTGGTGGGGTTATGGTATGGGCAGGCATCTGTTATGGACGAAGAACACAGGTGCATTTTATTGATGGCATTTTGAATGCACAGAGATACTGTGATGATATCCTGAGGCCCATTGTTGTGCCATACATCCATGAACATCACCTCATGTTTCAGCAAGATAATGCACGGCCCCATGTTGCAAGGATCTGTACACAATTCTTGGAAGCTGAAAATGTCCCAGTTCTTGCATGGCCAGCATACTCACCGGACATGTCACCCATTGAGCATGTTTGGGATGTGCTTGACCGGCGTATACGACAGCGCGTACCAGTTCCCACTAATATCCAGCAACTTCGCACAGCCATTGAAGAGGAGTGGACCAACATTCCACAGGCCACAATTGACAATCTGATAAACTCTATGCGAAGAAGATGTGTTGCACTGCATGAGGCAACTGGTGGTCACACCAGATACTGACTGGTTCTGAGTCCCCAGACCCCCAATAAAGCAACAACTGCACATTTCAGGGTGGCCTTTTATTGTGGACAGTCTAAGGTACACCTGTGCACTAATCATGGTGTCTGATGAGCATCTTGATGTGGCACACCTGTGAGGTGGGATGGATTATCTCAGCAAAGCAAAAGTGCTCACTATCACACATTTAGACAGATTTGTGAACAATGTTTGAGAGAAATGGTAATATTGTGTATCTGGAATGAATTTTAGATCTTTGAGTCCATCTCATGACAAATGGGAGCAAAAACAAAAGTGTTGCGTTTATATTTTTGTTGAGTGTATATATGCCCTTTCTAACAACATATTTATGAGGATTTACCAATATAATGAAATAATTACACTAGCAAACATTGGTATGGTTCAGGCAATAGTTACAACTGCATACAAAATAATATGCATAAAAAGTAATATATCTATTATAATACAATGATTGTATGACATAATAACACCCAAGCCTCTTCATTACAATATTGCATGCATTGGTATGGCTTAGGCAGCGCATAATACAAAAATATTGTAAATCAATATTTTATAACATTTCTATAATTATACAGTAGTACAGCATATAATTATATTTTAGTATAAAATGAACATTTTCACAACACTTACGCATCAAGAAGGATGTCTCTGCCATCAAGAAAGTACTCCTCTGCTTTCTGACATCATTGCTTTGAACTGTGCCCACTGCTCTGTACTTCTCCATTTCTTTTCTTAAGCATCTTAAATCATATGTAAGTCAACACCATTTTGGCACAAATGAAAACAAAAATCTGTTGCCATGCATAGTAGGGGCTGATTCTGTTGTACTTTGTTGTGATCATGTTTACAGTGACGAGAAGGGGCAGGCGGGAATTGGCTCTCGTTGGGCTCTGCGATTTTCCAACCTGGAAGCCCATGGATCTGTTTGTTTTCAAGTTGTTTTAGATCAATATTGCAATTTAAACTGTCCGAAATATAACAATTATCCATAATATATTTAGCACATAAAGCAGTGGTTTCTTAACCTTGTTGGAGGTACTGAACCCCACTAGTTTCATCTGCGCATTCACTGAACCCTTAATTGGAATTCAAAACATAGGTATATATATTTTATTGGTGCACACATCCATATTGCACATATTCGTCTGACCACTTTCTATTTTTGCTTGACATAGTATGAAAGGAAAATATTAAGAAAGAAATTACACGACACCATCACGACAGTCACAAGACGATTGCACGCAGCCAATAACGGCCAAACGTGTCATCACGAATCATATGAGTTGGATGTGAGTCTGACCCCTGCCGAACCCCCGAGACTGACTCACCGAACCCAGGTTAAGAACCACTGACATAAAAGCACAATATTTTTTCATTTATAAATTAATCATTGCATTTATATAGCGCCTTTCAAGACACCCAAAGCACTTCACAGTTCATTATTCATTCACTCCACACTCGGTGGGGGTAAACTACTGTTGTAGCCTCAGCTGCCCTGGGGCAGACTGACAGAAGCGAGGCCAATCTGAACCATCAGCCCCTACAACCACCACCAACACTCACGCACACACCATTTTCATACCAGGCAATGTGGGTGAAGTGTCTTGCCTAAGGACACAATGCCACTGGCGCCCCCCTGTGGCACCTGGATGGGAAAGTGGTCCCATCCAAGTACTAACCAGGCCCGGCCCTGCTGAGCTTCTGAGATCTGTAGAGATCAGGCTTTGACAAACCAGTTTGACCACATGTGTCTTCTTTAATGTGTGTCTTTAAAGTTGCACCGTGTATCTTTTGTGGTGGAGGGTCCGCCACCAGCTTATCTCCATAGAGATGCTATTGCTTTGCCTGGTATGTTCCAAAGTATGACATTAGGACTATCTGTTTCCATGGCAACAAGCAAGTAGTGCCGCCAGGCCAAGTCACAGGTCAGATGTGCGGAGATATTACCCTGTTGTTCATGTTTTTTGTTGAACTCATGACAAATAAAAACACCTGTAATTGTATTAAATGTAAAAATTCTATTTAATCTCATACTATGGAACATTCAAGGAAAAGCAAGTGTCAAACCCAACACCGCAGAAGTTACACAGTCCACCTTTAACGCTCGTGTGTGTTGGCGTGTTTTTATCGATGCAGTGATGGTACAAATCCCCTATTAGCAGTGTTATTATCCAGCAGGCGCGTTACCATTCTGCCAATACAATGCTCCTGACACAGTTTCCCATGAGCCTTTGCACACACAACAGAAAGGTGTCACCTGGCTGCCACGTTGGCCGAGGCGACTAATGAAACGTCCACCTCTGCCCATCCCACCTGTCTGCTCTCGGTGCACAGTGGGTAATTAGCGGTCTCGAAAACAGCAAAAATGGCGAGGCTTGGCTGCCAATAAGGCTTTTATATCTAAGCAAGCCTGTTGGTGCGACGTAATGACTTTGGCAGGTCCTTATGTGTCCCGGTCCTAATGGTTCGCCACTTGGACCTAAGCAAAGGAAAACATATTATACCAACACATCACATTTTATGACGCTATCAATATTTTAAAGAGTGGTCCAGCTGTGGGAGCAGGCGGGGAGGGCGCAGTACCAGGGAATTTAATAGCAGTGCTGTTAAAAGTTTAAAGCCCAACCTCTTCCAAGAAATGTAATGTGTAAAATAAATGTGTTACATAAAATATAATACAAACTATAAGCTGGATAAACAAAGGGCGGCGAACAGCTGCCTGTAGCATACGGCTGTGTTTGTGCAGATAATACACACGTAAACATATATTTCCTTTTACCAGTCCTGTTATTATTGTGGGGTTTTTTTGGAAATTATTTTAAGATAGAAGCTGAAAGTCCTATATTGCGCAAAATTGACTCTTGTAAATAAATTATAATGCTGTTGCCTCACCAAAAACATGCCTGGAGTTGTTTTGTTTCATTCGCTTGAGTAACCCTTTTTTATTAGTCTGTCTACATCTCTAAAGCTCAAAATGCTCATGAAATGTCATGAAGCAGTAGTTTTCAAGGTAACAGCTCCTTTTACGTTCACTTAAGACTGGCATTTCCAGGGCTATTGAAGGTCTATGGAGTTTAAAAATGCAGTGGAGCACTTCCTGTATCACCTTTCAGATCTATGTTATAATGTTGTTACCTCATCCAAAACATACCTGGAGTTGTGTTTTGTTTCATTCACATGTTTAACACACAAACCCTGGTTTAGACCTGGTCTAATCCAGGTTTTGTTTCATGCGTAGCCACAGTTCAGTAGCAGTTTTAAAGGGACAGTTCAGAATTTTGGACATAGGGCCTCATTTCCTCATGAGCCAGAGTGTTGGAGACGTGTGGAGACACTTTTTAAAATCTTCCATCCAGTCCTTGTATTTGCAGAGGTTGCTGGTGCTAGGCTAGTGTATGTCAATGGTCATAGTTGTCCTGCCACAAAAACAGCCTTACCCACTCTACAGTGCACCCGAGACAAAACTATTAGAACTCCAGACTGTCCATGTGAATGTTTGTGTGGATAGAATAATTTTAGAAGTAAAACCAACCTTGCATTTGAAGGATTTATGTCTGAACAGCAGTGAGTTGTACTTCCTGATAGAAAGTTTGGCAGCGGCGGACTGATATATGAGAAAACAGTCCCTCAACCTGTGACGATTCATGCGGTGCAAGGTTAATTTTATTTCAAACATTATTCTATGGACACAGACGTTCACATGGACAGTCTGGAGTTCTAATAGTTTGCCTCAACTGTCCCTTTAATGTGATGTTTCTACAAGTATGAACGCACCATAAGAGTCTCCTGGTTAAAATGAATGAGGGGCAGATAAAGATTCTCCGATTCTTCTCGATCTGCAGTCTCAGACACCTCACCCCGTCTCTGTGTATCTGATCAGATTCAGCTCAGCCAGTCTGTTCAAACCTGAGCTCTGAATCACACATGCCAAATCCACACGGCAGCAGAGAGAAAATATGAAGTCATACAAGTGTCTGTGAAACTCTGACAAAAAAAAAACCTCGCTTGTTGATAAAGTTATTAAATCTGCTGTGCTCTATTATTCTTTCTTTCATTTGGTTTGGTACAGTTCCTAGGGGGAAAAAAATCAATTTTCAAAACCACAGTTTAAAAAACAACATTTCATTATGATGAATGAAATACAAAATTCTTACTTTTGAAAATAACAGATCCAGATTCTGCCAAAACAAACAAGGCTAACTGACAAAATGATAAAGAAAAATGATCCTTTTCCAGACCACAGTTAAAGGTGCACTGTGTAGCTTTTCAGGTTGGGGGTTAGCTACCATGGAGATGTTACTACTTTACATGTAATGTTCCACCGTATGGTATTTAACTTATAAGATGCTTTTATTCAGTTATGGGTGTTTTTATTTCTCAAAAATACCTTTTAAAACATTCTTTGTTACTGTGAGTGGTGTCGCCTCTTCACAGATCTCACCTGTAAATTGCCCTAGGGGAGTCTCCGGCTTGTTTTTATGGCAACTGAAAAGTTTAATGCCATACATTGGAATATTGTAGGTAAAGCATTAACATCTCCATGGATAGGATTAAACAACTGGTGGGCCCTCTACCAGAAAAGTTACACAGTGCACCTTTAAAGCAACACTATACAACTTTCTGGAAGTTGCACGACGCCTCCGAGGACGTTGCCTAGTGACACACACTGACACGCCCCTTTTCCTTGGATGGCAGAACTCGGAAGTGCTCGGGGAGACTGAGCGAGCTTTCCGAGATAGAATCCGAGACGGCTGCGCCCGTGTTTTATGAGTTTAACTTAAGTTTTTCGTGCTTAGTCACTGCCCCTTCAGAGCGCAACACAATCAACGTGTATTCCACTAATGAAACTACTGCACAACACAGGTTTGTGAAGTTGTTGTGCACAGTTTTGTATCAAGGTTTGTATATGTGTTTTTTTTTTTTTTCTCATTTATTTAAAATGGGACAATGCATATTCATTGACATGAACACACGAACATGTAAATATGCCAGATTTAGCCGTAAAGGCTAATTTTCATCTGCAGTCCCATGGCAGGTTGATGGAAAAGCTTGACACAGATGCAAAAAACATGAAGATGCAGTATGAGCAATTATCTGCTTAAAACATGCAATTAGCACAGTAGCAATTGTACAGACACATAGTTTCCAAACACGGTGAATATAAATACGGAACAAAGACATAATAAAAATATAATTAGTAAAATGTTAGTAAAAACACTAAGTAGAAATATGTGTGCATTTTTGATTATCCAGGAGCCACTTATTAACAGATTTCGAGAAAGTTTTCAGTGATGAGATGTTTCTGAGTTCTGTGGGGACAGTGTTCCATGTGTGTGATGCTCGAACAGAAAAGGACAACTGTCCAAAAGTACTTTTTCTGAAGGGAACGTCACAGTCTCCTCTGCTCTGGGCTCTAGTGCCTACACTCATTTTTATATGGATATATTCCTGCAGAGGAGGTGGAGCCATTCCATGGAGGATTTTGTACACCAACATAATATCATGATATTTAATCATATTCTCCCAACTGAGAAAATTATACTTTGAAAGAATATGACAATAGTGATATGAGTTGTTTTTTTTATCTAATGTTTTGAAAGTTTGTTTGTACAGTCTTTCAATTGGTTTCAAGGTGGTTTTGCAAGTTTGCGTCCAGCTGGTCAAACAGTAGCAGATGTGTGAGAGTATCATGGCATTAAGGTATGTCTTTGCAGCTTCAGTTGTTAAATTATTTCTTATTTGTCTAAAGGTTGCTAAATTGAATTTGATTTTGTTTGATACATTTAAATCACATGTGAAGAAAGTAAGTTTGGAATCGATCACAGTACCTAAATATTTATACTCCAGTACCACTGTTAGTGGTTTTCCTGCCACTACAACAGGTGGGTCTGGTTCTTTGTTTTGTGCTTTAGAAAAATACATACACACTGTTTTATCCAGATTTAAATGTAAGCATGAGTTGTTCAACCACTTTTGTACAATTATCATTACAGATGAGAGTTCCATAGCAGCTTGTGTCTTAGTTTTTGAGTGTAGGTAGATGACGGTGTCATCTGCATACATTTGACATGTTGCAGGTGGACAAGCGTCTGGCAGATCGTTGACATATAGTGTGAATAGGAGGGGGCCCAAGGTTGATCCTTGTGGCACACCCATACAGTTATTCATTATAGATGAATTAGTATTATTGACCCGAACACACTGCTTCCTATTATCCAAATATGATTTTAACCACATAATTACATTTGGTGAAAAGTTGTACTTATGCAGTTTGTTGATTAGAATGTCATGTTTGACAGTATCAAAAGCTTTTTTAAGATCAAGATAAACAGCCCCCACTACACCCCCTTTATCAAGTTTGGATCTAATATTTTCTAATAACAAATTATTTGCAGTCTCTGTGTTATGATTTTTTCTAAATCCAAACTGCATAGGATGCAATGCATTTTCTGTGGAATTCAGGTGTGATGTAATTTGTTCAGAGACAACTTTTTCAATTACTTTGGCCACTGCTGGTAGAATACTAATGGGCCTGTAATTGGACACATCTAGACGGTTACCTCCTTTAAATATTGGCGTTATTACAGCAGTTTTCCAAGCACTCGGGAACACTCCTGTACTGATTGACCAGTTGGTGATTTTGCAGATAGCTGGAATAAGAGAATCTTTATGAGTTTTTAAAAGAACTGTATCCATACCATATATATCTTTAGCATGTGATGATTTAAGAGTGGAAATAATTGAGTTTATTTTAGTATTATTCACTTCATTAAAATACAAAATTGGATTATTAATATTTAATGGTGTATCTATGAAATTGGAATTGTCATTCTGAGTAATTTTTTTAACTACATCAATGAAGAATGTGTTAAATGCGTGTGCCACTTCACTTGGTTCACATGACACTTTCCCTTCAATATCCAGTTCAATTGTTTTATTTCTATTTTTTTGTCCAGCTAGCTTCTTCAGATTTTGCCATATTTGTTTTGCATTGCCCTTTGCTTCACTGATGGAATTGATGAAAAAAGTGGCCTTGGCATTTCTAAGTTCCTTAATAACTTTATTTCTTAATGTAGTGAATACACGTCTATCATTTTCTGATTTGGTCTTGAGCGCCACCTTAAGGGCAGTATGCCTGTGTTTCATTAAAGACCATATCCTTTCATTTAACCATGGAAGATTATTTGTTTTTTGACCTAACTTTGACCTTTTTCAGGAAACGATTAATAGTTCTTTGAAGTTTTGTCATTAAATTAAGGCAATTATTATCCATATTATTTTCAGTTAAATACTGAGTCCAGTCCCCTTCTTTAATAGCTTGTTCAAAATTTGATAACTCATTTTTTGGGATTTTGAATTGATTCGACTCATTAGTAGAGGAATAAATAAATCTCTTTTTATTAATTTTTCTCAGAAACAATATCATATTATGATCTGATAACCCTGTGACCAGATTATATATTTTTATTATGCGGTCGGGTCGGTTTGTAAAAGCCAGATCTATAAGGGTCTCTGTAGATTTGGTTATTCTAGTAGGTCCTTCAATGATTTGTTTGAGATCATATTTGCTTGCAATTGTTTTAAGCTCCTTCCTCTTTGTTTTATCCAACCAGTTTATGTTTATGTCTCCAATTAAAATAGTTTCATTATTATTATCATCACAATATTTAATAAGATCATTTAATTTGTCATAAAACATACCGTTTGCATTTGGTGGCCTATACATTCCTATCACTGTAAATGACATTTGTTTTGCGAGAACAACTTTAAGGACAATACATTCCAATTCATTATTTGGTAAAATGATTTCATTACAATTAATCTTATCTTTTACAAAAAATAGCACACCCCCTCCCCTTCCCTTAGACCTGTCTTTTCTAAACATATTGTACCCCTCTACCTGTAGCATGTCAGCTGGTGAATTTTTATGTAGCCATGATTCTGAGAGGCACAAGATGTCCAGTTTGGAATTATACAGAAGATGTCTCAGTTGATCAGCCTTAGGCAGGGCGCTCCTTATGTTCAGGTGGCCGCACAATAATCCGCGTGGTTTAGTGCGTGTATCCCATAGAATGCGAGCCTGATTCACAGTTCTAAAAAGTTTAAAACTGCGCTGCTTCACAATCGCGGGGTTTATTTGATGTTTTATCTTGCGTCCAGATCCAGGGCTTCCTCCACTAGCGCAGTCCACCAGGTGGAGATCCGCACGCCGCAGATTCACTGCCGCCGGTGCTATTTTATTTCGTGTCGAATCAGCCGTAGTGAAAGTGAAACCGGACTCATCCGTGTGACCGGGCACATTAGCGCAATTGTTGTTGCATTGATGCTGCGATGTAAAACTCCCCGGTACAGACTGGCAGTCCGCGAATACAGCAGGATTACATGGTGGCTGTGGATTTATGTCCAAGTGCCCCAGAATCGGCCCGGGGTTGAGATGCACGTCGCCCACGAGTAGAAGAATCAGCAACAGGTAACAGCCGTTTTTTTGTTGCCGCTTCACCTTGTTGTTATGCGTGGTCTCTTTGCTTCGGCCAGTGTTTGGTGTTAACACTTTGCCATTGTTAAGAACATTATGATACAAGGCATAGTGACCAGCGGGGAGTCTTATCCCCGCGTAAAGGCAGGAGAAAATACGCCAGGTGTGTTTACAGATCAGTTCAGGCCCAGTCTGCGGGTTCTGCGAGTCATTCACGTAGGGCCGTATGAATAAAACGGCGATCCATGCGATGTAAATCATTGCCCTGATAGAAAAAAGGGGTTTACACCAGTTGCTCGTGGCTTGACTGTTGTTTTGAGTATTGATGCCGTTTGTAGCTGAAAAACGGCATTGAGTCCGGCAGCGATGCGGCATCATTGCCATTGTGTGCAGAATTGTCATGTGGGAGCTTGGGTAGGGTGACCAGATCTTCAAAATAAAAAAACTGGGAAATCCCTGGTTTGGGGTTAGTTGATTGGTAATAATAAAACTGTGAAACCAGCGTGTGATGAAAGGAAATTGTTCGGCACTCAGCATCACTTGACTCATCATAGTCACATTTTCTTTGTGTTTTGATCATTTTTAAGCAGCTTTTCTGTATTTTACCTAAAAAAGTGACAATATATGCCTCTCTTTACGGTTGGCAAGGATCAAAAATAGGGACACGTAGGACATTCCTTGTATAAAACTGGGACAAATTACTTTTGGATAAATCTGCTGGGACAGGGGACACAGGGCTCAAAACTGGGACTGTCCTGGGTAAATAGGGACGTCTGGTCACCCTAAGTGTGGGTGATAAACGCTTGTGAGCATTGGACAGCATCTTACAGTTTAACCGTAACGAGGGTTCAAATAGTGCCCAAGAGAGATCGCTACGTTACTCAACAGGGATGTAACAATAACTGAAATGTGGTGATATCATATTGTCACGATAATATCGAGGACCATCAGAATATATCGAATCCCAAGTCTCTTTGTTTAAATGAAGAGTTCTGATGCAGAAATAGCTAAAAAAAGAGGGAACTACATAGACCATGATCCTTTGCTCCGTTTCAGTGCAGACGACATGAAGAAATAACTGTTCTGAGCACTTTGAAATTTTCATTCTTTGGATTAAGTCTCGTGAAGGCATTTTCAGAGGAAAAAGGAGCAGATTTACAGTTTTGTGCGTCCACAAAATATCGTACGGTGAGACGAATGTGGTGAAAATAGCAGAAAAGATCAGTGTCACCACAGGGACTTAAAAGTCTTTAAAAGGTCTTAAATTTCATGTTCCTAAATTAAGGCCTTAAAAGTCTTAAATGGTGTTGTCCAAGTCTTATTTTTTTCACAGGTCTTAAATTTCATTTGCCTATTTTTTTTGTATACTCGACCGGGCTGTAGTGCAGTGTGAGACATTTTTGTGCGCATGGGCGAGTTCGCGTGTGCAGCCTGTTTACAGAGCTCCGATCCTTTCTTCGCTTTTCTTGCTTTTTTGTACTTTTTACCTTTCTATTTGGGCACACTTTTTGACATAGTTCTTAACAACACTAGAGTCAGCCGAGGGAGTTTTTTTGGCGACATTGAGTGACCCTTAAGACTGTTTCTGACTGACACGTGGTTACAATGCAGCTGCACTCGAACAGCTGGATGGCGCTGAGAGACGCTGAGCGCTGCCATAGGAACCACCGAGCTCACCTGACATCCTCAAGGACTGCAGGAGAAGGACACACAGGGGCTGCAGAGGAAATAAAAACTGCAACGGAAGAGGATAGCAGCAAAACAACAGAGACTTAAGTTCGCCGTGTCTCCCTCTATTGTGATGGGTAACGTGAGATCCTCAGTAAATAAGATGGACGGACTGACAGCGCAGCCCAGAGTCAGAAGGAATATCGAGTGCAGTTTAATGTGTTTCTCCGAGACATGGCTGCATGAAGATGTGCCTGATGACAACGTTTTTATCGCGATTCTCCACTGCATGGGCCGACAGAGAGCGCGCCAGCTGCGGGAAGAGCAGAGGCGGCGGGTCGCTGTGCTCGTCAACCACCGCTGCCATCCATCGCATCACCGCTAAGGAACGGATCTGCGTCAGCGATGTGGAACTATGTACTGTTGGACTACGGCCTTATTATCTACCGAGGGAGTTCGATGTTGTGTTTGTTGCTGCTCACGCGCCTCCGTCAGCCAACCACAGCGCCTGTGACTCTATCCACGCCATGGTAGTCCGGATTCAGAACGCTTCACCCTACAGCCTTCATCGCCATCTCTGGGGACTTCAATCATGTCAGTTTGGCCAAACCCTCCCACTTTCTCCCAGTTTGTGAACTGCTCCACCAGGGAGGGAAAAACATTAGACCACCTCTATGCTAATGTTCGTGGCGCATACCTGGCGGCCCCTGTTGCCCCCACTTAGCCGCTCAGACCACATCCTGGTGCTCCTCAGACATCTTACACACCTCTGGTGACGCGCCTTCCCCTCCCCGGTCTGTGAGAAAGTGGACAGATGAGTCTCTGGAGGTGTTACAGAGCTGCTTTGAGGTGACAGACTGGGCTGCACTCACTGAGCCCCATGGAGAAGACCTCGACGGGCTGACTGACTGCATCACCAGCTACATAAACTTCTGTGTGGACTCAGTTGTCCCAACAAAGACTGTGAGCTGTTATCCAAACAACAAGCCATGGATAACCAAGGACATTAAAGCCACACTCATTGGGAAGAGGAAGGCCTGCAGCTCGGGAAACAAGGAGGAGGCCCGGGCTGCTCAGAAGAAACTGAAGGTGCAGCTGAGCCAGGCCAGACAGAGACATGGGAGGAAGCTGGAGTGGAAACTTCAGCAGAACAACATGCGGGAAGTGTGGAGCGGCATGAGGACCATCACGGGACACAAGCCGACCCGAGGGAAAAGCGTTGAGGGAAACGTGAACAAAGCTAATGAGTTCAACATCTTCTTCAATCGCTTTAACACTGCAGGAACTGTCCACCTCCAGCCAGCAGCAGTCACCTCCCTCCCCCGTCTCCTGTGGAAGACCCAGCTCACACCTCAGACGACACCACCCCTCCCCCGCCTGACACCTCCACACTGACGGTCACTGAGGAGCAGGTGAGGTGTCAACTGCAGAGACTGAAGGCCGGGAAAGCACCAGGACCTGATGGAGTGAGCCCCAGAGTCTTGAAGGGCTGTGCTCCCCAGCTCAGTGGTGTCCTGCACCAGATCTTCAGCCTGAGCCTGAGTCTTCAGAGAGTCCCCCTGCTGTGGAAGACATCGTGCCTCGTCCCTGTCCCGAAGACGCCGTGCCCCAGCGACCCTAAGGACTACAGGCCCGTGGCACTGACCTCCCACATCATGAAGACTCTGGAACGACTCATCCTGCAGCAGCTGAGGCCCATGGTCCAACATCTGCAAGACCCTCTCCAGTTTGCCTACCAGCCCCCACCTTGGAGTAGATGACGCCATCCTGACCCTACTCCACAGAGTCTACTCCCACCTGGACAAGCCGGCTGCCACTGTGAGGATCATGTTTTTTGACTTCTCCAGTGCGTTCGACACCATCAGGCTGGCTCTGCTGGCTGAGAAGCTGGCAGTGATGCAGGTGGATGCCTCCTTGGTGTCCTGGATTGTGGATTACCTCACTGGAAGACCACAGTATGTGCGTTTGCAGAGCTGTGTGTCGGACAGAGTGGTCAGCAACACCAGGGCTCCTTAGGGGACAGTCCTGTCTCCCTTCCTCTTCACCCTCTACACCACAGACTTCAACTACTGCAGCGAGTCTTGCCACCTTCAGAAGTTTTCTGACGACTCTGCAGTGGTAGGATGCATCAGCGGTGGTGACGAGGAGGAGTACAGGACTGTAGTGGACAACTTTGTCACTTGGAGTGAGAAGAACCACCTCCAGCTCAACGGGATGAAGACAAAGGAACTAGTGGTGGACCTGAGGAGGACCAAAGCTGCTGTGACCCCCATCTCCATCCAGGGGGTCAGTGTGGACGTGGTGGAGGAGTACAAGTACCTGGGGGTGTACTTGAACAATAAACTGGACTGGAGCAGGAACAAGGACGCGGTTTACAAGAAGGGCCAGAGCCGCCTCTATTTCCTGAGGAGGCTGAGGTCTTTTGACATCTGCAGGACAATGCTCAGGATGTTCTACGAGTCTATGGTGGCCAGTGCCATCATGTACGCTGTAGTCTGATGGGGCAGCAGTCTGCGCGTGAGGGACATTAATAGACTCGAGAAGATCATTAGGAAGGCTGGACATGTTGTGGGGGAGGAGCTGGACTCTCTGGCGGTGGTGTTGGACAGGAGAATACTGGACAAAATCTGGACTATCCTGGACTCTCCCTCCCACCCCCTCCACAAGGTGCTGGCCAGTCAGAGGAGCTCTTTCAGCCATAGACTGCGGCTGCTGCACTGCTCCACTGAGAGACACAGGAAATCTTTCCTGCCTGTCGCCATCAAACTGTTGAACGCTGCACTTTAAATCACAAACTACTCAATCCTTTTTATCCTATTCCCTGCTCACACATGTATATAGTCAAAATATGTCACTGATGTAAATAATTTCCCAGAGAGAACTATTTTATCTTTTATCTTATTGTATTTATCTTATTTTTGTAACTTGTTTCGATCTACATGCTCTTGGTCGGTTGCATCTGTAACAAAGAAAATTTCCCCTCGGGGATGAATAAAAGTAATTCTGATCCTGAGACAAGACAATGTGAAAGTTTAGTTTGTCTTGTTAGTATGTTATAAATGATTTTTGGCCATTTTACAAGCAATGCATACGACTATAAATGAGTTCTGAATGAGATTTTATAACGAAAGTATTTCTTGTTATTTAAAGCAGTGAGTAATGGTCATATTTAGAATTGGATCTGGTGTTTTTCACCCGCATAATGGGTACGATGTTGGTCTGAATTTTCAAAAAAAGTGCTCTTAAAAGGTCTTAAATTTGGGGTGGTCAAACCTGGGGATGCCCTGAGAGAGATTTGGATATTGTTACATCCCTAATGGCAATAAATGTTATAACAAATGACTGGTCAAAACATTTTATGTCAGTCTTGTTATTATGTAGAATATCGTAATAGTGCAGTTTCCCACAATGTCGTAATAAATATCGTACCATGAGGTTCATACCATGATGATATTGTATCGTGAGACTAGGATATCGTTACACTATTACTCAAGACAGAAGATGACACCTAAAACATTTTCAGTCAAGTTTTTGAAGAGGGAACAACTCCAAAAGAAGCTCCAAAAAGTCAGATTTGTACATAGGTAAGAGGAGAACACTGCTGGGGTTGCACTGTGTACTTGCTGTCAATCATCAACAGGGAGCCCCATGACAACAAAAGTATTTTTAGAACTAAAGTGACACTGTTTCAAGACGGCGTCCTCACATTTGTCAAACCTGCACTCAGCAACGTGCCAAAGAGTTGTGAACAGAAGAGTCGTGCCAGAGCAGTGTGAAGGGGGAGGACGGCTCTGTGAGCTTGTTTATTTTGATGAGGTCTAACCAGAAGAAAACCGGCCCGTGACAGAACCAGGATCAGGAGGATGACAGGCTGAGACGGATCTGTGGAGACGGCAAACACTGAGGAGAGAGCTGCTGCTGGAGCTGTGTCAAAGAGCCAACCTCAATCATCTGAAGGAGAAAAAGGAGCTGCACAGTTTTTGTTAGTGTGGGATTAGAACATGACATAAGGCAATCACAGGTCATTTAGTAAATCTGTTTAAATCCATTTTCCTCCTTCATTTTTTATCCATTTATTGAATCATTCACGTCATTAGTTGTTGAAGATTAAATTTTCCATCCTCATTTATTAGGTCCATGTCATAGTCTGTTGTTGGGATAAATAACTAGGCTTCTATAGTTCATTATTGTACCAAGGTGATGTAAAGATAAGGGCTCTGATCACAGCTACAGTTCTGCTCATAAGTTTATATACCCTGACAGAATTTGATTGATTTCTTGTCCATCTTTCAGAGAACATGAATGATAACACAAAAACATTTCTTTCACTCATGGTTAGTGCTTGGGTGAAGCCGTTTATTATCAAACAACTGTGTTTCCTCTTTTTAAATCATAATGAGAACAGAAACTTCACAAATGACCCAGTGACAGCTGGAGTCTTTTGTGATAGTTGTGGATGAGGCTCTTTATTTTCTCTGATGGTAAAGCTGCTCATTCTTCTTGGCCAAAGGCTCCAGTTCCTGTAAATTCTTGGGCTCTTGTCTGAACTGCAGCTTGAGATCTGTCCAGAGGCTCAGTGATACTGAGGTCAGAAGAGACGGCCACTCCAGAACCTTCACTTTATTCTGCTGGAGCCAATGACAGGTCCACTTGCCTTTGTGTTTTGGATCATTATCATGTTGGAATATCCAAGTACGTCCCATGTGCAGCTTCTGGACCAAGAAATCATCAATTCTGCCAGGGGATGGAAACTTATGAGCACAACTGTATGGGACTCATTGATAGACAGTGGTCCCTCATTATGTTCTAAAAATAACCAGCAATAGGTGAAATCTACACAGTAGTTTGCTTTAATTTGTACTATTATCCTATATGTTTTAAGGCTGTAAAACCCCTCACCACACACTTTATACACTTTTCTCAGACAGGCTCCACCATCTAAACTGAGCTCACTCTGCGCAAATCCAATCCGCAAATCGACAAAGCACCGGATAATTGTCTATGTGTGGGAAAAACTGCCTTTTTCCACTGAAGGCCTTGGTGCAAGCGTCTTTTTCTGAGTGAAGAACAGTTACGGGTAGTTGTTGGCACTGTTTTTTTTATTCGTCTGGTCGAGAACATTCTTATAAACAGACATGCAAAATTGCACCAAAAAAATCTGCGAAAAGACAAGGCCGCGAAAGGTGAACTGCGTTACAGTGACGTTATAGGGACAACTGTATATCAAGACAAATGCATCATATTCCAATCGATCAAATAGCAAACTAACTAAACGAGACAAGGATGATGTCAGGAGTTGTTACTCAGATAACACCTCAGATGGAGCCTGATTGGACTGTGCGACGTGCCAAGAGACCTGTGCACCAACGAAGAGGCACCAAGTCTAAACCATGGGAGCTTCCACTATAGTTTGTGTATTGTAACCAGGTTTTCCCTTGTGTTCGTTAATTTCTGCTTAGACAAAAAAATACACTTGAAACAGCAATAAAGTCCAGATAATTTATTTACTCAAATATTAGAAAGCTGTACTTGTACAAGGAGTCTGTGTCAACATTCCCATGCAAAGACTGAATATTTACGCCTATACAATGATTTTTATACGCAAACTATTGTGGGAGGCGACTGTGGTTTAGACTTGGCGCCTCTTCGTTGGTGCACAGATCAGCCAGGCTTCTTGGCATGTTGCACAATCCGGGGAGTCCATCTGGGGTGTTATCTGGCTAACAAGTCATGACATCATCTGAGTGAAATCTTTAAAAATCATGGCATTAAATATCACTTTTACACAAATGATTGCCAAATTTACCTGCCACTTAAGAAACTTGCTTCTGCCCCCCTGATATGTCTCCTTCACTGTCTTAGTGATGTCAAGGATTGGCTGGCCCACAACTTTTTATGTTTAAATGAGAAAAAAACTGAGGAACTGAGGCCATTGTCTTTGGCAATACCGACCCCTTCACCAACTTGGGCCCATTAAAACAACACGTGAGACAGTCTGCCACCAACCTTGGCGTCATTATTGACAGTGATTTAAAATTTGACATGTAAATGCGGTTGTAAAATCAGTTTATCATTTGCGGCTTTTATCTAAAATTAAACCTTTTTTATCTTGAACAGGTCATACATGCTTTTATCTCCTCTCGTTTAGATTACTGTAATGCACTTTTCCCGGCCTAAGCCTCATGCACTTTCTCACTTACAATTGGTACAAAATTCTGCTGCGCGACTTTTAACTGGAAGCAAAAAATATGAGCACATTATCCTGATTTTAGCGTTGTTGCACTGGCTTCCAGTTCGTTTTAGAGTTGATTTTAAGATTTTATTGTTTGTTTTTAAAGCTTTAAATGGACTGTCCCCACAGTACGTCTCGGACCTCATCCAAATTTACACCCCAGCGCGCAAGCTGTGGTCCGAGGGCTCCAGCTCCAGCTCATGGTGCCAAAGTTGAGACTTAAAACCAGGGGGATCGGGCTTTCTCTGTAGCCGGGCCTAAACTGTGGAACGCTCTGCCCCCCACGTCCGAACAGCCCCTACAATTCAGTGTTTTAAGTCTCGTCTTAAAACCCACTTTTATTCTCTGGCTTTTAACTCTGCGTGAGTTTGTGTGGTCCTCTGTGTCTCTTATCTATTCTATTTTATTTATTTTAATTCTACTTTGTGATTTTTATGATGTTGCTTTAATTTGATTTCACTGGTTTTACTGTTTTTAGGGCTGGGATGACCAAATTTTAGCATTCTTTATGTTTTATCTCTGTGCAGCACTTTGGAAACTGCTGTGTTTGTAAAATGTGCTATATAAATGAAGTGGATTTGGATTTGGATCAGCCCTATCAGTAGTTCTTATCCTATTTAGTTAGTTTGCTATTAGATAGACTGGAATATCAAACATTTTTCTTGACATACAGTATGTCTATGAGTCTCACAGCTGTGATCAGAGCCCTTATCTTCACATGACCTCGGTACAATAAGGAAATATAGCAGTAATTATATAAAATAGCTAAGCCTAGTTATTTATCTTAACAGTATAAAAGTCGTATCAGTGTAAATATTGAGTCTTTGCATGTGAACGTCGGCATAGATTCTTTGTACGGCATTCTAATATTTGAATAAGTAAATTATATGGACTCTATTTCAAGTGTATTTTTTATCTAAGAAGAAATTAACTCAACTCTCGCTCCACTTCACTTTCTATTGAATAAATGTGTTTCTTCCACCTGCCCTCAGAACAGGATGGGGCGAGTCGAGAATCCAGATGGCTGTTTTAGACTCCTGTAGAAGAGGAAGAGTTGACTGACCAGGCTAAACCTGTTAATTTTGTTAAATCCATGCGGTTACTTTTGTGATCAAGCATTATAATATGTGGCCATAGTTTCTTGTGGCATGTTAAAAGTATCCCTCCTCTCCAGGTACATGATGGATGAGACTAATTTTAAAATGCCACAAATGTTCAGAATCTCCACGTCATAACTCCTTAATAAAAGGTGAATTTCCATATTAGATAAAAACATGAGTAAAGGTAGAACCGCTGTTGTATCGCGGGTGAGCTGTCCAAATGAAATCGAGCTCATTTATCAAATCATTTCACTAAATTTAACACTGAACTGTGAATATTATCAAAGTGATTTATACTTAATCAAACTCCATTTGGCGAGTATTCGCGTCCAGCTCTGCTCCCACTGATTATGTGTCACTGTGTTTCATCTTTAATACACCGGCTTAAAGGAGTCATGCACACAGGCTTCTATATGTTCACGTATTGTTCATCAATAAAAGCACAAATGTTAAAAGTTACAGAGTCACGTGATGCAAGCTGCAGGATAGTCATACTTTTTTTCGCGTGCTCTTTTTTTCTTTCACCACAAAACAATTTTTGGGACAACTAATTTGCCATGTGATTTAGCAGAAGTTAAAAGCTTCAACATGTCTCTGGACAACTTTTTTGTAAATCACACAATCGCGTCACTTAAATGGGTAAATGTCCTGCAGCTGATGGATATCCTGTTGAATTTTTGAAGGTTTTGAAGGGGACAATTAAATTATTGCGTGTGTTATTAATAAATCTTTTGAATATTGAAAATGTGCTCCTCGCACTGGCCAGTACGTTTGCTTGGTGTAGACATGAAGATCAACGATATTGGCTAAAAGGTTGGAAAAGGTTGTGCCAGATATGATTAATATAATTAATATGGACCAAACCGGCTTCATGAAGGACACCTGTCCTCAAATAATACAAGACGTCTAATTAATATTACTCAATATCTTAATCACTGTCAAATACTAGGAGCTATTGTTTCGATGATGCTGAAAAAGCCTTCGATCAGACTGAGTTGGAGAATATGTTTGAAGTGCTTGAAAGATTTGGGTTCCAAACAGAATTTATAAATTGGATAAAACTTTTATATAAGGAGCCCAAGGCTTCAGTCTTGACAAACGGTCTTCATTTAGACCGGAAGGTCCCTTGTTGCCTGTCTGTTTTCTTTGGCTTTAGAGCCTCGAGCAGTAGGGGTGCTGCATGTTCTGAGTTGATGGAGGGAAACTGGAGCCCGGAGGAAACCCATCCAGACACGGGGAGAACATGCAAACTCCACACAGAAAGGCCCAGGTGACCCGGGGATCAAATATGGCAACCTTCTTGGCACCACCGTGCCGCCACAATGGAAATCTTTTGAGGAAATACAAGCCAAATATAATATTCCTGCTAGAGGTTTCTATCTTATCTTTGACTCTAATATTTGAGCTACTCTTTGTGTTACAAAAGATTCCTGACACATAAAAGCTAAACAACATTAGCTTGTATTTCTAGACTTTTAAGATTAGATTATTTTTGGTTGGTGTTTTTAGACCCCAATAATTTAACATTGCTTGTTGTGCAATTTGTGCGTATTGTGTAGCATAATTAAAGGTTTAAGCAGACGCTGCACAGTAGGGGGTGATGGTGTTTGCACACATGGCTGTGACAGTGTGGGCACACTCTTTTATCACAGAGAGCAGAGGGCCCCTCCCCTGGGTCTGGTGCTACTGTTCTCCTCATGATCTCTGGATAAAGCCTGAACCTGCGACTACAGCAGCAGCTGAACAGGGCAGGTATCTGCTAAAGCAGGGGTCTCCAACCTTTTTCCTCCTTTGAGCGACCTCTACAAAACAAAAATACCAGAGAGCTACTCATTTTATTCATCCCAAGAAACTGAGTAAATAAAAGAGCCATGGCCTTAGATGGGTACAGTTAAGGCCTATGAAGCATAAAGCATTTATACGTGCACAAAGTTAGGAATCAAAATAATATGTGCACAATGGTAAAAGCCATTTAATTCACCAAAATGTTATTATTCAGCACAATACATGTGAAATCTGAAATCCCTTGGCGAGCTATTTGGAAGAGGCTGCAGAGCTCCCAGTAGCTCCTACAGCGGAGACCCCTGTCCAAAGGTGTTTGTGATGAGCTCCTTTCCCAGATGGGTCAAAAAGAATGCATCTTTAGGTTGGATCCACCACCTGGAAAAGCACAAAGTGCTGTGTAGGGTACTTCTGGTGGTTTACAACTGAAATAGTCTAGTCCAAGTGTAGTTATCTCAGGTCTTTTTGTAGTATTTATACTGCACCCTAATCACTATAACTGTGTTGCCAGTGTAATGTAGCATTTTACCTCATTGCAGCTTTTTACTCCGTGCAGTTGGAGTAGCGTTCTGTAAAATACTTAACTAAAATAGTACTAAAATGATACTACAATGTAACATAATTTGACTAGCGCTAATTGAAAGCTTCGCGTGATGAGCACACCATACGGAGAAGAGGAAAAAGGACAGTTTCTAACAGTTCTAGTGTTAACAGTCTCTTCACAGTGAAATCGCACACACTTCATCAAACACCCAAAATCCTCAGATGGGAGATCAAATGGCAGATCAGTGTGAGACGAGAACAGAGCCCCAGCCCCTCCTCTGGATATCAGAAGTGGATAAAAAGCCAGTGTGGACTTTCATCTTTAGAGACACTTGTTTTTGTGTTGTCAGACTGTTACTGTTGCCTCTCCACAGTCTCCACAGTCATAGAAGAGGCACACCCCAGAGCAGAGACCACTGTTTACAATATGGAAACGTTATTGCTTTGTTCAGAATGTTCCAGAGTATGGCATTAAAGGCCTTGTGCACATTTTCTTTCCCCATGTATTTGAGGATATGTCTTGCCCTGGTGCAGATTAGGGATGCAATGATAGTTTTCCCACGATTCGATACACCGGTCATGATATCAATTTGATTTAGATTAAGATGTTAAAAAAACCCTTTTGTAATTTTTTCTGCTAGTGAGTATCATATAATAACTCTACGATGTTAATGAAACAATCCATACATTACACACAATCCATTACAGTACAACTACTGTACAGCTCATATGTGAAGTGTTTTAGTTAATTTTAGTTCAGTGATTCACAGTCCAGGACTAAACCAGAACTGAACCAGGAGTAAAACAGGACTAAACTAGGGGTAAAACAGAATTAAAACACAGCATGAACAAGACGGACAGGCTGTAGATGTGTCCAGGATTAAACTAGGAGTAAAACAGGACTAAAAGAAAAACTAAAACTAGACTAAAACAGGATGGATAGGCTGTAGATGTGTCCACGATTAAACCAGAACTGAACCAGGACTAAAACAGGACTAAAACAAAACTAAAACAGGACAGACAAGGCGTAGATGTGTCCAGAACTAAACCAAGACTGAACCATGAGTAAAACAGGACTAAACTAGGAGTAAAACAGGACTAAAAAAACTAAAACAGGATGGATAGGCTGTAGATGTGTCCAGGATTAAACCAGAACTGAAGAGGAATAAAACAGGACGAAAACAAAACTAAAACTAGACTAAAACAGGACAGACAAGCCGTATATGTGTCCAGAACTAAACCAAGACTGAACCAGGAGTAAAACAGGACTAAAACAAAACAAAAACAAGACGGACAGGCTGTAGATGTGTCCAGGATTAAACCAGAACTGAACCAGGACTAAAACAGGACTAAAACAAAAACAAGATGGACTGAACCAGGAATCAAACAGGACTAAAACCAAACTAAAACAGGACAGACAAGCCATAGATGTGTCCAGAACTAAACCAAGACTGAACCAGGAGTAAAAGAGGATTAAACTAGGGGTAAAACAGGACTAAAACAAAACTAAAACAGGACAGGCTGTAGATGTGTCCAGGACCGACTTGCACATGTGCGACATGTGAACCAGTTTTACACAAATAAAAAGTCGTCCACCAGACATTTCCAGCTCAATATTCACAGTGAGTGAACAGCTTCTAGTGGAAGTTGGATCTCCTGCCATCCTGAAAACAGAGTGATCTTTTAACAGGAAATACCGGCACATCACAGACCGGACCAGAATCCCGTCCAAACCTTTGACCAGAGAGGACAGAGACAGAGCAGGTCCTCGTATCAGTTTAGACCGAGAAGAGACAAAAAACTTCAAACTAACAGTTCTCTCCTCCATAATTTGTGCTTGAGTGTTTGTCCAAACAATTCAGTTTGATTTGTTGAAGTTGATGTGTCAGTGGTACAAGAATTTATGAACCTTTAGAGCATTGTTTAATTACTGATGAATTAATTTGCTTTGCTTTGTAATGTTTTCCAGCGTATGTTGAGTGGTGCCCCAAAACTCTGCTAGTCCAAACCCGACACTCTCACTTACACAATCAAAGGGAATAAACAAACTATAAATTGTACGTGCGATTACTGCGTTCCCCTCAGGACGACAAACCCCAACACTAATTAGTGTTGTGTGGACTTGTACTTAAGCTAAGTGTTAATTGACAAAAGCAAAATGAGCTGAAGTCAGTGAGCCCGCACGTTCATTTTAGCTTCATTAGCATCTCACACATAAATTAAACCCAATCACTGACCCTTTCATACGGGATGCTCACTTTGTACCTTCAGCTAAAGTGACTCTTAGAAAGGAATTATATCACAAAACGTTCCTAAAAGCCAACAGTTAACAGCTGCCATTATTTTAACAGGTCATATTAACTCACCGTGTTCACTAATCATCGGAGGGCTGATTTAGGTTTGTTTTTTCTTTCAATTTTCAACACAAACACCAAAAGTAATATGAAGGTACAAAGTGGGCATCAGTATAATTGTGGCAATGACCTGGGGTGACCAGAATTTCAAAATCAAAAACTGGGACTCTCAGTTTGGCGTGGTTGGCAATAATAAAATTGTGAAACAAGTACGTAAGGAAATTGTTATGCACTTGGTGAGTCGGTATAGTCACATTTTCTTTGTGTTTTGGTCATTTTCAAGCAGCTTTTCTGTATTTTACGGAAACAAATGACAATTTATGCCTCTTTTTAATGTTGGCAGGGATCAGATTGGTCCAAAATAGGGACACCTGGGACAAATCTCTGGTTTTGGATTCGTTGGTAATAAAACTGGTTGGTAATAAAACTGTTAAACAAATGCATAATTAAGGGAAACAGATGTGAGTCAGTATAGTCACATTTTCTTTGTTTTTTGGTCATTTTTAAACAGCGTTTCTGTATTTTACCTAAACAAATGACAATTTAAGTGTCTCTTTACTGTTGGCAGGGATAAGGTTGGTCAAAAATAGGGATACCTGGGACATTTCTTGTGTAAAACTGGGATAAATCACAGGTTTTGGATAAATCTGCTGGGACAGGGGACACAGGGCTCAAAACTGGGACTGGGAAATAGGGACGTCTGGTCACCCTACAATGACCCTCAGTGAGTAATATTTATGGTGATTATGGGAGTACAAACACTAAAAAATGACATAGGACAAATCAAAGATGGATCCAATTTACACAAGACCGTTTTACAGTTTAAACTGTCATGTTTTGAGTGTGATCTAAAGTAGACACAGAGGTGCAGGTAGGTGTTAAACAGGTTTATTACGGGGAATGCAGGATGTGGTGATGGGAGCCGGAGACATGGACAGGCAGGAAGAGACTGGGGTAAACTCATGGTTCATGGACAGGCTGGACGGGAAAAGATGAGGACACAGACAAGGACAATGTGGACAGGCAGGACAACGATGTGGAACAAGCTTGACGTGGAGCGCTTAGACAGGGAGACGACGAGGACGACAGGGAATAGGCAAGGAATGAAGTGACACAAAACAAAGGACAAGGAGGACTCAGTAGTGGGGCCAATTTGGCAAAGAGCCACAGGTGAGTCACCCAACAGGTGAGCCACACTGCAGCATTAGCTCAGCCCCACCCCCGGAGAGGAGCGGACACAGAAGGGGAACACATAACAAACACCAAACCCTCACAGTAAACACTGATCCTCCAACATGTCAGAAACAGAAAATGGAAGCAGTTGATATTTGGCCCCAGTATATTTCACATTCATCAAGGGCAAAGGGTAGACTTCAATTTGTCAACTGGACAAGAGTTTTAGGTAGAAAACGTTTCACCGCTCAGCCAAGCTGCTACTGTGAATATTCTGGGGGTTATTAACATTTCCTTGTTTATTCATCAATCACAAATACATGTTACCGTCACTATTTAAAGGCAACATTGACTCTTCTCTCAAACTGAAAACACTCTGTTCCACCTTGTGATGTCCCAAGGTAATACAGGAAGTGCTCCACTGCATTTTTTAAACTCCACACACTTTCAGTAGTAGGTTTGGATCATTTCAGACCTGGAATTGCCAATCTTTACTGAACTAAAGGTAAAAGGAGCGATTTACTTGAAAACTACCACTACATGACAGAGTATTTTGAATTTGGGAGATGTAGACAGTCAGGGGTGTCCAGACTTTTTTTTTTTTAAATCAAGGGCCACATATTAAAACACAGACCAGGGTCAGGGCCGATCGTGGGTCATAGACTTGTGGTCAAAACAGCGAGTAATTCAAATACAGCTCTGGAAAAAAATCACTGCATTTTTTTTTTCTGAAATCAGCGTCTCTACATGTGTGACGGCCGTTTTATTCCAGCGTTTGGTGAATTCCAACACAAACACACCTCATTCTGCTTCATGAGGCACTGATGAGGAGATCACCTGAACCAAACCTGATTTAAGGGGGGAAAGGAGAAAAAACACTGATTCAGGGTAATTCCGACAAATATTGATTTCTGACCTCTTCCTAAGTGAAAACATTAATATTGTGTTGTTTTAAAATGAATAGGATCTTCTTCACATTATTGGTCTCATATATGGTCTCTTTTTTTCAGATATATGCATTTATAACAGGTTTGAATGATCCACTAGACCTTTGTTCAGGCTTAGACCCTCAAAAGGACACACTACATTTGCTTGATCAAGGTAGATTTCAAAGACATGGAGTAAAAAGTGCTATTTGTGGTAGTATGGGCCCATTCACCGGGAAGCCTGAGGGTCAAAACAATCGGTCTGAGGGACCAACTGTTTGGACATTTCTGTAATAAAGGAACAAACGTGGGAAACCAACATAACTCTAGGTATGATTTTTAATGAGGTAACAGCTTTTTAACACAGCTTAAAGCTCACAGGAGTTAATTTTCCATAATATAGGACATTTAAAGACGCATTATCAGATTTTTACTGTCTTAAAAATTTGTAAAAATAGAAGTAGTTCATTTTCAACAGTTTTGAGATCCAAAGTTATTCCTCACTTATCTTATGCATTCTGAGGACCTTAATTATTCACCGTAAAGCTGTTAACAAAAACAAGCACGCTTAACTGCACACTTCCTGATGATCTGACAGTAACACACTCTATAATCAGATGCAGACAGAACACCAGACCTATTTCCACCTCAAGAGCTGATCTACAAAATATCTGTATTTGTGCAAGAGGTTTTTCTCCAAAACACAGGAAAAGGGTTTAACTGTAACAAGAGGAGACAGTTCTATAGAGCGGGTCTGCACCGGTACAGCTTACATTACAAGACTCCAACAACAGTGTGAGTATAACCTCTCTGTGCTGGTGTGTGGCCCAAACAAATGAGAAGAGACACCAGAGAAAACGGTGTGTCCAGTGGCCCTCTGCCTGCAGGAGAAATACTGTCTCTGTGATACCAACTGGATTAAAACACAGTCCGTCTGACGCGCTCCATTTATCACTGAGAGAGAGCGCCGCCGAGGGGGTCCGCAGAGCAAACGGGGCACCAGGCAGCCTTGAGGAAACTTAAAGGGCCTATATTACACAAAATGGACTCTTGTTAGCTTTATGTGAGAATGTTGTTACCCCCTCAAAACAGACCTGGAGTTGCATTTTGTTTGGCGTAAAACTTTAGCTTAAGTCTGTCGACGTTTCCAAAAAGATCGGTACCGTCTTGTAGTGGTAGTTTTCAAGTTAACAGCTAACCTTTAGTGATGTTTAACCTTTCATTTAGTAGAGACGGGCAATTCTAGGCCCAAAGTCTTCGAAATAATTCTAGTGCAGAGTGTATGAAGTTTAAAAAACAAAGTGGAGCAACGTGTTTTCTGTTTGAGGGAAGAACACAGGTTAAATATGCACGATGTGTGTGTTAGGTGGTTTTCACACTAGATTTATCAATCCATCCATTTTCTTCAGCTTATCCGGAGCCGGGTCGCCGGGGCAGCAGTCTGAGCAGAGACTCCCAGACTTCCTTCACCCCAGACACTTCCTCCGGCTCTTCTCCGAGCTCCTCCCATGTGACTAAGCTCCTCTCAATATCTCTAAGGGAGCGTCCAGACACTGCAGAGGAAACTCATTTCGACTTGTCCTTTCTGTCATTATCCAAATCTCATGAACATAAACACTAAATTTAGTTTTGCTTCATTCACTTTTTTTTTTCTTTTACCTGTGGCTAGATGCACTGTGAGGGCAACAACACAGAAGAACCTTTTTGAATGACACATGGACAGATCCAGACTTGTCAGACGGGCGTGTGAAACAGCAGCTCTGCTGTGCCAGTTCTTATAAATATACATGTAATATACAACCTTGTACAAAGCCAATACTTTTTGTTCACCTTAGGGTAAGTATTTCACATTTTCTCATTTGTACAATATCTAAAAGTCTCTAAACCGTTTATTTTGCATAATATACATTTCCCTGTCATGTGTACCAGCTTGTGCTCCTCATATTTCATCATTCGGTTCACCTCAGTCTCCTCCTGCTGCACATGACTGGATGTATCTGGATCCATTTGGACAAACCCTCAGGAGAAATCAGACCTGCTGCTCGCACTGCACCTGGAGTACACAGCGGGCACACACTTTCGTTCATCGTAAACCACAGATTGACAGTATCCATTGCGTTTGTGCATTCATATATTCTGTTTGGTCATATAGGCAATATGCACCTCTATTATTTTGAAGATGGGATGACATGCTGGACTGGCTGGTACCTCAAACCCTCGTGGCTCTCAAAAGACGACCCTCATATCAATGCAAATGCTTAATACCTGCAGTGGTTTGCTACAAGTCAGGCTGTGGAAAGAGAGTGAACGGAAAATGAAAAATACAAGAAATTCCACAATAGCTGTCTACAAAAAGGCGTTAGACATTATTGTCCCTGTAGGATTCTGCGTCTTCACTGTTCTGATCTGACATGAACATGGCACTGACACATTAATAAAAGTATAGTTCATAAAATGACAACTTGGAAGGTCCTCTGGATTATTGGAATACCGTGCAGATTAGAAATGTATACCAGTCCAAACAAAGATCAACATTCAAAGTTAATTTGAATTAAAATGTACACTGTATACTCTTTTCCACTGCAACAAACCTGGTACTGGTTCTGGGCTGGTGCTTCCTGCTGATTATCCAAGAACTGTCTCGCTTTTCCACCAGCTGAGAGCCAGAAAAGTGCTACTGTGTCCCAGCGACCCAACAGCTAAATGGTAAATGGTCACATTTTTATAGCGCTTTTCTACCTTTTAAGGCACTCAAAGCGCTTTACAACAAGGAACCACTCACCCACTCATACACCAGTGTACACAGACACCAGGGATGAGGTGGGTTAAGCGTCTTGCCCAAAGACACAACAACAGCATTCATCTGTGGGAGCTGGAATCACACCAGCGACCTGTGGGTCAGTGGATCTGACCGCTCACCAATGATGTTTATGTAGAGAGTGGGATTCGAACCTCCAACCTTCTGTCAGCTCCAATAATAACAACACTGGAGGATGATCGCTACAGATTCTATCTATTCTGCTGCTATTAATTTTACAAACGTTCTTGACAATCCAAAGATGAAGACATACAGATCAGGGGCACCGCGGGCATGGAGCTAAGCGGGCCGTTGCTCCGCTGATGTGTTTTATGTAATAGATACACTAAAGTCACTCTCCACACTGGGCAAACACGGTGCCCAAGACGCGTGTCGAGGGCGTCTGAATTCAAACCCAAAGCCTCATGTACCATTACGCATGACTTCTTACGGAAGTGCGACACCATAGCACCCTACATCACCAGTTCTCGTTTTTGGACCAGCGTTTAGTTGGTGCAGAGTTGGAACCGGTTCTTCAGGACCAGAGCCACGTTTATTTGTGTGGAAAAACAAAGAACTGGTTCGCGATTTGGCACTGGCTCCGAACCAGCACCAGAACTGCCTTGGTGGAACAGGGGTGTGTGTAACGTCTGGTGAGGGTCCAACACATGGTTGTTTCGGTGGAGATGTTATTGCTTAAATATTTCAGGTCATTGAAATAAACTTTTATTGCGATGCTCCATGGGAAAAAAGCAGGAAAAAAAAAAGAAGCAGGAAACGCAACAGATCAAGTTATAGGCCGCTTGTCATGGTTTGAGTGTGGTAGAGGACCCCAAAGCAGAGAGAGAGGCGCAGGCAGGTGTTAAACAGGTTTATTGCCAGGATTGCAAGATGTGGTGATGGAAACTGGCTGGAGACATAGATGGAGGGAAGACACTGGGGTAGACTCATGGGTAGATAGACTGGACGACAAGGTCGGGCAGGACGACGTGGACAAGCAGGACGAGGACGTCGAAAAGGGATTGACGAGGAATGAACTGACAAGGAACACAGGACAAGGACAGGACTAAGTAGTGGGGCTGATTGGACAATGAGCTGCAGGTGAACCACACTGCAGCACGAGCCCAGCCACAACCCGGAGAGGAGCAGACAGACACAGAAGGGAGGGGGAACACATAACAAACACCAAACCCTGACACTGCTCACAGTAAAGCATGTTTTCAGTAATCACATATTGAATACATGAGGAATAGATGAGTTTAATGCCATTGCGTTGTTTAAAGGACTGAACCCGAACTAAACCAGAACTAAACCAGGACTGAACCAGGTCTAAACCAGGACTAAACCAGGACTGAAAAAGGTCTAAACCAGGACTGAATCAGGACTGAACCAGTTTGTTTTGTCCATTATTCATTTAACCTCTTGAGACCCTGTGGCCCCATACAAGGACATTACATTTTTGCCTCTTAGCACCATGATTTTCAATTATTTTAAACTTTCACCTGTAATCAACTAAAAACCTCTACAGCAGCTCCCAAAAGTAAAAAAAAAAACTGCATGGCAAAGTTTAGCTGCAAAATTTATGAATAAAACCAATGTATTTATGTACAATAATGTCTCTTCATGTATCTTAATGTATCTTCATTTGGCATTAAAATTTGACACATTTTATTGGCCACAGCAGACGAGAGCATCAGTAAATGTCATGTCCTCGTTTGAAGACATTGGGACTGTGTTATATTATTGATTGTACATGTTGTTAGGTAAACTTGGGAATATTTAGATGAGTTTACAGTTATAAATTGCTGGACGTTTCTGCTGCTATAGGGAAACTGCTGCCTGTCTCCACTTTTTGCACCTCTACTTTTTTTTGTAACGATTGAAAACTAGAAAAAATTAAAACTGTGGACCACATTTTCAGGCCTTTTTGTGTGTTTTTAACCTCACTCACTGAACCCCAACCCGCTCACGGTCGACCTACGTCACATTTGGCAGGTTTAGGGCTTGAAATAAACAGCTAATTGCTGTTTGTTTGTTTTTTGTAATTTATTTATACATTTTAATGTTTTTACATTTTTTAACCAATGGTGTCATACAGAAGACTTACTTAGTAGGTCCTACTTATCCCAAATAGCAAGAAGAAATGAAAAATGCACACCAGACAAAAGCTCGGGTCTCAGGAGGTTAAAGCAGTGGTTCTTAACCGGGGTTCGATCAAACCCCAGCGGTTCAGCAGGGGTCAAGACTCACATCCAACTCATATGATTCATGATGACACAAACCGTTTGGCCGTTATTGGCTGCAGGAAATTTTGTGCGTGCAGTCGTCTTGTGACTGTCGTGATGGTGTCGTGTAATTTTTTTCTTAATATTTTCCCTTCATACTAGCAAAAAAAGAAAGTGGTCGGACGAATATGTGCAATATGGATTCACATGTGCACCAATAAAATATATATACCTGTGTTTTGAATTTGAAAAAAACATATTTTGTTTTTCCAATTAAGAAGGATTCGGTGAATGCGCAGATGAAACTAGTGGGGTTCAGTACCTCCAACAAGGTTAAGAACCACTGATTTAAACACATAATCGACTCATTATCTGTTTTTTTCATTTGGGTTTTGGAGACAGATAATGAAGGAAACAGTTAGTGGTGTGACACTCACTCTCTCGGCTGTGCTGTTGTGTTTCCACCTTTTAAGCTCCAACATGTTCACACCAAATGAAAATGTGAACACTGCTCATTTAAAGAACCCACGTGACACCAGAGTCTGATCTCTGTTATAATGTAGTTTCCTCATCACAAACAAACCTGAGATTGTGTTTTGTTTCATTCACACGTTTAACGCACAAATCCTGCATATTTAGGTTCTTTTCTCACACACAAAACAAAGTGAAAGCGCTTCGTTGTGTTTTGAAACTCCACAAGGCTTCACTAGAATCATTTGGATAATTTCAGTATCACATTTTACAATTTGTAGGTTTACTGAGAATAGAACATTGTATAATAAAGTTTGGTTTGTGTATGGGACCTGTGGTAAAGCAGGACATTGCACAGAACATAATTTAACATTAAGAACAAAAAAATCTTTTTTGCTGGAGATAAGTAATAGTTTCATGCTTCGACCGTTGTTTCTGTAAAAGTCCACACTGTTTCTCAGTCCTGTTTAGAAAAGGCGAATTTTAAATATTTTATTTATTAAAGTATTCAAGTAAATGGCATTTTGTGGGCTGAATAAATACATCATCAGCACAAATTTTACCGTCATGGAGAGTCCCGTGTCAAGAGGAAACCCACAAATGATGGAGAGATAAACCATAAACATACAGAAAACAGGAAACCCTCTGAGCACATAAACCTTGTCCACACTCCCCCGTAGATCCAGATCAAGACCAGGTCATGACCAAAACCTTTATCTGGGGATTTTTGTCCCTCTGCAGCTTCGGTAAGAAACATTTATTCATTTATTTATTGCTGTAAACTAGTTTCAACATGACAGTTATGTAAATGCTTGATTAACTGTTGATCCAAAGCAGATAATTGTATTTTTTAATAAAGGATAAAGGACATTATCTTAATAGCTATATATGCTCTGTTATTTATCGACTACAGTTAAACCCACTGTATATACTAGTCGTTTTTTAGCCAAAAAAGATAAAATCATGTTCGTTAATTTTCTTTTTTCACTTTTGTTGTTTTTATTCCACTGAAAAACCTGAAAATGTTGTTCCTCTGGCTATAATTTCCTACATTTTTTTATCTAGAAGTAAGTTTTAGTTTTCTGTTTCCATGTATTCAAGCAGGTGAAGTGCCACCTCCAGCAAGTTACATACTGTATCTTTAATTCAAAGAAATATAAAATATAACAATATGACAGATTTAAATATGGTTAACATTATATTTTGTATAAAAAGGGGGACCGGAGGGTGTGTTCCAACTACAGGGGAATCACACTCCTCAGCCTCCCCGGTAAAGTCTATGCCAGGGTGCTGGAGAGGAGAGTTCGGCCGATAGTCGAACCTCGGATTCAAGAGGAGCAGTGTGGTTTTCGGCCTGGTCGTGGAACACTGGACCAGCTCTACACCCTCCATCGAGTGCTCGAGGGTTCATGGGAGTTTGCCCAACCAGTCCACATGTGTTTTGTGGACTTGGAGAAGGCATTCGACCGTGTCCCTCGTGGTGCCCTGTGGGGGGTGCTCCGGGAGTATGGGGTCCGGGGCCCTTTGCTAAGGGCTGTCCGGTCCCTGTATGACCGGAGCAGGAGCTGTGTTCGCATTGCCGGCAGTAAGTCAGACTTGTTCCCGGTGCATGTTGGACTCCGCCAGGGCTGCCCTTTGTCACCGGTTCTGTTCATTGTATTTATGGACAGAATTTCTAGGCGCAGCCAGGGGCCGGAGGGGGTCCAGTTCGGGGACCACAGGATTTCATCGCTGCTTTTTGCGGATGATGTTGTCCTGTTGGCTCCATCGAACCAGGACCTGCAGCGTGCACTGGGGCGGTTTGCAGCCGAGTGTGAAGCGGCTGGGGTGAGAATCAGCTGTTCCAAATCCGAGGCCATGGTTCTCGACCGGAAAAAGGTGGATTGCCCTCTCCGGGTGGGTGGGGAGTCTCTGCCTCAAGTGGAGGAGTTCAAGTATCTCGGGGTCTTGTTCACGAGTGAGGGAGGATGGAGCGCGAGATTGACAGGCGGATCGGGCGGCGTCGGCAGTGATGCAGTCGCTGTATCGGACCGTTGTGGTGAAGAGAGCTGAGCCGAAAGGCGAAGCTCTCGATTTACCGGTCAATCTACGTTCCTACCTCACCTATGGTCATGAGCTCTGGGTAATGACCGAAAGAACGAGATCGCGGATACAAGCGGCGAAATGAGTTTCCTCCGCCCAGAGTGGCCGGGCGCTCCCTTAGAGATAGGGAGAGGAGCTCGGTCACACGGGAGGAGCTCGGAGTAGAGTCGCTGCTCCTCCACGTCGAGAGGAGCCAGCTGAGGTGGTTCGGGCATCTGGTCCGGATGCCTCCTGGACGCCTCCCTCGGGAGGTGTTCCGGGCATGTCCCACCGGTAGGAGGCCCCGGGGAAGACCCAGGATACGCTGGAGGGACTATGTCTCTCGGCTGGCCTGGGAACGCCTCGGGGTCCGTCCGGAGGAGCTGGAGGAAGTGGCTGGGGAGAAGGAAGCTTGGGAGCCCCTGCTTAGACTGCTGCCCCCGCGACCCGGCCCCGGATAAGCGGAAGAAGATGGATGGATGGATGGATTATATTTTGTGACAGTAATAAAACACTGTGGTGTGTTGTGTGCAGGGCTGCTGTCTGCAAACACCACTTTAACAGGTAAATGCACAAACACGGGCTCATGCTTCAACTTATCTTTTAAATATATATGAATAAAGAAAGAAAGAAATAAAAAGACCATGGAACAATGTTTGTATTGTTTAATTTATGTTCACTATATATATATAGTTTATATATATATATAGTATATAGAGTTTTAAAGGGTGTCTACATTGATTAGTGCTATTTACAAACAAAATATAGATGTGTAAAATATTATGTAGCACCCCAATAAATGTCTATCAGAATTTTTTTTTTTTAATGTTTCAGATTTATGTAAAATTCTTATGCTTACAATTCAGAGAGAGAGAGAGAGAGAGAGAGAGAGAGAGAGAGAGAGAGAGAGAGAGAGAGAGAGACAGAGAGACAGAGAGACAGAGAGACAGAGACAGAGAGAGAGAGAGAGAGAGAGAGAGACAGAGACAGAGACAGAGACAGAGAGAGAGAGAGAGAGAGAGAGACAGAGAGACAGAGAGACAGAGAGACAGAGACAGAGAGAGAGAGAGAGAGAGAGAGAGAGAGAGAGAGAGAGAGAGAGAGAGAGAGAGAGAGAGAGAGAGAGAGAGAGAGAGAGAGAGAGAGAGAGAGAGAGAGAGAGAGACACAGAGACAGAGACACAGAGACAGACAGAGACACAGAGACAGACAGAGAGAGACAGAGAGAGACAGAGACAGACAGACAGACAGACAGAGAGAGACAGACGGACAGAGACAGACAGACAGACAGAGAGAGACAGACAGAGAGAGACAGACAGAGAGAGACAGAGAGACCCTTTAAAACTCTGTAAAAAACATTTTAAATCCCCGACTGGAGGCAAAAGTGAAGTTAACAGAAGTGAATTCAAAGGGGAAACTGAGATTAACGTCACACCTATTTTATCATTGCACTGGCTCCCCATTCATTTCAGAGACGATTTTGAAATGTTGTGGTAAAATGTACAATTAAAAGAAAGTTGGACTGGATTAGAACCTCAGAAAATATGAGAAATCAAGGGAAATTTGGCAAAAGATTTACACATTTCTCCATAAATTATATTTTTTTGTGAAGCTCACATAAAAGTTTGAGGTTAGAAAATTTGATTTTTCCATCCTTGTTAACAGAGAAGCAAATGAGCTAATATTCGTACCCTGGAAATTCAGAAAAGTTGTTTATTTTTTGTTATAATGTGGGGGGGGGGGAAATTGCATTTAGATCTGCTAATCTTTGAAACTATATTATATCTGTTTTACTTTGCCTCCAGTTGCCTTGATTCCACTTTGTTTTTTTTGTTTTTTTTGCCATATATTTTTAATTTAGTTTTACTGTGGCATTACTCTGTGACTGTAAGGCCACATTTGGGTGTACAAATATCCAAACACCACATGTGTGAATTAGTTTGCGGCGTATGAATGGATGAGTTTTTTTTTTTTTTTTTTATCTTGTTTCCCCAGAGCCCCTTAACCTCCGCCTGCTTGGAGGATTCAGCCACTGTCAGGGAGAACTGGAGCTTCAAACGTCGGCTCTAAAATGGATGGGGGTGGAGCCGTATAACTTCAACCTGCAGTTTGCAAACAGGGTGTGTGCCCAGCTAGACTGTGGCACTGCCCTGTCTGTTCAGATAAAACCAGGTTCAAGAAAAGAGGCGGCGCGTCTCAAACCCGACTGTGTGGAGCTTTCTTTGAGTCAGTGTTTCATGAGCGACACCGTTTCCTCTGAGCGCAGTCTGGAGCTGCGCTGTTCAGGTAAACACACAATGAGTTAAACCCTACTTTGGCAAATTTTGATGAAACTGAAAAAACAGAAAAGAAGCCAAAATTTCAGATTTTAGTTTGATCGGACCGTTTCCGAGATATTGCCATTTAATTTTTTCACCTTTTTGTGTGGTCACTGAATTTCAAATTGCATTTATTCAGCAACTACTGATCTGAAAACCAAAACCAAAGTATCTCTGGAAAGGGGGAATCATAAAGAATCCAAATCTGGCATTTATTTTGAGATGAATTACCTTTCGACATATATTTTGACCTTGAAACTGAATTGTCCAATATCCAAAACCATACGCATAATGACGTGTCCAGAATTTCTGACCACTCTTTGAACTGGCCTGCAAATACGGAGTAAATATCCTGATTTCATAAAAGACAGTTCTGAAATGTTCAGTGACTTTTGGTACTGTGTGATTGACAGTTTTTCTTTGAGTACATCAACTTGGATTCTGTGTGTATAAATGTATAAAAGTGTACACTGAATGGATATTTGATGTCTTAAGATGGCTGTAAATCAACTTCTAAGGTAAATTTGTGTGAAAACGAAAAAGAAAACCCCTCCAGATTTTTATATGCTGTAGTCGACATATAGGGCTACATTTTTTCTACTGGTGTCATTGAGGTCGGGGGTGTCCCTTATTATCAATTTCAAGGTCAAAATATGGGTCAAAAGGTAATTCATCTCAGAATAAATGCCAGATTTGTATTTCTTATGATTCCCCCTTTCCAGAGATACCTTGGTTTTGATTTTCAGACCAGTAGTTGCTGAGTAAATGCAATTTAAAATTTGGTGACCAGGCAAAAAAGTGAAAAAAAATAAAATAAATGAAATTGCGACATCTTGGAAACCATTGGTCTGATCTTGCTCAAATTTGAGATTTTGGTTTTCTTGGCTATGACTTACTCATACACACATTTTCTTTGCAACTGGACAATGTGAGTGTTCAAATTGCACATTTAAAACATAATTCATCTGTGTGTTCTAATCAGTGAAGTACTGCAACAACCGCAAAGACATCTTAATTACTTTATCCACAATTTGCTAACAAGAAAAAGCATATCTCATTACACAAGTCTCAGTTTTCACTTCTAGTTTAGACACTAATGAGTGAACCAGGCAGAGCGTTCTGTTTGTTAGACTTGTGGCTGTTGTAAGATGGGTTAAAATGGTGTTAAGAACTTGCCCCCATCACTACACTAGTTTGTTGCCTTGACAGACTCACTGCCACAGTGAGATCTCCGCTGAGGCAACACTGATCTGTGCGTTTTTTGGCTTCTGACAGAATTTGACCACCTCTAGCAATAGACTTTAGCTTCAAACGTGCCGGAGTTCCTCTTTAAGAACCATAATCGCCCAAACAAAACTTTTTCCAGCACAAACGAAGCACAAATGACTGACACAATTTTAGACTGTTTTAGGGCATTTTAAAGCTTCCTGGGGGGCTGGCTGACCCCAATTTGACCTATAAAAGAATCGGTTGGTTTGAGTTTGATGGGGGCCACCTTCACACAGGTCAGTTTCTCCTCATATTTGTGTTGGTTTCTGATTTGTTCAAACAACGAGACACGAGACTGCGGTGTAATGTAGATGAGTCGGGCCAAATTTGGTGTAGACCCGGAAATAGAATGAACACATAGCGATTTACAAGCCCAAGAAGATTACATTAAAAAATAATAATAATCTGTGCGTCTCACCTCCAGTGTGGAAGAGACGGGCAGGATGGTGGTGCCCAATGAATCAGCAAATGTGATCAAATTAACTATCTCTGAGTTTCTCTATTGTCTCTGAGCTGATGTCACAGACCTGTGTCCACAGACTCGGTGCGGCTGGTCTCTGGGCCCAGTCTGTGCTCAGGATCACTGCAGATCCACTGGAACCAGTCCTGGACCAGGATCTGTGAAGATGCCTTGAACCAGCAGGGGGCGGAGGTGGTGTGCAGGGAGCTGGGCTGTGGGTCTCCTTTGCTCTTCCAGGGGGCGCCCTATGGAGAAGGTCGTGTTCCTCTGGGGCAGATGTTCTACTGTGACGGCCATGAGTCGACTCTGATGGACTGTTCCAGCTCCAGCTCAGGCACCTGCTCCTCAGGAACAGCTCTGATCCTCAACTGCTCAGGTAACAGAGGCAGAGCAGAAAAGTGATCACTCACACCACCACTAGGGCTGGGCCGATAAATTGATAACGATATGTATCTCGATAGACACATACTCAATTAATAAGTAAGCGTAAGTTTAGCCAGAGCCCTCTCTGATTTCATTCCGCTTTAAATCTTTGTTGCGAAGCGAGCTTGGTTGCAGGAGCAAAGGCACTCGTCCTCTGGTGCGGAGCAAATAAGGGGACCATAGACAGTATAAAGAATATAAACAGTCTTTGATTAGGACCCGACCTGTGGCCCTGGGAGCAATAATGCTGTGGTTTCTCTCCTTGTGTTGCTTGCTATTACCAATAAAGCAAGATGTAGTTTAAGGGATAGTTTGGGATTTTTGACGTGAATCTGTACATCCCCGTCTGCAGTGTCGTGCATCAACACTGACTTACCTCCCGACAGCGTCCGGTGAGCCGAGTTCTTCCCCTGTTTCGGTGATGACGAAAGTGTCCGGCAAGTTGGCTGAGGTCACGAAAATAAAGCGTTTTTCTTCTCAAAACAATATGTGTTCAAAAGAGTGACACATTTGTGTCACAAACGTGAATGGGGAAAAAGTCAATCCTCATAATCACTTGGTACTATTTTCTCTCCAGTCATATCACTCCCTGTCCTCATCTTCAGGCAATTGCTCTTGTTACAGACCCGGACCATGTCAGCATAGAAAGTAACAAACCACTACAGACGCGTTGTGATGGAGTAGTTCAAGTTAAGCACCGGGGCGAATGGAAACTTTTGGAGATGACGGAGTGGAACCTGGAAGCTGCCACTTCATTGTGCCGCCGGTCTAACTGTGGGACTGTGATTTCATTTGGTCCTACCATACGTGCATCATACCCTTTTTTGCAACTCAGCTCCTCCTGTATCAGTTCCACAGCTTTCCTGAGAGAGTGTGTGAATCTACATGATACAGAGGGAAATTACCTATATCTCCTTCAATGTTCAGGTAAGTCTGTAACCAGTGCACACCTGCGGCTTCTTTCTCAACAAACTCATATCAGTTCAGTTCATTAGTTGTTCTCACAGTCATTTTACACAATGTTGGTATGTTTATTTACAATCCAAACTGAAAAAAACAACAAAAAAACACCATGTGCCATTTCTGGTCATGTTGCACCTGATTTAACATTAGCAACTGTGCCTCTTATCCCTGCTGCAATTCTAATGTTAATGAGAGTTTAGCGTCTGAGCAAATGAACGTTTCTTTCTGCTCTGTACCCCCCGAGCTGAATTTAAAACCTGATACGGTGAGAGTCACTGGTCACTGATGTTTGTCACTGATGTTTGTTGCTCCATAACTGTCCAGCCAGCTAGAGTGTACCACTGGATGCGATTGAAAAAATATATATTTTTGTTAAACTCTGCGTCCTGTTTCCTCTAATGAAAGCAGGTACAGCGTAATGAACAGTGTCATAACCTGGCTCAGGGCAATGACAAAGGGACGCCAGACAACAGAAATATATCAAAAATAATTAGGTTAGGTGAGTGGTTATAATGTATGAAGTGTTGCATATGTGAAACTAAGACAAAAGGCTAACAGAGGCTAAGGTACGGCACAGGTGGTGGCCAGAGAGCGAGAGCGATCAGCACTAGACGGGTCCATAGACCGTATATATGAGTCGACAAAGCTAACCCATTACCCGCCGCATGCCAAACAGGAAGTGCTCCAGGAGGCTCTTCCGGCTCCTCTCCCTTTTTCCCATTGACTTACATTGAGATCTTATCGTCCCTCTCTCTATAACTCCTGCAGTGGCCTCGTCATTTTGGTCTTAAAATGTTCGTATGAACCCGCGACACATGATCCTGATTTTTTTTCTCACTATTTTGTCCGACAAAAAAATCCTATTCATAACATAGAGCCTGGCTCCGAATTCGCTCCTGTAACTGTGGCATCGCGAGCCTCATTTGAGTGGTGCTAAACGCTATGGGTGACATCACAATCACTTAGTCCACTTATATATATACGGTCTGTGGTCAGGCCCAGACGCACCATGCACCCCTAGGTCCACCCTCAGCTCCTGCAAACAGATATAAGCAGAGGCACAGACAGCGCACACAGCAGGACCAGTAGGAGGAAAGGGTCGTGACACCCCCCTCTTAAAGACGGGGATTCTCCCCACTGGAATCACTATGCCCAAAAATGGCTGTACACCACAACCACCAAGTGTCAGAACAAACTAAGGCTACCAAAATACCACATCTGACCACCGAGCCCCAAACCACTCCCACAACTCTGGCTCCTAGAGTGATGAGAAAGGTCGAAGGCAAAGAAACACAAACAAGACAGACAGTGGACTAAACAACAGGAGCTAGTGCACCGCTCTGTGCATGTACGAACCTTTTGCATTTTTAGTTTAAGATTAAGTAAATTCACATGCTTTTTTTCTAGGGGGGTAACAAGGTAACATAATGAGTGACTTTTAAAATGAACACAACCAACATTGAGTCTGTGTTTACAGAGTCGTTGCGGCTGGTCTCTGGGCCCAGTCTGTGCTCAGGATCACTGCAGATCTACATGAACCAGTCCTGGACCTGGGTCTGTGAAGGGGCCTTGAACCAGCAGGGGGCAGAGGTGGTGTGCAGGGAGCTGGGCTGTGGGGCTCCTGGAGGAGGCCAGGGTCTTCTGGGGCAGGCGCTCCAATGTGAGGGCAATGAGTCGACTCTGATGGACTGTCCCAGGTCCAGCTCAGACATCTGCGCCTCAGGAAAACCTGTGATCCTCACCTGCTCAGGTAACAGGAGCATTAGAAATAGTGGTGGGGGGTGGAGATGAAGGTGCAAGGGTGGCCAGTGTTACTGTGATACTGTGCCAAACTCTGGAAGCACCACCAAAGTCTTAATGAAGCAGTCTCGATCTGGCTACTGAATGTCCTTTTTTCTGCACGATTCCTTATGTGCTTTTATCACATTCCTCATAAGCCTGTTTAACTCTTACGTCCTTCAGAGCCGATCAGGTTGATGGGAAATTCCAGCCGTTGTGCCGGGGTTGTAGAGGTGAGACACAAGGGAGAGTGGATGGCAGCCTTCATCAAGGAAGAATGGGACCTGGTGCAGACTGTGTGTCGAGACCTGAACTGTGGCTCAGCTGTTTCTCACAAAGATATAGAGAGGATGGGCTTTGTTTGGAATATTCAACATGATTGTACGAAGAAAGCTCCAATAAGTGACTGTCTTCGGAGTGCAGGCTACGGTCGCTCATACACGGTGCAGGAGGTTGTGTGTTCAGGTAAGAGCAAAAGTCTGAAATACATTTTATTTCATTTCAGTTATTTCAAATTGTCATTTATCAATGGCATGTACACCAGGAGTACTACTACTTTCTACTTTTCAATTATATGAGGAAGATAAATGGAATTATATAGGCCTACCAGAGAAACAAAAACACAACTAAATATTTTATGCTAAAATCTTCAAAGTATCCACCCTTTGATTTGTTGACAGCATCTTGGCCTTTTCTCAATGAGCTTCTTGATGAAGTTTCCTGAAATGGTTTTCACTTCACAGCTGAGCCAATAGTGTGATCAAAGCAAAAGGTGGCTGATAAAAAAAAGCTTTATTTCTTGTTTACTACATTCCATATGTGTCATTCATAGTTTTGATGCTTTCAGTGAGAATCTAGAGTGTAAATAATCTTAAAAATTAAAGGAGAAGAAACATAAATGAAGAAGTGTGTCCAAACTTTTGACTGGTGTAACTGTAAAGCTTGAAATCGGCTTTTATTTCATGACATTCAACATCACAAATAAGAGTGTAAATAACCAGTGTCGATCCTTCAAAAAGAAATTTTACCCCTTACTTCTCTTACAAAGCTGCCTGAATAACTTTGTTACTGTGATAAAAGTACTAAAATAACGATTAAATTGCCAACAAAAATGCTCAAAACATTAAATTGAGCTCTAATCAGCATTATTTATCCTGAATATTACCAAATGCACCCAGAGCCAGGGCTATAAGCGTCAAGCAGCACAACCTCACAGCTGTACAGTCACAACAGGGCAAACAGCTGTCCCCTTTTACGCCGCCACTCTGTCCAAACAGCATTTACCAAACGCACTGATATCAGAACACTGCAAACATGTGCACGCCACATGACAGCACACACACGTGTAAAACCAGAGGTGAAACGCCAAACACACGAGCATGAGCGGCATAAGCAGCATGAGCAGAGGGCTGTGGCCACTATCACTGCGCTGACGTCTTTTTACAGATCTGTCAACTCCAAACACGTGTCCCTCCCGCTGTAGTCGTCTGTTTGTGCTCCCATGACCAAAAAGAGTCACCAAATTATGATGTATATCCATAAAATCTACAAGAATCTGTAAACCAATGAAATGTCCAGAGTCTTTATGGGCGATCAGCTCCTTTACAGTTGATGTCATGGTCCTGTCTCTTCCTCTCTTTATTGTAATTGACCTGCAGAGAAAACAGATATTTTGATATGAATATTGACTTTTATGTTATAGCCTACATATTTACTTTTAAAAGCAGATTATGATGTGTTTTTGATGAGGGAAGAAAGTTATAACACGGTTGAATGCTCAGAAAAGTAGTTTTTGCATAATACCCCCTCTTTAAGAAGTTCTGCGAGTTTTCAGTAGAATTTAGCTGTGCTCTTCTCATATCTGAGATGAAAACAAGTGACAAGCAAGTGCGCATGCAGATTATATCGCGGTAAGCAAAACTTCACATTATCTAAAACTGTTACATCGGTCCGGGTCAGACTCCGGTCAGACTCAACCAAACATGCACATGGAGATACAGGCCAAGCACAGTTTTCTGCAGCATAAATATTTTTGATCAAATAGTGCAATATGTATCGGTAATGTACATTTATATTTTACACAAACAGCACATTATTAAGTTTGAACTCTTTTCAGGACCATATTTTCACAGACTAGTGGCGTAGGCAGGCTGAGGGCGGAGGAGGCACAGCCTGGTTTAATCCTGGTAAAATCCTGTTATAGTCCTGTTTTAGAACTGGTTTAGTCCTATTTTAGACCTGATTTTAGTCCTGGTATAGACCCAGTTTAGACCTGGTTTTAGTCCTGGTTTGGACCTGGTTTTAGTCCTGGTATACACCTGGTTTAGACCTGGTTTTAGTCCTGGTTTAGACCTGGTTTTAGTCCTGTTTTAGACCTGGTTTTAGTCCTGGTTTAGACCTGGTTTAAACCTGCTTTGAGTCCTGATTTTAGTCCTGGTTTAGTTTTAGACCTGGTTTAATCCTGGTTTTAGTCCTGTTTTAGACCTGGTTTTAGTCCTGGTTTAGTCCTGTTTTAGACCTGGTTTAGACCTGCTTTGAGTCCTGATTTTAGTTCTGGTTTAGTTTCAGACCTGGTTTAGTCCTGATTTAGTCCTGATTTAGACCTGGTTTTAGTCCTGGTTTAAAAGCAGGTCTATGCCAGGACTAAAACAGGTCTAAATCAGAACTAAAACCAGGTCTAAATCAGGACTAAAAGCAGGTCTAAAGCAGAACTAAACCAGGTCTAAACCAGGACTAAAACCAGGTCTAAATCAGGACTAAATCAGGACTAAAAGCAGGTCTAAATCAAGGCACCTCCTCTCACCACACTCAACGCAGCGCACTACCTCTTGACTAAATTGTCGGAATGGCAACATAAAAAGTGTCGGAATGACGGTGTCAAAACATGTTGGAATGGAGGGATGTCGGAATAGGGGATGAACCCTATTTTACAGATAGTTAGAAAGCTCTCACAGCCTCCACTACACTAAGAGGGTTAAGTTATCGGGTTATCCTGAGTCATAAAAAGAATATGATGACCTAAATCACCTCTCAGTATAAAAACTCATGTTTTTTCAGTTCATCTCCCTTGTTAAAAGAAGGCCTTTAAACATCAACTTGAGCTAACCAAGGTCTATGTTATTGGTGCACCTCAGTGACCGGGGAAGAGTTGAGTCTTACAAACTCAAGGTCCCTAAATCTTACGAGGCACAGCGTGGGAGTCTTAGCAGATGTAGGAGCATGAGTCCTTTTTTAGCTGTGAAGCAGGTCTTCTTTATACAGTTGTGCTCATAAGTTTACATTCCCTGGCAGAATTTATGATTTCTTGGTCCAGAAGCTGCACATGGGACGTACTTGGATATTCCAACATGATAATGATGCAAAACACAAAGGCAAGTGGACCTGTCACTGGCTCCAGCAGAATAAAGTGAAGGTTCTGGAGTGTTCGTCTCTTCTGACCTCAGTATCACTGAGCCTCTGGGTAGAGCTGCAGTTCAGACAAGAGCCCAAGAATTTACAGGAACTGGAGCCTTTTGCCAAGAAGAATGAGCAGCTTTACCATCAGAGAATATAACACATCCACAACTATCACAAAAGACTCCAGCTGTCACTGGGTCATTTGTGTAGTTTCTGTTTCATTATGATTTAAAAAGAGGAAACACAGTTGGTTGATAATAAACGGCTTCACCCAAACACTAACCATGAGTGAAAGGAAAGTTTTTGTGTTCATATTCTCTGAAAGATGGACAAGAAACCATAAATTCTGTCAGGGTGTGTAAACGTATGAGCACAGCTGTAGTTGCCATGGCGCACAGGAGTATAATATACGAACAGTCAATACTAGAATAAGAAAATAGACTTGATTAACTGTCCGATTACCTCTCTCCACAGAATTGCTGAATCGTCCGACCATCTCCCTGTCTGTCTCTGCTGACGGGGCTCTGAAGGTGGAGGCACAGGGAATCCGGGTGCTGTCTGGCTCAAACTTTAGTGTCATCTGCTCCGTTGAACCACAGTATCCAGGAGGCATCTTCCAGCTCATCTCTACCACCCCTGCCCCTGTGAACCTCACTCTTCGAGCTGTCAATCACTCCGCCCACTTCCTGTTCTCTGACACTGGTCCTGCCCACAGAGGAGGATACACCTGCATTTACCACCTGCATGTGTTCAACCACAGCTTCTCGTCTCAGAGCTCCACCCTCCAGCTCTTTCTTGGAGGTACACAGATTTGATGAATGATACGATGCACATTATCTTCAGATATGAATATATTATGAATATGAATTCTGTTTTAATACAATGTAATATGTTCCAGCTTCTGACAACCAGCTCATCATAAGAGTGTTGATCCTACTCCTGTTGATGCTTCTTTACATACCTGCCTACTTTTACTGTAAGGTACTGGACCCTCTTTTCAGTCTTCTGGGGTCAAAATAAAGACAAATGCAGCTGTCTTTATTTATTCACAGATTTTAAAGGGGAACACTGGCACGTTTGAAGCTACGGCCCTTTGCTAGAGGTGGTTGAATTCTGTCAGAAGCCAAAAAACGGCACAGATCAGTGTTGCCTCGGCGGAGATCTCGCTGTGGCAGTGAGTCTGTCAAGGCAACAAACTAGTGTAGTGATGGGGGTAAGTTCTTCACACTGAAGAAGCTTAACACCACTTTAACCCATTTTACAACAGTCACGAGTCTAACAAACAAAACGCTCTGCCTGGTTCACTCATCAGTATCTAAACATTATAAAACAAGTGTAAGCAGCCTTACACTTCCCTCTGTTGATTTCCCACTGCACAGGCCAAAGCCCAAAAGACTCGATTGTCGAATCCAGCCGTGGCAAGAGGCTCGAACCGCCAGAAGCAACAAGTGAGAATGGACTACTGACGGTGAAGAGAAACTGAATGCTGTTGAAAGAAAATGGTTCAGGAATGTATTTTTTTAGCGTATTCAAAAAATATAATTAATTTGTGAATAAATGGAATTAGAAACAAGTCTTTTGGGCTTTGACATGCAGTGGGAAATCAACAAAGGTTAGGCTAAGGCTGCTTATAAAGATGTTTTATAACATTTCCAGACACTAATGAGTGAACCAGGCAGAACGTTTTGTTTGTTAGACTCGTGGCTGTTGTAAGATGGGTTAAAGTGGTGTTAAGCTTCTTCAGTGTGAAGTAAATTGACGTTTTACATGGAAGTTAAGAACTTGCCCCCATCACTACACTAGTTTGTCGCCTTGACAGACTCATTGCCACAGCAAGATCTACGCCTAGAAAACATTGATCTGTCATTTTTTGGCTTCTGACAGAATTCGACCACCTTTAGCAACGGACTTTAGCTTCAAACATGCCGGAGTTCAACTTTAACTTTTAAAATGTTACTTAATTATTTTAGAAGCAGTTATTGTTACGGGGTGGGGCTCATGGGTAAACGTGACAGTGCACAGTCAGGATCTGTGCTCAGTGTTTTAACACAGGATTTGTTGTGTGTCTTGTTTCAGGCCACCTGGGGGCGTACTCACTGCGTACCCAGTGCAACATTATTCTCTGAAGAGTACGAAATGCGTTTGGCTTAAGTCTGCAGCATTTTATGCAACAGTAATGTTATTTGTTGCAGTTGTATTATTATTATTATCATTTTATTGATTTTTTAATGGGGAAAAAAACATTTATTGTAACTCTTTGCTCTTACAATCTTTTTTTTTTGATATTTTAAAATACATTTTAATAAAAAAAAAATTGTCATTGATTAAATACTTTCTCTACTTCAGACTTTACACTCTTGTACTTAATAAGCTTATTACATATTGTACTGAAGGATTTGTTGATACCTAATCCCAAATATGATCCATTGAAGTTTTAATGCCATAAAATAAGGCAAAATTTGAATTTTTAGGCTAATTTTCAGTAAGACTCGAATACAAAATAAGACCCAAAATACCCTCTGTAAACTTTTTGTATCTACGTCAACAAAATGACACAAGAAATTTAAACCAGTGTCTGTCAATTTGTCTGATTCATATAAATATGGTTAATGGTGGATAGTTTTACACAACGAATGCCTTATTTTAATACAGTTGAAAAGTGCTGTGTCACAAAGCATCAGATTTATAACCAAAAAAATAATAAATATGATGAACCCCTGTTTTGTGGATATGTGTTTTGCTTTAAGGTCATTGTTATTTGCAAAAGGAAAACCTGCAGAACAGCACCACGATGAGACTCAAAGTACTACAGAGAACTTTATGAACCAATAAGACAGACAGAAGCGACGCGAAAGCAGAAGAGCTAAAGGAGCAGAACTAAAAGAGGAAAGCCAAAAGAGTAGTGCCGGAGGAGAAGAACCAGAGAAGAAGAGCCAGAGGAGGAGAGCCAGAGGAGGAGAGCCAGAGGAGGAGAGCCAGAGGAGGAGAGCCAGAGGAGGAGAGCCAGAGGAGGAGAGCCAGAGGAGGAGAGCCAGAGGAGGAGAGCCAGAGAAGAAGAGCCAGAGGAGGAGAGCCAGAGGAGCAAACTCAGAGGAGCAGAACCAGAGGAGCAGAACCAGAGGAGCAGAACCAGAGGGGCAGAACCAGAGGAGCAGAACCAGAGGGGCAGAACCAGAGGAGCAGAACCAGAGGGGCAGAACCAGAGGAGCAGAACCAGAGGAGCAAAGCCAGAGGAGCAGAACCAGAGGAGCAAAGCCAGAGGAGCAGAACCAGAGGAGCAAAGCCAGAGGAGCAGAACCAGAGGAGCAAAGCCAGAGGAGCAGAACCAGAGGAGCAAAGCCAGAGGAGCAGAACCAGAGGAGCAGAACCAGACGAGCAGAACCAGAGGAGCAAAGCCAGAGAAAATTACAGAAAAAGCACATTTCCAGATGAACAGCTTGCGTAATATAAAGTAGCCGTGTACATCACTGCAACGGTACGTTGTCATGAAGACCTTTGCGAAGCAGCTCGCTCTCATTACAACATTTCTCTATATCCAGTCAGGTAAGTACGTGGAGTAAAGTTTGCAGAGAGAGTATTTTATTGTCTGGAAATCAGTACGCGTTAGCATGCTTGTTGTTGTTACATTATTGCTAAGAAACATGGGAAACCAATTGCCTGACACTATCCCAGACACTTGATTCTCTGTGATGGTGCATTTTCAAGAGACGGAGGGCCCCCAAAAGTACCAAAAATATCTGATACAAATCAATACCAAAACTTCTAAACTACAGACTCATTTGAGCCAGTATCGATACTAAATAGTGACACTGACAGGACAGAATTGAACCTTTCCTGAATGATCTTGAGCTGTATCAGAACAATTATAAGAGCACATAGACTAGTACATGGGAATGTTAAGGAAAGTATGACTTAAGGTTGAGAGTTTTTTATTATCACCATGATATCAGAATCGGCAGTATCGAGTCTATTCCTTAGTAGTATCGTAGTATTCAAGACCACTTTTTTACGGTCTTGGCCTTGTCTCGGATTCAAGATTTTACACTCGACGAGCACGATCATATTTCATTACGGCAAATAATCAGGTCAAATGGAGAAAGATTTATAAAAAAAACTTGATAAATGTGTGCCAAAGTAAGGGTAAAATATGAATAAATGTAAGAAATTACAAAGATGGTCTCAAATTGGTCTCGATGGGCCGTGGTCTCGGGTCTTGTCTCGGCCTTTGAAAGTCTTGGTCTTGTCTCACTCTCGACCCTCAGAGGTCTTGGTCTTGTCCTGGTCTCGGGACCCTGTGGTCTCGGACTGGTCTTGACTACAGCACTATTCCTTAGTATAGAAATAGAGTTGAAATTGTAGTATCATGACCAACCACAGTAGACCAAGACTGGACAATAAATAATATAAAGAAACAACCGCATGCCCTGCAATAAACAATATCCAGGTAAGTCCCTATGTACCCAGGACAGTCCCATTTTTGAGCCCTGTGTTCCCTGTTCCTGCAAATGTATACAAAACCAGCAATTTGTCCCAGTTTTATGAAGAAATGTCCCAGGTGTCCCAATTTGATCTAAACCAGGACTAAACTAAAACTAAACTAGGACTACACCAGGTCTAAATCAGGACTATCATAATTTTTGACTAATCTGATCCCCACCAACAGTGAAGAGAAGCATACATTGTTATTTGTTTAGCCAAAATACAGAACTCCGTGTTTGCGAATGACCATAATGACACGAGAATGCACGATCTTACACGTTCTTTTCACAATTTTACTTATATCAACCATCCTAACCTGCGTGTGTCCCAGTTTAGAATATTGAAAATCTGGTCACCCTATGTTAACCGCCCAGACTTCGCTTTCTGCACTCTTTCTGTGTGTTAATTCATTAATTGTTTCTGTGTCATGGTGGATAGGACTAAGTGGGCAGTGAAAACATGTCTGGTCTTTTTCAGCTACTGGACTTCAGTGCATGACGTGCAGTGACCTGACCTGTTCTTTCCAAACCCCTAAGAACTGCACCTCCAAGAATACTCTGTGTTTCTCAAGTGTGACAGAAGGTAACAGTCATAGAGCGTATATATGAGTGGACTAAGTGAGTGTGATGTCTCCACAGCATCAGCGCCGCTCAAATGAGGCTCACGATGCCATGATTATAGGAGCGAATCTGCAGTCAGGCTCCATATTTGGAAAGTTAAATTATGCTAGTTAAGATTCTCGTAATGTTAGCTATTGTAATTGTTTGAGATATGTTGTCATTTTATTTAAAAAATCATCAATCGGTGCAGGAAAGTGGGAAGGAGACTTAGCAACGAAACGCACGAGCTGTCAATCAAACCTGTTGCTAACGCTGGCGGCAGCAACTTCGGGGAATGAAGGCGTCTGATTGGTCCTTTATTTATGTTCATATCTTGATTTAGGAACCAAACAGTCAAAATTGAAAATTCAGGATCCTGTGTTGCTGGCTCATATGAACAATTTGAGACCAAAATGACAAGGCCACAGCAGCAGTTACAGAGAGAGGAGCGAGAAGATCCCAATGAGAGTCAATGGGAAAAAGGGAGAGAAGGAGCTGGAAGAGCCTCCTGGAGCACTTCCTGTTTGGCACGCGGCGGCTAACACTTTAGCTATATCCACTCATATATACGGTCTATGGTAACAGTCCTGACCAAAAGTTTATCATGATTTGAGTACATTTCACTTGACAAGTCAAAATATTTGCCAATAGAACAAGACTTTTTGTCCTTAAATATGAAAATACGTCTTGCAACACTTAGATAGAAAAACACATTTATTCCACTCGTAGATTATTTTACCTGTCAAGTTGAATCTACTCAAAAAAAGTCAAATGTTCCTAATATGAGTAATTTTAGCTTGCCTAGATATGACTTTTTGCAGTGTGTACGTTTCTGATGGAGGGTCTGTCACCTGCTTGCCTAGTTGCAGGTCAGATCTGTGGAGAGGCGACCCCGCTCAGAATAAGAATGCTTTTGTCAACGTATTTTTGAGCCATAGAAACTCACTTAAGTGAATAAATGCTAAATATATCACTTGAATGCCATACTGTGGAACTTTCCTAGCGGACGCTCCTACCAGAAAGATTACATGATGCACCTTTAAAGAAGGAACTTGCACAAGACAGACCATGTATATTTTGTTAAGGAGGGAGTTAAACTTCTCTGGAGTATTAACTGTTAACAGATAAAACACTTAGATCACCACCACCATTGCTACCTAGTGCCTCCACTCAATGTCATTTCTCTCCAGCAACTAGTCGGGAATCAGAAAACACTTGAGGGTTTGGAAGAATCAGGCCAATCAGTGAAGCAGAGTGTTGGCCAGGACCGACCTGAGTTGCGATAGTTACGAGTTGCTGAGTTTGGACTTCCTTTGTCAAATAATAGCTTAAAACTTTTCAACGTATCTTTAATTCGGAAGTTCACCTCGCAGAAACGACAATGCTCGTGGACAGACATGTTCACTCTGTGCTTTGTTTGCTGCTGTGCTGCGATTACTTGGACACCACTGAGCGTTCGGCCGCATTCCATACAGTTGTGCTCATAAGTTTCCATACCCTGGCAAAATTGATTATTTCTTGGTCCATGGGACGTACTTGGATATTCCAACATGATAATGATCCAAAACACAAAGGCAAGTGGACCTGTCACTGGCTCCAGCAGAATAAAGTGAAGGTTCTGGAGTGTTCGTCTCTTCTGACCTCAGTGTCACTGAGCCTCTGGACAGATCTCAAGCTGCAGTTCAGACAAGAGCCCAAGAATTTACAGGAACTGGAGCCTTTTGCCAAGAAGAATGAGCAGCTTTACCATCAGAGAAAATAACACATCCACAACTATCACAAAAGACTCCAAGCTGTCACTGGGTCATTTGTGAAGTTTCTGTTCTCATCATGATTTAAAAAGAGGAAACACAGTTGATTGATAATAAATGGCTTCACCCAAGCACTAACCATGAGTGAAAGAAATGTTTTTGTGTTATCATTCATATTCTCTGAAAGATGGACAAGAAATCATAAATTCTGTCAGGATATGTAAACTTATGATCCAACTGTACGTCACCACCAAATAGCAGCGATTGGTTAAATTTATAAAAGTACTGGTTTATGAATCAGGCTAATAATATGGACCGATCCATGAAAAGAAACGACATTCCCATGGAGACAAGCGGGTGGCATCTAATGAGAGATGTGAAAAGAGGCATGCATTGGACTTTGGAGGCCACGTGAAAAATGTAGTATAAAAAGACGTCCTATTGTGACACCAAATCTACAGGACTGTGCAAATGAAGGTGGTGAAGATCCAACTATACACAAATATGGCCTTTATGTCTTGTTATGTAGAAACACAGTAAGGAACACTGGTGCTGACACAGCCTCCTGCACAGATCATGTTTATCTTTTCTATCAAACGACAGCTTACATCAGCAGGTTACAGTGACAGGATGCAGGACTGGACTAATGAATTGACTCTTTAGAGCTTCAGACCATATTATAATAATCATTTTCTCTTTACATTTACAGTGATTTGTGCATGTTTACGTATTCAGCTTTTTGTATGACAATCTTGACAGCAAATACAATAAGTTTTATACACATTTCCAAAGTTGTTTTAAAGCCTCCGAAAATTGGTGCAGTTGTAGCTTGTTGGCGCACATGAACACTGAACATTTAAGACTAATCAACGTACTTTATATTGTATTTTAGGAGTGAAACTTTTCACTTTTCACTTAAATTAGTGGGATTCCCGAGAAGTGCCGCCACAAAGGAGTAGTAGTATTTAGAGGCAAAAGTGGGCAGGGAGGAATGAGTTTAGAATTTGTTCTAAGGTTATCTCTTAAGTGCAGTCTTGTCTTTTGTTTCAGAATCTTACTTCTACAGGAGGACTGTAAGGACCTGGATACAGAAGGGCTGTGCTTCTGCTGACATGTGCACATCTACAGGAGATCACTTTTTTTCATATAACACAAACTTTGAGGCTCATCTCATAAACACTTCCTGCTGTCACACAGACAACTGCAACGCTGCTGACCCCATCCGTGAGTCACGTCTTATATCGTCTAAATGTATGAACTGTAACCAGGGAAAAAGTCATATTAGAGTTCTGAAACATCAGCACTGACATATCAGTCTCCTCTTCAGCGGCAGATTTTTAACAGGGTGACCAAATGAAAACATATGATAATGTTTTGATTAAAAGACAATACGAACAGATGGGGAAACACTAACACTTGAATGCTAATTTACGCCTGGAGTCCCTAAGCAGGTTTGTGGAAATATAGTACAGATTCAGTGTATAAAGATAAATTGACCAAAAATATATTAAAACAGATATTACTTAGGGTTACAGTGTTGGAATACTATTCTAAAAACAACATCAGCACACCAGACACACAAGCGCATGCACTTACCTTCAGCTTCACGCTCATCCATAATGTGCACAAACTTGTTTAGAGATCAGCCACTTCTTTGTCAGACGTGCAAACATTTGAAAACCTGCGCAGTTTGGAATCTCTGTTGGGAAATTATTCCAATAACTAACGGCAACAGAGGAAAAAGAGGATTTGGTGAGTGCGGTCTTACATTTGGAGTCAGTGCACTCTCCTCTAGACGATGAATAATCAACTGTGTAACACAAAGCCACAAAATAACTTGTGATTTGAGCCATTTAAAACTTGACCTATTTTTTATGGCACCTGTGACATGCAGTAGGCGAACAGTCTGTATTCATTTTCACATTTATAGATTTAGAGTGTTTCGAGGTGCTTAGTCACCCCTAACAAGCTCGGAGTAGAGCTGCTGCTCATATACTGTATGAAAGAGGTGCCAGGAGCGGCTCGGCCCTCCAGATGCTGCTTTTAGTATGGAGTCACTCTGGGAATGGACCTCAGAAGGATCTAAGGTCCACTCAGATACAAATGAGATAGAATTGACCTGATTGATGGGTGTAAGATTGTATTATGATCTATTATATAGTAGCAAATCTGCCCATTTCAGTCACTATGTCATATGAGCCTGTTTCATCTGTATTCACATGTGGAGACTGAGGCCTCCTGAGAACATTTTATGAATCTAAAAGGTGCCACACACTACAGGAGAATTTGCCCGATTTTGGCTGTGATTTCTTCTCCCCAAGGAGGCGTGACCTGAATTTTTGTCTTTGTGTGCGATTTTGACGCCGCTGCTCCTCATGTGGTGTCAGTGTCAGATCGTAACCACCAAACATCAACACCACCACACTACCAGCCGATAATATAGCATCAGGCACAGAGGAATGACCAACACATACAAACTCGGGATATAGCGAAAATAGACTAATATTACTCACCTCCCATAAAGTGGTATATTTAAAGTGCAGCATCTGATCCACATTATCCACAGAAATTGTCCTCTGCAAATAATGACATCCAGTCCAAAACTGTGCAATTAATCCAATTTGAAGCGTTCTTTAAAAGTAAAAAGGCGAAAGTTGTTCCTCGCGTGTGTTTGTTTACGTCCACAGAGCATAAAGCTGCAGATTAGCGACCGTGACTCTGCTTCCTGTGGACTTTATCTCCTCTTTTCTGCTTTAAAAATCCTGTATCTGAAGTATTGCACCACATTTAACAAATAATAACACAGTTTTGACTTGTATCTAAACTAGAAGTGCAGAGCTCTGATCTTTGAACACTTAAGACTCTCAATACGAATAGTTTTCCTGTACACAGGAAACAGCTGACGTGATCGCGCTCACAGCTTTGCAGCCTGTTTTATGGAGACAGATCCTGCTGCAGTCTTTGCGATCTGAGATTTTAAGTCTAATAAGTTTCTTCTCATGTTTGTGGTGTGCGCATTTTGTCGCACATTTAAAAATCGTTTAAGACTGAAAAATCCTCTAGTGTGTATCGGCCTTAATGTATGTTCACAGCAATCCTGTTTACATCTGTTTCAGTGTCTTCAGTGACTTCTGGCTCTCTGCAGTGCTACGGCTGTGACCCCTGGAGTTATGAATGCACTGCCAATCTGACCTGTAACGCCCAGGAGAGCTGCTTCCAAACATGTAACATGTAAACCATGAGCCTGTTGTCAATGCAGAAAAGTCACGTTGGTGTCTGAATACTTTCTGTGGGGAAAAAATAACACAGAGGGCTGAGTGAGGATTTTTGCAGCACCAAAAACCAAAGCAAAATAGTGGCTGCGGTTGGACAAGTTTGACGTCCTTAGGGTCCATGTCCAGACCCTTCTGGTCAGGCAACTGGTCCAATAAGGGTTATGCATAATTTTCTTTGAACAAAAAGAGTGAATGGACCAATAAGAGCAGCACAAATTTTCCTTTTTTTTTTAGCTATTGTTTTCTTCAAATCTAGTTTTAGTTTCCTTTTTGACAATTTTTCTTTACTGATATGGCAGAGCAGCAGAACTGGCTTGTTGGCCAACAGCAGAGGGAGATAAACAACATTTTCCCTCGACTCACAACAGTGAATGAAACAATGAACCAAGTAATGAGTTTAACTGTGTATGATCCCAACGTCCCCATCAGTAATTCAAGTGCTCAGAGCCTGCAGTGTCCCACTTGTTTATCTGCTTTTACTACTATTGTTTACTTGCTTTTCAGATGTTTTTGAGCCCTCAGGAGAAAATTTCATGTCTCAATAGTGACACACAATTCGGCCGTTATGAGAACGTAAATGGCTTTTCCAAAATCATGACTAGTTAACTGTCACATTCTTCAGTATTAGGTGTTCAGAGAGCAGTAACACAGGCAGCATCTAGTGGTGATATGTGAGAATACAACAGGGTCTAATTATAGATGGTAGCTTTAATGCGAAATAAGATACGATATATTTAAAATCATTTGAAAATATCAGGTTGGGGTCTTGTACTATTTATAAAGACTAAAAATGACATTTAACAAGTCAAGACTGTTAAGAAGCCATTTACATTCTCCTTTTATTCATACTATCTAGTAAACGGGCTCTCTCCAGACTGATATGTGCAGAACTTCTACACTAGTCTGGGAAGGGCACCAGTGTCTACAAACGCACAAAGTGCTTCCCACTGCACATTTTTCACAAACTAAATAGTCTGTATTTCCACTAAAATGGGCTCAATCTGTCTTGTTCAGCTGCAATTTTTTTGCGAACTCAGAGAAAAGTGTCAGAATTTGCAAAACCAATCCAAATGTTGTGATGTCATCTGCATGACCTCCATTTATTTTCTGCCTGGAAATGTTCTAGCCAGACCTTTATATATTGTGCATCTATTTCCTTTCAGCCACAGGCGATTATGGAAGTCCCCAACCTTTTTTTGGCTGTGCCTCTGAGAGTGTGTGCAATAACACCAATCTGTCTCACCAATATTTCTCCAACAATGTCTCCTGCTGCAATACGTCCCACTGCAACATCCCAGGTCTGGCTTCAAGAAATTTAAGGAGCTGTATTTGATTTTTACAGCCATAGTTTGCAAAATTGGCTTTTACGATATTATAATTGTTTACCCTTTTAACACACTCACACGTAGACACTAGCACTTTACAAATAGTACTGTAATACTGCAGGCACCTTATAATGCACTCTATAAAAAGCACCATTAATAGCACCTTAGGTCATGACAGCTATGTTTATTGTACTGTACTATACTGTGTATCATGCATATTGTTAGTTGTATTTGTCGAGTCTGTCAAATGTCTATTTTATCTATGGATGGGACTATGGATGGAAATTAGCACCTGTGCTAAATCCAGCATATTTACATCAATATGTGTGATTTCATACAAATTGTATGTTCATGAATATGCATGTCCCATCCAAATAAAGAAATAAATGAATGAATGAAATAATTTACCCATTCAAAGTTGTATTTAGAATGATTGATTCAGTAATCCTTCTCCTGTATTCACAATGTCTACTGACATTTTCACTGCCAGTAGTACACGCCCAGTGCTCTGTACTTTGTTCTCCAATTTTATATCCTTAATCTGTGATGCACGTGGGGTTCGACAGTTCATTTTGGCAGAAATGAAAAAAAAAACAAAGTTATCTCACTTGATGTGATGACGTTTATTGCAACACCGTCTCCCACTGACCTGCAGATCTGAAAACTTAAAAATTCTATGATGTGTCAAAATATCTCAATTAAAATGTTCCTATTTTAGTGTTAAAAATACATTTCTGTTGATAATTAACATACATCAGGCTGTAGATTTTAATGCCCTTTTCTGCTTAAACCACATAAACTGAACTGGTTTATTTTAAACAGTTTGCAGAGGGCCAAAGTTTGCATCACTTCCCTTATGAATACTGAGCAGCCTAATTATTCACTGCTTTGTACAGCTTTCAAAGTCCAGAGGAGAATTTTTTACACAGGAAAGCTAACAACAACAAACATGCTAACTGCACACTTCCTGATTATTACACAATAAGAATTTTGTAACTAGATACAGACAGCACACAGACCTGACCTCTTGTACAATATATCTGCACAGGGGCGAGACAGATTTTCTCGAACACATGGAAAAAATTGGGTACAGGCCATTAAGTTCTCTTGGATTAACGTAGACATTTCTCTCGCAGAGCTGGGGATTCAGTGCATGGCCTGTTCTGATTCCACGTGTTCTTCTCGTCATTGGACGATGTGCTCCACGTACGCACCAATGTGTTTCTCTTACACCTACGCAGGTAATTATGCTGTGCTCTGATTGGTCAGTACAGACAGATGTATAGACTCATAACACCTAGAGTCTGCGTCATGAGTCTATATAATATATGTGTTTGACTTTATGAAAAGAATGACAAAAAATAATGAACCTTTTCATGATATTAACATTTTTTAGATGGACTAGTATATGTAGACCCAAAGTTCATTGATCCTTCAAGAGGGAGTATTATCCAACATGTTTGAGCTTTCTACCGTGTCATAACGTGCCTGAAGAGGTTTATTTTGTCATCTGTGCATGTCTGTGGTTAACTTTCATCTATAAGGCACTACTTGAACTATTGCCCACCTATATTTGTTCATTAGTACCACAGAGAACATCCGGTTCATATTCTCTTCGCTCACAGGATCATCTCTCGCTCTTTGTTCCATTCGCTTGGACTGAACTTGGCAAAAAAGCTTTTGTCTGCTCTGAACCTTCATCTTGGAACTTGGTTAATTTCATTTCTTTGATGCTTTCAAGTTTAATCTAAAAGTCCTAGAGACCAACTCCATGACATGCATATTTTTATCTCCTCTTTATTTGTGTGTAATATTGTAATTGAATTAATTTACTGCTGCCTCTTGGCCAGGACTCCCTTGAAAAAGTAAGAATAGACAACCCCTCCCTCCACGAGTCTCTTGCTGCCTTGCAGGTTAGGTTTTGGCTCATCAAAGGCTCGGCACATGAATGGGGGAAACACCTTCCTGACATAGGTGACCAGCCAGGGTAGAAAAAGTTCCCAGTTGAACTTAATGACTACGTGTTCGTGACCAGGGCGAGCCACCTAGTTGGAGGAGATCAGCTGTGGTCAAGGCTTGGAGGGGAGATGGGCACCACCAAGCGACACTTGCCCAAGATACACCACATTGTCATGACCTGTGCTCCCCTCCTTCCCCTGTGTGTCTGTGTGTGTGGGCGGAGTCTCCTGTTCCTGATTCTACTCATCTGCTGCAATCAAGCTCCAGACTACATAGCTTCTGCTTCACCAGTGAGACTCTGCCAGATTGTTGTCAACCTTCACACGGTGACCCTCTTGGCTCCTCAAGTTTTGTGACCTACCTGTCAGGTATTTTGGGCTTACCTGTTTTTCTACCTCCAGTGATCCTTGTCGTCTCCAGTCTTGTTCCTATCTGTTCCAGCCCTGTTCCAGCCCTGTTCCCGTCTTGTTCCCGTCCTGCTCCCGTTCCACTCCAGCCCTGGTCCTGCTTTGTTTAATAAACTCCCCTTTTCTTGCTTTTTCCATTTTGGTCTGTTGTCCATTTTTTGGGTCCTTCCATCGTCGTGCCATAACACACATGATGAACACAGCCAATCACTCCATACCGGATCGGTCGTCGCCTGGCACAAGGGCCACGTTTTCCATCTCACATCAGGTCAGAAGCAATAAGTATTACTGGTGCACCAAGAAACAACACCCGTGCCCACAGGTACAGCACTACTGGCACCTTGAATGTCAGAACACTGAGAGAAACATGCGAGCTAGAAGAACTGGCATACAAGATGAACAGAAGAACTCATAACAATAGTGAAGAGGCAAAGACTGCAGTGGTACAGGCACGTCACCAAGTCAACAGGCCTTGCCAAAACCATTCTCCAAGGAACAGTCCAGGGAGGAAGGAGGAGAAGCAGACAGAGAAAAACGTGGGAAGACAACATCTGAGAGTGGACGCTGCGCAAGGCTAAGGACAGAAGAAAAAGGGGGAAGCTGATTGTCAAACATCAGATGGCGCCCCCAAGGTCTCACAGACAACGAGATAAAGCAGTAATTTCAATAGTGAAATGCACTCTCACTGTAATGTGATCGCACTCTGAAGAAGGAGTGGACTCAAAATATTAAAAATAAAACGTGTTGCATTCCTTTAGGTGACTATATAATTTTTTTGTCATTGCAGCTGATCTTGCGGTGCAGTTGAATGCCTCTCCTGGTTTGTGCCTAATGCAGACTGGACTGTGGTGTTACAGACACCGGGAATCCCAGTACACCTCTACGTCTCCAGATATGTTATTGGGATCTGGAAGATTTAACGCAAAACACCTCAGTCGTTCTTCCTGGGTTTACATGCATTTTGAAAAACCTTTTCTTCAGCCGTTATCAGATTCTCCTGGTGTGCACGTAAACATAGTGACTTAGGGCTGGTCATTTTCAAAGTATTTCTCTTGTCATTTCAGGCTCCTACAACGTCACATCCATAGAGAAGGGCTGTGCTCCTCCCTCCTCAATTTGTAAAACCACAGAAAATCTGTTTGTTTCCTATCGATTGGGCTCCGAGTTTCTGCTCCTGAACATCACATGTTGTGACACAGACGGCTGCAATGCTGTGGATGAATTAGGTGAGAGCATTTTTTAAAAAATATTATTAGTGAAATAGGGGTGAATAGAGGGTATAAAGAGTCATAGTCCACACACATGCTGCTTTGGTTCATCTAGTTGACTAACACGTAACTTCGTCTACACATAACTATAAAATAAGGTGGCATTTTTTATGCACTATAAATGGTAATAAATGAGCTTTTAGGGAGGTCCACTAAGGAATTTTAACAGAGTTTGAATTTTCAATGCCACTGAATTTTTAACTTTGAAAAAAACATGTTTTATATTCTGAATTTCAACTTCTCAAATTTTAAGCAAAAAACAAAAATAAATAAATATTCAGCACAAATATTTTCAAGCCTTCAAAATTCAGAGTGTAACATTTGGCACTGAATAAATTTGCAGCAAAGATCCAAGATGCTAAGGCCTAAGCAATCGAGTGACTGCTGAGCACAGAGGTGGTTTCCTATTGGTTTATATTTTCTGTGGGCGGGGCTTCAGGAATCAATGAGATGGGGTTTTGATTAGTTTAATTCTGACCAGATTGGTTCCTTACAGCATTTCCGTGTTGTTACTAAGTTCACCACCACTTCTACTGTATTTTTGGGACCATAAAGAGCACTGAAATATAAGGCGCGATCTTAACCCTTAAATACCTGAGCAATTTTTTGCTAGTTTTTGTCCGCCTGGTCTTTCTGTGTATTAATGCAAATAGAATCTCAACCCTTTCAAGTATAGAAAAGTTAAAGACATCTTTTTTTTTTCAGGACAACTTGGGCTATCATATAATGATTCATGAGTTCATGTCAGAGAAAGAAATGAATTTGTTTAATAACTATATACACAGAAGGAAAAACAAAACGGAAATTATTTTTACAGATTTAGATAAAAAAAACACAAAGATAATTTATGAATAAGCTTTTTGATTGTCAAATATAATTCTCACAGGCTCTGGCTGTCAGGGGGGAAAAATCAACTTTCTAACACACACACAGAAACTATTTACATTTTTTCCTCCACTCGTTTTTTTCCCCCTCACTTGCGCCACTCCCTGAAACAGTTCCTGTCTGGGACAATACAGATATAGATATAAATAGAATATCTAGATATAAATAGAATATATATCAAGATATATATAAATATACAAATACATTTATAGATATAAATAGAATATATATAAATATATATGTAAAGAGATATAAGCGGTCATTTGCACATCTGATTGGCCGAGAGACCGACACAGGACATGTCACAGGACGTTGTCATTATTTACATCAGAAATCAAAATGGAGGTCCGCAATGAAAAGTTACTCTTTGTTTTATCATAAAATGTAAAAATAATCATGTTACTGCACACCTACCACGGCGAAAATGGATTACAACCTCTCCGGAAATAACACTGGACTTTACGCTGGTGGTGAAAATGTTTTTGAAAGGATATATTTGTCCCGAGCCCATCGTAGATTGTCCAAAGGGTAAAGCTTCCAAACAAAGTTTTCTTCATTAGAATCCGTTGCGTGCTTTTTGAGTTATTTTTTTTTTTAAAAAGCTGACCGATGGTTGTGAGTTCGCCCGCAAACTACGTGGATTCTAAGGGTTAATGAACGGGTCCATTTTCATACATAAAGCGCACCGGATTGTATGGCGCATTAAGTGAGATTGATCCCTTAGCCCGGGCATCGCCGATCCACTGGCAGATCATGGTGTAACTCGCCCGGCTTTGCCTCCCCGTCTTGGTGAATGTGTGTTCACCTTCTGTCGTCCAACGCTCCCACACAACTCGAAATTGAGCTTTGAACGACCTGTTGACAACAAAATCTAGCGTTTGGAGTTCTTTGGTTAATCCACCCGGAATGATCACACCGAATTTGTTTGCTTCACTTGTGCATGTAAGTCAGCATGTCTCTGAACAGGGGCCATTTTGGGCTCCTTTTACACACATTATAATATGATTTTGAAGCAAAGTACTTATTACTCCATGAGGCTCCTGACTACAGTCGCCGTAACGCTCTAACAATCCATCAAGCGGTGCGGCGTAACTTACCAAAGTCGTACCAAAACATTCTGAAAGATTTTTGAGCGCCGTGGATTAGTCAGTGTCAGTAAGCACAACCAGAATTAATACATAAGTACTTGTCAGTACTTATGTATAAATTTTATTAATTAATTAATAGCACTGGTTAGTACTTGGATGGGAGACCACTGGGAACTCCAGGTGCCACAGTGGGGCGCCAGTGGCAAAAACTGTCGTAGTGTCCTTAGGCAAGGCACATCATCCACATTGTCTAGTATGAAAATGGTGTGTGTGTGAATGGTGGTGGTGGTCAGAGGGGTCGATGGCGCAGATTGGCAGCTTCGCTTCCGTCAGTCTGCCCCAGGGCAGCTGTGGCTACAATAGTAGTTTACCACCACCGGGTCTGGAGTGAATGAATAATGCTCTGCAAAGCGTCTTTGAGTGTCCTGAAAAGCGCCATATAAAACTGATGCATTATTATTATTATTACATAAGGCGCACTGTCGATTTTTGAGGAAATTAAAGGATTTTAAGTGCGCCTTATAGTCCGAAAAATACGCTATCCACTCATTTACTTACTTCTTTCTCCTATTATATTTCCTTAATTCAGCATAGGACTCATCATTATTCATAATTTTGGTGCAAATAAAAATTATATATAATGATTCTTGAGTGTTAAAGACGAGCAGACCCAATCACATTTGGTCTTCTTTAAGTAATGGAGCAGGTGTATGGTTTGTTTGCTTAGCCGAGCTGCTTCCTTGCTCATTTGATCCCCTTTTGTGTTTCGGCAGTTGCACCCCCTGCTGGCTCTCTGCAGTGCTACAGCTGTGACCGCCACTCGGGAGAATGCACAGCCGGTGTGACCTGTAACGCTCTTGAGGTCTGCTCTATGACGGCACGTAAGTACCAGCGGTGGAAAGACTACTGAAAATCTCTACTCAAGTAAAAGCGGTTACGTGGCTAAATGCACTCTAACAAGAACTGCTGCTACCAAAGAACTTGACTCTTTTAGACACATTTTCGACACATTTTGGACCACTCATTGATACAAAACTTCAACAAAATCAATGAAACTGTTCCTTAAACAGAGTCAAGTATCAACTGACTGTTATTATTTTCTAATCTATGCTATAATGTTTTCCTCATTACAAATGTCCCTGGACTTGTGTTTTGTTTCACTAAGACATTTTTAACACTGAATATTTAGGATGTGTTCTTCTCTCAAACAAAAAACAATGAGTTCCACCTTATGATGTCATGTGGTGGTACAGAAAGTGCTCCACTGTGTTTTTAAACTCCACACACCTTCACTAGAATCATTTGGATGATCTCAGCCCTGAGCTCTACTGCCGGGTTCCTTCAGGTTTCTTCAAGTTAAATCAAACTCTTTTAAAAACCATTTTAAGACCAACTTAATACCTATTTCACGGCATATTTCATAAACCTACTGGCAAAGAAAAATATTTTTAAAATGATTGAATTTGTGTTTATTTCTCAAACTCTTCCCCAAAAACCCGGCACAAAATGTGTCTCTAGGCAATGTAAAACCAACGTTAAAAAACATAAACGGTGTTAAACAAACTTCTGATCAAAATCTGCAGAAACGTTTTTCTTTACGCACTTCTGCTCAGTTTGTTGCTTGTGGTGCTGTAGAGCGTGATCTTCAGTGGCGTGTTCGGAGGATTTAGACCCGGGGCTGCGTTGTGTTCTCAATTATTGGTTCTGCTGTTCTTTATTTAGGCAACGTTATTCAACCAAATAATGATGGTTGAAGAGAAGGAGAAGTTACATACTGCACAAATTTTAAGACCCAGGCCCGGCCTCCGCAGAGTGGCCGGGCGCTCCCTTAGAGATAGGGTGAGGAGCTCGGTCACACGGGAGGAGCTCGGAGTAGAGTCGCTGCTCCTCCACGTCGAGAGGAGCCAGCTGAGGTGGTTCGGGCATCTGGTCCGGATGCCTCCTGGACGCCTCCCTCGGGAGGTGTTCCGGGCATGTCCCACCGGTAGGAGGCCCCGGGGAAGACCCAGGACACGCTGGAGGGACTATGTCTCTCGGCTGGCCTGGGAACGCCTCGGGGTCCGTCCGGAGGAGCTGGAGGAAGTGGCTGGGGAGAAGGAAGCTTGGGAGCCCCTGCTTAGACTGCTGCCCCCGTGACCCGGCCCCGGATAAGTGGAAGAAGATGGATGGATGGATGGATATAAAAATTAAAGTCATTTTCAAGTCTTTTTAAGGTATTATTTCCAAATTCATAAATTCAATGCTTTTAAGACTTTTTAAGACACCATAGGAACCCTGTACTGAACGAAAGGTAAAAGGAGCTGTTAGCTTGAAAACTACAGCTTCATGACATCACAAGGTGTAACAGAGCATTTTGAGCTTTGGAGATACAGACAGACTAATCATAAAAGTTTACTCAAACATGCAGCTTGTAAATGAAACACAACACAACTCAAGGTATGTTTTTGATGAGATGAGCAGCATTCCAACATGGTTTAAAGCTCGATCTCGTATCAAGTAGGACCTGTTTGAATCCAAAACTAACCTGAAACACTTTGTGCACCTTCGCATTTTCAGACAATCCCGCAAGACCTATTTTCGGATGCGTCTCAGAGAGTCTTTGTAACAACGTCAATGTGTCTCAGTATTTCTTTGGCTACGATGGAGAAATATCCTGCTGCAATAAGAACAACTGCAACGTCCCGCCTACAACCGTACCCCCGCCCACAGCTATAACCCCGCCCACTGATAAAACCACACCCACCGCTATAGCCCCGCCCACTGATACAACCACTCCCACGACTACAGATGAAGACGATGGAGACGATGATGATGACGATTGCTCAGTGTTCTCCGCAGCTGACTGTGTAAAGTCCTTGAGTATCCCACTTTCTCTTCTGGGACTCTGCGCTCACATTATAATTCTAAAGCTCTAATCATATATGGATAACTCAACCATTTTTATAGCTTCTGGCCTGTTTTAATGTGGTTTCCAAATCAAATCAACAGCAAATATACCTGGAGTTTGTCGTTATTATTTTATTTTAAAGGGCTGTTAAGCATATAATCACAATTAATTACATGGTTGCCCATAGTTATGATTAATTTGAGTGTGTTTTTTAAAGCTACGGTAAGATTTAGATTTTAAATTTCACAAACCTGAGATAGATATGGTCACAAACACAAACACTGGACATGATTTTCCATTTATTTACGTTACAGTTTGGTGTTTACGTTCTCACGACTGTCATTCAATCGGAAAGTCGAACGCTGAAATGATGAAATTCACTTTATTTAAATGTAAAATGCATCTTTCTGATCTGAATCCTCATTGTCAAAGCCCCAGCCCCTGCAGCCCATCAGGAGTCAGTGCTAGTGCAGCCTCTGCAGCTCAGGGAGGGAATTCTGGAGGTTCTGAGCTTCACATGAGGCCTGTGCATAAACTGAGAATGAGAAGAACTTGTACGTGTTTCTATCTGCAGGTTAAAGCTCTGGCAACACAATGTGAATGTGAGTTGTGGATTTAGTACCTTTTTGAAACAGCCAAAGCTCAGGCTACGTACAGTTCCTTTTGATTTTGAATAATAGATTTTGTAGATTTGTTTTTGCTTAATCCTTCCTACTGTATTTATTTGAAGACATTAAAGATATCTATACATGTGTTGTGAGAAAAATAAATATATAAAGTGGTACCAAATCCTTTTCTGTCCTTTTTCCATGATTGACTGTTTGAGGAAAGATGGGGAGGAAGATGGTAAATGGTCACATTTTTATACAGCGCTTTTCCAAGGCACTCGAAGGCACTCAAAGCTCTTTAAAACAAGGACCCACACACATTCATACACCAGTGCACACAGACACTGGGGGCAAGCTCCTCTCCATATCCTCACGTTATGCTGCATTGTTTCTTATAGTCCGGTCCATGTCTGTTACCCTCCATTTCGTGTATTATGTGTTTAAATGTAGATAGTTCACAGAGAGTTAGCATAAATTCCAGATTCAGTTAGTAGAAAAAAAAGATAGTCATGCCACAGATAATAATCTCAAGTTTCACCTGTTTATCTTAGCTTTTTGGGGGTAGGGGAATGTCGAATTGTTCTTTTTTAATCACTGTAAAGCGCTTTGTGTTGCATTTTTTTGTAAGAATAGTGCTCTATAAGTAAAGTTTGATTGATTAAAGATGGATTAAGTGTCTTGCCGAAGGTCAGAACGGCAGTGTAACGAACAGGCCGTTTGTTATGAGGAAAGTTCACACATGCACTTTCATTCACTTTGCACTTTATATATATATATATTTATATTGCACTTTTCTAGCACGGAGCACTTATGAGATACGTTAATTTGCACATAAACAGAATTGCACACATTTGTATTGTTTTAAAATATTTATTAAAACTTTATTTTTGTGGGTTCCGGTCGGTCAGGGCACTTCCAGTAATGGCGGCCAACGGTCTGCGGAGACAAATTAATGATTACAATTGGGGATTGTGCAATATATGTGCCATATTTTAAATTGGTTGTGTCTCATGTGTGTTTGCGTGTGTGTCGTGTAGGATATTTTAACGTGTGAGTGGGATGCCTGTGTATGTGACGAATGCAGTTCGTGCTTTTACTCACCCGTGTCTTTTAGTTTTAATCGGGTTTATCACTATATTTTATTAGGTGTTTGGTTTTAGGGTTTTATCTTTTGTATTTGGGTTTTATATGGTTTATTTGGTTTGGGGTAATTTGTTGGAGGATTTTAACTTAGTTTTAAAAAGCTAATATTAATTTTACATCCCTTTGAGTTTTATTGGTTTTACCCAGCGGTACATGAAGCACCTGATTCTGCCATTCTGAGTTCTGCTGCAGAAGACTGAGGCTCTTGTCCTTCAATGCACCTTTTTTGCACTGCACTTTTTTTGCACCTAAGCACTTTATTGGAATGGAATAATAAAGAATTGTGGACCCTGTAAATCCTGCCTCACGTCATCTGGGTGAGGGTAACTCGCTGTAAATCCAGCCGCTCTACCCGTCTTGGTTACAGGCAGCATTTGTCTGTGGGAGCTAAAATCGCACCACCAATTTGAAATGCCGACCTTTGGATGAGTGGACAAACACTCTACCAACTGAGCTACTGCTGCCCTGTGATGATGGCCACCTACTGGTGAAAACTGTTGAAAATAAATGAGTAAAGTAAGTATTTTATAAAATTTTTATACAATTTTAACCCTATTCTAATTTTTTTTTCATTTTTATTTGTTTATTTGGGTGGGACGATGCATATTCATGAACATACAATTTGTATGAAATCACACACATTAATGTAAATACACTGGATTTAGCACAGGTGCTAATTTCCATCCCTAGTCCCATATATCAAATACACATAATATAGACATTTGACAGACTCGACAAATACAACTAACAATATGCATGATACACAGTATAGTACAGTACAATAAACATAGCTGTCATGACCTAAGGTGCTGTTAAAGGTGCTTTTTATAGAGTGCATTATAAGGTGCCTGCAGTATTACAGTACTATTTGTAAAGTGCTAGTGTCTATGTGTGTGTCATGACTTAATAACCCAGAGTTGTACTTAGGGTGTAACGATATCCAAGTCTCACAACATGATATGGTCACAGTATGAACCTCGCGGTACGATATTTATTGCAATATGGTGGGAAAGCTCACGATATTACAATATTCTACATAATAACAAGACTGACATTATACAAGATTTGATTTATTGTCATTAGGGCTCACCACCTGCAGAGGGGTTCATGGGGGGGGTCAGGTGCTATGAGGACTGGGCAGTAAACTGCCCCCGCGACCCAGCCGGATTAAGCGGGAGAAGATGGATGGATGGATGGAGGGATGGAACGATATCCAAATCTCTCTGTACAATATTTTCACCATAAACATCTCACCGTACCAGATTTATTACAATATTTTGTGTGAATCTGCTACTTTTTCCTTTAAAAATGCCTTCACAAGACTTAATCCAAAGAATGAAGATTTCAAAGTGCTTAGAACAGTTATTTCTTCATGTCGTCTGCACTGAAACGGAGCAAAGGATCATGGTCTATGTAGTTAAGTAAGTTCCCGTTTTTTTGAAGTTTTTTGAAGTTTCTGTTTTTTTACATCAGAACTATTCATTTAAGCAAAGAGACTTGTGATTCGATATATTGTGATGGTCACGATATTATTGTGAGACCTTTGACGATACGATATCACCACATTTTGATTCTTGTTAAATCCCTAATTTGGAGTGATTGAAAAGTGAGTGAAAGGTTCATTTCTCATTCCGCACTCTTCTTTCTAAATTTTTGTCTCTCTCTTTTTAATTTTATGATGATTATTTACGTTTTGATTTGTTTGTATTGTGATTATAATGTATTTCTTATTCTGTAAAGCACTTTGAATTACTACGTGTATGAATTTTGCTTTACAAATAAACTTGTCTTGCCTTTGCCTTGATTTGTTCATGCTTGAGCAATCTTTAATCGCCTATTTTCAAGATGCCCTTTTGCCGATCTAGCCCAATTTTCACCTCCAACGGCATCCACCCACTGCTCTGTACTTCGTTCTCCAATTTTATTTTCTTATTCAGTGATATTCGCGGGATTTACAACGCCATGCAGACAATTTTGGTACATATGAGAAAAAAAATGGGCATCTCAGTGGACTTGTTTCTTTTAGTAAGTTGTTTTAGATGAATATTTAAAATGAAAATGCCCAAAATATAACATAATGACCCATAGATATCACAGATTCTAACTATACAGCAGACACAAGCACAATATTTGTTCTTTAACAGAAGAATGCCCAGAGAGATTGGGTCCGAGTGGAGTCATTGCTCAGAGAATAAACTGAAATTTTGTAACTCCAGGGTAAATGCTTCTGGATGTTTTCCCCAAAATGTGAACTGACCATGACATATGTAGTAGTGAAAATAATCTTTATGTTTAATTTAAAACAAATAATCTTCAAGCATTGGTACTGATAATGTGGCATCCAAACGGCAACACTGTTTACACGTCAGATCTGATCATAATCTGATTTCTGGACTAGAAATGTCATGTAAACAGCTACAGTTGATGTGAGTATCTGATTTCTTTCTGATTGCTCACACACTGACAAGGAAATTATGTAATAAAAGGGCATCTAATGTGGCAAAGACAAAAAGGAAAGTTTTAGTTTATTATTTATTTGTCAATGTACAAAAACTTTAACCTCATAAAGAGAAGAAACAGCTTCGAAACAGATTTAGCTAAAGCTACTTTCTATCTGCAGTCCCCAGGCAAGTGTGCAAAAGAGTAAAACAAATCACAACAAATTACCATTAGCTCATTAATAAAAATACTTACTTCTATTCCTATTTCCATTCTACTTCTACTTCTATTTCCTATTCCAACTCAAAACATGCACTGTAGGTGTGAAAGTTGTGTGAGTGTTGGTGGTGGTCGGAGGACCGTTGGCGCCGCTTCGCTTGGCAGCCACGCCTCTGTCAGTCTGCCCCAGGGCAACTGTGGCTACAACAGTAGCTTACCACCACCGGGTATGGAGTGAATGAAAAAAATGCTCTGTAAAATGCTGTGTAAAGCGCTTTGGGGACATGTGTCTGTGTAAAGCGCTATATAAATAAAAACTTACCTTACCTTACTTCATATAACTTTCATAAATACTAAAAGGGTTACAATAGAAATACACAGCGAGCATTCATCCATTTTCTTCCGCTTATCCGGGGCCGGGTCACGGGGGCTGCGATCTAAGCAGGGACTCCCAGACTTCCTTCACCCCAGACACTTCCTCCAGTTCCTCCAGGGGGACCTTGAGGCGTTCCCAGGCCAGCCGAGAGACATAGTCCCTCCAGCGTGTCCTGGGTCTTCCCCGGGGGCTCCTACCGGTGGGACATGCCCAGAAGGAGGCCCGGAACAGACGCCCTCCCCTCAGCTGCTCCTCTCGACATGGAGGAGCAGCGACTCTACTCTGAGCTCCTCCCGTGTGACCGAGCTCCTCACCCTATCTCTAAGGGAGCACCCGGCCACTCTGCGAAGGAAACTCAAATGACCGCTTGTATCCGCGATCTCGTCCTTTCGGTCATTCCCCAGAGCTCATGACCATAGGTGAGGGGAGGAACGTCGACTGAGGTAAATCGAGAGCTTTGCCTTTGGGCTCAGCTCCCTCTTCACCACAACGGTCCGATACAGTGACCACATCACTGCCGACGCTGCACCGATCCACCTGTCAATCTCACGCTCCATCCTCCCCTCACTGTGAACAAGACCCCGAGATACTTGAACCCCTCCACTTGAGGCAGAGACTCCCCACCCACCCGGAGAGGGCAATCCACCCTTTTCCCATCGAGAACCATGACACAGCGAGCAATACATAATAAAAGTAAACACAGGATTAGGGCCAGTGTTGGCACAGTTGATTATTGAGAATGTTTTTTATATCTCGAGAAAAAGTTTGCAAATCTACAATTTAAAATGTCAGGAAGCTGGTTCCACTGTTTGATGGTTTTGAATGAAAAGGCCGATTGTGCAAAGGCAGAACATCTTTTCAGGATGATGCAATTTTTATGAGACGTGAACCTAGATTTCCGAGTTGTTTTTTACCGAAAGTAGTTGAATGAATTTCTTTAATGGAGGTGGAGCAATATTATTGACAATTTTGAAGGTAGTTCGCAAATTTGAAAATTTAATTAGGTTATTAAAAGACAAACAATCATCAGATTTAGTTTGTATGTAGCCAAACACACAAAATCAGTTCTAATAATCATCTGTTTATTCTAGCCAACTCATTTTTCCTGGCGTTAGAAATGTACAGATAAATACGTATTTGAGAAAGAATAATGTATATACTATTCCAGCCTGTTGAATTGCTGTGGAATCTTGCACTGGAACGCACCAACGGATGATTTGATTTGACCCAGGAGACGTGGCCTTTAATGGCTCTCTAGAATAACAGGGCCAGCTAATTTACAAAGGCTTCATAAAGGTCAGCTGATAGGACAGGAATAGAGTTGGCTATAGCAACACAGCTAAACGGAAAGGCCATGTGGTGTAAAGGCTTGAAATGAGAAACAGACCGTATGGGTTTGGTGGGCGTGACGATAACTAGAAGGATCAGAATGTGGGGTTCATATTAGGGCCTGACTGATATATCGATTGGAAACTTGGAAACATGTTGGTTATTGGCCTAAATCTTGCCGATATGGGCTGATATTCCACGTGGACATGTTTTACCTTGTTATAAAGCTCAGACTCTCTATATTCTGCCCATTTAATCCAATTTACAGACAGATAAATGTCCTAATATATCCTTATATAATATATTGATGCAGCGCCACACTGCATCAATATTTATCTGCAGAGTCATTTTTCTGTGTCTGTGACGTCGTACTGTCCCAGAACACATCACCATGTGCACTTGTTTACAGCCGCAGCCATAGATCCATTTGCACAACACTGACATTCTCTTCTTTTCACGGACACTCAGTGTGAGTTTGGATTTAAAGGACAGTTCTTAGTACAGACTTGTGATCTGAGAGGAGCCTGTGTGAGGCTGAGTGTTGGAAATGTGTCGGTTTTGAAGCTCGTTTTGGTTCTTTCTCATTGGTTAGCGATTAGCTGCTGTAGCTCGCACACATAAACAGGCTGTTTTCTCTTCTATTAGTGACTGTAAAGTGACTATAGTGGCCATATATATGTTACTGGACACGCACTGATATGTAAATGAGCTGTGAATAGAAGTGTGAATTATCGGCATTTAGCAGATCATTAATTACCGCGGCGCACATGCATTTATCGCTAAAGGCTAACCACGGTAGTTTACTTACAGCACTTTCTTCACTGGCCAGAATATCACACAAAAATGCCATTAGGCCGACTGACTGTCTTTAAATATGACGTAAAGAGGCAGAATAACAATAAATGTCGCCTAAATAAACTCAATTGAAAATCCAATAGAGCCAAACCTAAGTTTATAACTTGAAGATTTACTGAATTTTTATGTCATGAATATATCAGTGATTATATTGGCTATCGATGGCTCCAACCCCCATTTTATCGGTATCATATTGGCCGCAAAAAAGTCCATATCGGTCGGGCTCTAGTTTATATAGATTTATGCTGTAAGTACAATATTTGCACGGACTCAGCCCTGCAGAAACTTTTTTAGCTCCTAGGATTTCAGGCTCTCCCAGTGAGCTACGCTACTTGTGTCGATCAGGTATGTGTGAATGAACGGCTACTGAAGTTTGAGCCATTTCTTCTTGTCATTTACACACTCGGTTGCATTTGAGACATATGAGTCATAAAGACATATCACGCTTCTTTCTCTGTCCCCAAAATTTCTGCTGTAGGAGCCTTTGCCGCTGATTGGTGGACGGCTCTCCTGTCTGGTCTTTGTTGGTTGTTGGATTCTGGTCCCTGATTGGTGGAGCAGGTCTAAACCGGGCCACTCCCTCCTCACCTGCAGCCGCCTCCCCCTGTTTAAACAGATCAGGTACAGCTGTTCAGGGCTGATGTCGGCCATTTTGTCGCCGTGTCTCTGTTGTGTCAGCCACTTTGTTTGTACTAGTACATGTCTGACTTTATGTGTTCAGACACTCGGTTTCTGTTAGTTCAGTTCTGTTTTGTGCCTTTTGATTTGTCACTTTATTCTGTTTGTAGGTTTATGTGATTTTTCTTTGGCAAACTTGTGATTTAGTTTTGTTTTGTGTCCCTTAGTTTAGTTTAGGTTTTTTTTTTGTATAAGCCCACGTGACTCGTTTTTGGTAAAAAAAACTCATTAAATGTTCATCCTGTTATGTTTTTTAGTTTACATTATTTTGTGTACTTATTTTAGCTTGTTTTATACCATTTTCAACCTTTTTTTGTGTTACTTCTCCTGTCCCTAGCGGAGCCTGGTGACAACAGCGGTAACTAGTGTTGCAGCTTCATGTTAACAGCACAGAGAGCGGCGCTTCCTGCACTCAGGCTGCGTGCACATCTGCTGTGTTCATAAACAATTAATCAGTCTATCTTATTGTTTCCTCAAATGCGGAGTTGTATTTTGCCTCATTCACGCCTGATTAATAAATCTTGTGCACTTAGTCTGCTCCCCTGAGAAGTCACAAAACACAGTCTGAAATGTTCCAGTATTGTGATGACAATAACAAACACAAACATACTACAACTATGGTGGCTTTGATATTTGCTCAGACGAACTTTCTGGTCCTGGCTGAGTGTGTGGACAATCACCCACTGTGAATGTGCGCCGTCATTTAGGTTTAAATGTCACATCTTTTAATAAAACCTCCATAAATCTTATCCAATGTGAGGACCATGCTTACTCATATGTGAATATATAGAATTATTATTATTATTATTATTATTAGAATACGTTTTCCTCAAGCACTTTTCTCCAGACAGTTTTATGAGCCCATAAACTAGACTCACTCTGCTGTCAAATTGTGCACATGACTTAACACAAAACTCTGTTAGCACAACATTCACAGGAGCTAAAGACTTCACTTGTTTATTTTCCTTTGAGGGAGCTCCAACACCTAAATATGACCTTGGAAACGAAGGTGTGGTTTATAAAGTATATTATCTGAATGCACACATTTTAGGTAAAAAAAAAATTTGAAAAAGGGATTTGCCTCTAAATTCATATTAAAATAAAAATTATATGCGACTATTTACATTTGGTTACTATTCTTATACATGTTTCTCTACAAATCTCCATATTTTTCCTTTTATAAACCCAGATCTTTGCACATATCCAGACTGCTGTCAGATCACGCATGTTTGGGGAGAATTGAGTGTCGGTGTAATTTGATCAGAGCTCTTGGATCAGCAGCAGCAGCAGCTCATTTCAGGAACTTCTCCAGACAGTTAACCCGACTGGCACCAGCACAACCAATCTGCTCCTGTCTAAATATGCTGCCAGGGACTGCAGGATTAACAGACCAAAAACAGGCCAAACCCTCCGGTAGTTGCCAGCAAGTTGCACATTACAATAATTTATGAGTAAAAGATAAAATAAGAAATAAACATGAATATATGAGGGCTAAAATGAGTCTGCCGACCTCTCCACCACCGTCAGTTGCACAGGTACTCGAAGATAACCATACATGGCAGTATGCACAAGTTCACATTAGCTAAAGCACATCATGTTTTCACAATTTTATTTCCAAATACCTTCATTTGGACTGTCAGAATCAGGAAGTGTTATAGCTACAGACGTTTATAATGAAGTATATTTTCCATAAAAATGTCCAGGGACACTTTTGAATTACAAAAAATGCCCAGATATTGCAGATTTTGTTTTGTTTTGTCTTTTCAATTACATTACCGTATTTTTCTGACTTTAAGGTGCACTTAAAATCCTTTCATTTTCCCAAAAATCAACAGCGCGCCTTATAATCCGGCATGCCTTATGTATTAAGTCTGGTGTAATTCTCTGTTTACTGACCTTGAACTGATTTTATGTGGTACACGGCGCTTAAAAATCTGTCAAAAATGTTTTAGTACGACCTAGTTAAGCTACGAAGCCGCACCGCTGGATGGATTGGAGCATTACAGCGACAGTAGTCAGGAGCCTCGCAGAGTAACACGTACTGGGCTTCAACATAATATTATGGTGTGTGTGTATAAGGAGCCCAAAATGGCCCCTGTTCAGAGACATGTGACTCACGCCAAGTGAAGCAAAATAATTCAGTTCTTGCCATGGTTCTGGGTGGATTAACCAAAGAATTCGAGCTGCTAGATTTTGGTGTCAACAGGTCGTCCATCCATCCATTTTCTTCACTTACCGGGCCCGGGTCACGGGGGCAGCAGCCTAAGCAGGGACTCCCAGACTTCCTCACCCCAGACACTTCCTCCAGCTCCTCCAGGGGACCCCGAGGCATTCCCAGGCCAACCCAGAGACATAGTCCCTCCAGTGGGGCCTCCTTCTGGTGGGACATGCAAGGAGGCATCAGAACAGATGCCCTCCCCTCAGCTGCTCCTCTCGACATGGAGGAGCAGCGACTCTACTCTGAGCTCCTCCCGTGTGACCGAGCTCCTCACTCTAAGGGAGCGCCCGGCCACTCTGTGGAGGAAACTCATTTCGGGCGTTTGTATCCGCGATCTTGTCTTTTCGGTCATTACCCAGAGCTCATGACCCTGAGGGGACGAACATAAACTGAGGTAAATCGATAGCTTTGCCTTTCAGCTCAGCTCCCTCTTCAGCACAACGGTCCGATACAGCATCAACAGGTCGTTCAGAGTTAAATTTCGAGCTGTGTGGGAGTGTTGGACGACAGAAGGCGAACACACATTCACCAAGACAGCGAGGTGAAGCCGGGTGAGTTACGCCACGATCTGCCAATGGATCATGGATGCCCGGGCTAAGGGATCAGTCTCACTTAATGTGCCTTATAATTTGATGTACACTCAACAAAAATATAAACGCAACACTTTTGTTTTTGCTCCCATTTGTCATGAGATGGACTCAAAGATCTAAAATTCAATCCAGATACACAATATTACCATTTCTCTCAAACATTGTTCACAAATCTGTCTAAATGTGTGATAGTGAGCACTTTTGCTTTGCTGAGATAATCCATCCCACCTCACAGGTGTGCCACATCAAGATGCTCATCAGACACCATGATTAGTGCATAGGTGTACCTTAGACTGTCCACAATAAAAGGCCACCCTGAAATGTGCAGTTGTTGCTTTATTGGGGGTCTGGGGACTCAGAACCAGTCAGTATCTGGTGTGACCACCATTTGCCTCATGCAGTGCAGATGCCTGCCCATACCATAACCCCACCACCACCATGGGCCACTTGATCCACAACATTGACATCAGCAAAGCGCTCACCCACACGACGCCACACACGCTGTCTGCCATCTGCCCTGAACAATGTAAACCGAGATTCATCTGTGAAGAGAACACCTCTCCAACGTGCCAGACGCCATCAAATGTGGGCATTTGCCCACTCAAGTCTGTTACGGCGACGATCTGGAGTCAGGTTAAGACCCCGATGAGGACGACGAGCATGCAGTTGAGCTTCCCTGAGATGGTTTCTGACAGTTTGTGCAGAAATTCTTTGGTTATGCAAACCAATTGTTTCAGCAGCTGTCTGAGTAGCTGGTCTCAGACGATCTTGGAGGTGAACCTGCTGGATGTGGAGGTCCTGGGCTGGTGTGGTTACACGTGGTCTGCGGTTGTGAGGCCGGTTGGATGTACTGCCATATTCTCTGAAACGCTTTTGGAGACAGCTTATGGTGGAGAAATGAACATTCAATGCCCGAGCAACAGATCTGGTTGACATTCCTGCTGTCAGCATGCCAATTGCACGCTCCCTCAATGCTTGCGCCATCTGTGGCATTTTGCTGTGAGACAAAACTGCACATTTCAGGGTGGCCTTTTATTGTGAACAGTCTAAGGTACACCTGTGCACTAATCATGGTGTCTGATGAGCATCTTGATGTGGCACACCTGTGAGGTGGGATGGATTATCTCAGCAAAGCAAAAGTGCTCACTATCACACATTTAGACAGATTTGTGAACAATGTTTGAGAGAAATGGTAATATTGTGTATCTGGAATGAATTTTAGATCTCTGAGTCCATCTCATGACAAATGGGAGCAAAAACAAAAGTGTTGCATTTATATTTTTGTTGAGTGTACTTTATAGTCCGAAAGACTTCAAATGATTAAAAAAAGTCCTGGCAGTTAGTCTTTAAAAGCTGCATTGTGTAACTTTTCTGGTGGAGGGTCCATCAGACGCCTTTCTCCATTGAGATGTTTGTCTGGAACGTTTCACAGTGTAGGATTAAACCTTTCTATCTTCATGGAGACCAAACCAGACCAAGTTACAGCTCAGATCTGTGGAGAGGCGACCCTGCTCACAGTCAGAACGCAGAATGTTTTCCTCTGTAGTTTTGAGCTAGAAAACCACTTGTAATTGGGCAAATGTAAAGTAGGGCTCTTGTCATACTGTGGAACATTCCAGACAGAGCGATGGCACATCCATAGAAACAAGCAGGAGAATGACCCCCAGCCAGTAGTTTCTTGAAATACATTTCTACTCTTACTTGGGTAATTTCTTGGATTACTGTTTTGTACTTGAGTAATATTATTTTGAAGTAACATTACTCTTATGTGAGTACATATTTGGACCCGCTCATTCTGTTTAAACACAAGCGTCTGTGATCTCTGATTCTTCTCTTTCTCGGAGTCTGTGTGATCTGGGCCCGCTGTCCCCCGGGGCTCCAGTTTTGTCCACCTTCTCCTCCAGAACTCGGCTTTGATTGTGGGTTGCAGCTCGTTTCAAAAGCTCATATGAAGTGATTTTGAGAAATATCAGACAAGAAACTCCAGTTATTTTTGCGATTATTGGACTTTTTGGGCTTTGAGCGATAAGAATGGCAGGAAATAGGGTTTATGACACAGTTGGCAGATCTGTGCTTCTGTTTGGTGCTTAGTGCCTGGTAATGGTCACATTTTTATAGAGAGTTTTTTATATAGCACTCATCCATTCACATACTCCAAAGAACCACTCATCCATTCACATACTCATACCCAAGGACACTACAGTAGCATTCATCTATTGGAGTGTTTGTACATTTATGTTTATGTGAATTATGTGCATGGGCAAAAAATTTATTTAAAATAAAAATCAAATTGGCAAGTCAAATCAATTTGTTTTTTCAGAAAATCAATATTTAAGTTTTTTTTACACAGCACGTACATTTTGCATTCGCCAAGACTTCCTATAGGCTTTCCATAGTCACTTCCTGCAGTGCGTCTCTCACTTTCCCCCAGGAACGGGACAAGCACAAACAAATCTGTCACAGAAATAACGCTCATATAACCCACTGAATCGTGCCCTTTAGTCCGACAGAAGCTGAAGCATCAGCGCAAGGAAAGATGTAAACAAATGTGCCAAAGCTGCATTAAACACATTCTAATCTCACACGGGCTGATGTGGCTCTGTAGTGCTGATGGTTTATATGTTGTAAAGTTGAGTTTGTTTATGCAGATTAGTAATAATAATCATTTTAATATAAAAACGTTAATGATTAATCAATAATCGATCATTACTTCTCCTGGCGATTGAATACGAAAATTTTATCAAATGCCCATCCATGTAAACCATATGAAATGTTTTCAATTTATGCAGTGGAGAGGAGAGGTTTTCACAACATGGTAAAAGTTTTGCATGCTCGATGTATGGTCGAATTGAATGAAATCGTGAGTTTTTTATTAAAAAATATAAGATTTTTTGGGGGGGAGGAATCGTCCAGCTCTAGTGAATTATATTTGCAGGACTGAAAAAAATATTTTAACTCCATCATAGCACTCGTATCGCGATGCAGTTTCACATGCAGCTGACTTTCCTCTTATTTGTGAGGGGAGCATTTATTTAATTTAATTTGAGTTTTTATTTTATTTATTTATTGTAATTATGTCAAACGTGACACAAGTTTAAGGCCTGATTCCAAATTTCCAAGCAGGACTCGCTCATCTGTTGTAGTGCGCTTCAAAAAAGCGTAAGATAAACATTTAAATCTATCAGAAAATGACCTAAAAGTAGTGAAATTATATTAAGCATGGACAGATCATTTTACTTGGCAAGTTCTCTTAAAATAAACAACCTCTAGGCCAGAATGAAGCAGCCTCAGAACTAGTGAGTAGATAATAAACCTGAAAACAAAATGAATAACCTCATACAAGTTTAAAAAAAGAATTTGCAGTGTATGGTTTATGGTTATCAACTTCTCCGACATCCCACTAAAACTAAACTATAACTCAATATATGACATTCTGTACAACTCATGCAATACATCAAATATAATAATACTTTTTTATTTGTTGGCACCTGTTTAACACCAAATATAACAGTAAAAACAGGGCAAAAGAACAGATAAAAACGGGTTTAAAAACATTTTATTTGAGCCCAGAAGCGGCTTTGAAAACCCGTGAGCCGCCACGTTCCAAATAGGAAGTGAACATGGGGGCACTTCTGGCTCTATCAGCGCTGAAAATCTGCCACTCCTCTCTGAAACTGCTGCAGCGAGCCTCTACAATTTGGACTGCATGATTCTGGAGTTTTTATTTTGCCATTTTGTCTGTAAATAAATTCCTAATATGGAACTTAGCTCAAAGTTAGATGAATGAATGTTTATTTGGACAATAATGTATAGAACATGCATAGAAAACGTAAATACATAGATATAATCCAAAAAATAAACACTTGTTTTCTATAAGAATAAACAAAAAATAAATGTCATGCAGATTTTACTTGTGTCTGAAAAGGAGTGGGAGAAAGTAAATACCCTATTTTTCGGACTATAAATCGCTCCGGAGTATAAGTCGCACAGGCCAAAAAATGCATAATGAAGAAGAAAAAAAAAACATGTATAAATTGCACGTTTTGGGGGAAATTTATTTCATAAAATCAGAGACAAGAACCAACATTTCATCTTGAAAGGCAAGTTAGAGAGGTTATAGTATTGAGAACAATCTGTGTATCATTTGTTCATTCGTTTTTCAATATAGAACCGGCAAAAGTACGGCATTTAACCCCACCGCTTTTTTCTACTGTTTCAAATTAACAAAGAGCATAAAGACTTGTCATTTTCTGTACAATATAAGCTAAAACTGTGCAGTACACGCATTTCACTACAAATGATATATAATGTATTGAATCCACTTTATTTATATAGCACATTTCATAATGCTCCACAGAAATACCAAACCTTTTCCTTGTCGTTCGAGCATGAGGCACTTTAAAGTTTAAAAAAGCCTCTTAAATTATAGCTGCCTTCCCTTTCATAAAAAAGTAGTTTTTGGTAAGTGCTCACTTTTAGCTTTATACATTACGTGCACGGTTTGGTGAATACATAATGGATTAGTATGGTCATGAAATTTGACATTGTAAATAGTTGTTTTTGCTCTTTTTGCTCTTTTTTTGAAGTTTCATCAATAGACCCTTTTATGGCAGAAGAGATGAAAAAAACTGCACACAAATTTTGGCAGCGTAAGTGTCATCGTTCCCCATTCATTCTGATTCATTCAGACTGAGCATGGACAGAAGAAGACGGAGATAAAAACATTTCCATCACCAAAATGTCTGGTTGTTCTGTGTGTGGTTGTCAGAATTGATATTCTACCGGCTGACTAAAGTTTTAAAGTTTTACTCACTGATCGCACAAGGATCTGTCAGTCGGACACCGTTTGTCAAAGTCGCTTGTTGAGGAAATGTTCATGATATTTTGACGATAATCCTTTCACAGAGCTCGACAAGCTGCTGAGTTCCCCCAATACACCAGTAAGCGAACAGCAACTTAGTTCCAGACCAACAAAATATATGTTATGGAGTGTCCAGCCCAGTCCCCGGACCTTAATCCAATAGAAAACTGAGTGACATCAAAAATGCAGAGGAACTGTGGAAGGTTGTCAAATCATCTTGGGCTGGAATACCTGTTCCCAGGTGCCAGAAGCAGTTCTCAAAAACCATGGTTATACAACTAAATATTAGTTTACTAATTCACAAGAATGCTAAATCTTTACTTTTTTAAAGTTTGTAAAGAATAATGGAGATACTGGAGATACTATTTTTTGAACAGCCCAATATATTTAAGTCATTTTCTGTAACATAATTCAAATATTCATACCTGTCTTGTCTTGTTTTAATGTAAAATATAATGTACAGTGTTCCCATCCATCCATCCATCTTCTCCCGCTTAATCCGGCTGGGTCGCGGGGGCAGCTTGTTGCCCAATACTCATAGCACCTGACCCCCCCTATGAACCCCTCTGCAGGTGGTGAGCCCACAGGAGGGTGGACAACATGGTCCTTGATGTTAGTTCATAGGGGTAGTGTTCCCATTGAATGGAAATTTAAAAAAAAAAATGTAAATAAGGATTTTGCACTTTACTTACATTTTAAAAGACACTGATATTATTTTGAACACAACCGTACTTCTGTTGCCAAAATGTGTGCGCAACCGAGCCTACATCATCACTGTTTATTCACACTAAAAGGGTCTATGGTTCTATTGTGGTTTGATAGTTATTGCCCCAATTTCTGCACAATATGTTAAAATATATATATGTGATAAAACCACTGAACAATAAAGCAATAATGCAGTGTCGTGAATGAACCAGTTTGATGTGGAAACAACATTGAAGCTCACAATATTCCACTGGCTGTAATATGGGAGCTTTAAAAATGTGAAAACAGAACTATGGTTTGCAGTGGTCCAAAGTTATTCCTCACTTATTTTCTGTTTCGCCCAAATATCGTAATGTGTACTTTTTATTTGTATTACTTTTACGTGTTGTTCAGACCCTCATTTTTCCACTTGTCTCTCACACTAACCTATCTTCAATTCCAGCACCATCAACATCTGCGGTTCATCCAATTTATCTGACAAAGGCCCATTAAAGCATCTTCTAAAACGAGCCAATATCGACTTGGTTCATTCAAACGTCTTAACCTTATCATCTTCCACACCATAGATATTTCATGGCCAATTTGGATCTGTCTCTCCTGATTAGCCTTATGGCAGGTTGAAGAGTTTTGTATTCCCTTTGCACAGCCTGCCTCATTCTGTGTCTTAGCGGATCTATGTAAATGAGTTGATTGAGCGGAGATATTTTAAACGGGACACTCTTTGAGGTAGGGCTTCACGATTTTAGATGAAAAAGCAATTTTTGTTTACAAGAATTGGTTGAGATTACTTTAACAATACATGTTTTACAAACTCCAAAAGACTGAACAGCTAAATAATTACCTGGGGTCTGCATTTCTTACAGAACCTTAAGGCCGTCACACACTCTAGGATTTTTTTGTTCTTAAATGATTTTTAAATGTGTGACAAAATGCGCACACCACAGACACGAGGAGAATTTGATGAGACTAAAAATCTCCGATTGCAAAGACTGTAGAGGGATATGTCTGCGTAAGGAAACATAGGATATAAAGGTGTCAGCGCGATCGCGTCAAATGTTTCCTGTCTACAGTAAAAGGAGTCACTTTGAGACTCTTAAGTGTTAAAAAGATCAGAGTTTAGATACAAGTCAAACTGTGTTATTATTATTTGTGAAATGTGGAGCAATACTTAAGATACAGCATTTTTAAAGCATAATAGATTGGAGATAAAGTCCACAGGAAGTAGAGTCTCGATCGCTTATCTGCAGCTTCACCGTGAGCTGTGTGAGTGTAAACAAACCCACGTGAAGAAACACGGTCTTTTTACTTTCAAAGAACGCCGCAAAATGGATTAACAGCATGGTTTTGTGGATTGGATGTCATTATTTGTCGAGGAAAATTTCTGTGGATAATGTGAGGCTGCACTTTAAATGTACCACTTTATATTAGGTGAGTAATAAAGTGTTTATTTTCACTGTATCCTGAGTTTGTATGTTGAGTCTCTGTGTCCATCGCTCCTCTGCCCCTGAGGTGGCTCGGGCATCTGTTCTGGATGCCTCCTGGACGCCTCTCTCAGGAGGTGTTCCGGGCATGGAGGCCCCAGGGAAGACCCAGGACACACTGGAGGGACTATGTCTCTCAGCTGGCCTGGGAACACCTCGGGGTCCCCCTGAGGGTGGAGGATGTGTCTGGGGCGAAGGAAGTCTGGGAGTCCCTGCTTAGACTTCCGCCCCTGTGGCCCGGCCCCGGATAAGTGGAAGAAGATGGATGGATATTCATGACTTGTTATTAAAAAGTGGTTATTGATAATATATTATAAACCTTTGTGTATTTGTAACTTTTATGCATTTTGTTTTTGTTTGTTTTTTCCATCAAATTTCTCTAATGTTTGCAAAGATACACAATAATGTACTTAACTGTGCACTGAATACTAGTAAATGATATATTGCAAATTGTAGAGGTCTGTCACGGGGTTCTACTTGGGAAATGATGATGGCGTAGTCAGAAGGATGTGGGTTTTTTTATGTTTTATTGAACAATTGTGTCCCCAAAAGGAAAAGTTTGAAGAGTGCTATATACAAAACAGTGAAACAAAAGAAAAGATATTTACAATACATATACATACAGAAATATGCTTCATAATCTGTAGTTACTTTCCACATACAGGTCCCGATCCAGACTGACTGAGGGAGGGTGAGTGGCCCTCTTTTATACCCCCAAGGCTCCTCCCCCAAACCAATGACCAAATCGATGATCTTGGTGTCGAGCTGGTGAGGCGTGGAGGTCCTCCTCGACGGGCATTCTGGTGTTGCAACGCCAACTTTGCCGCAGTCAGGCCATCCTCAGTTTCATGCTCTCTGACCCAGGTGCGGACATCAGCTGGCAGGACTCGGAGCAGTTGCTCCAGGATGATGAGCTCTCCTATCTGCTCTTTGGTGAGCTGCTCCGGATGAACCCACCTCCGGTACAGGCTTTTGAGGCGATGGTATGTCTCAGTCGGGGTCTCTCCTGACGGAACAGTGGGGCAACGGAGCTGTTGTCGGTATGTTTCAGGGGAAATGTCAAATTTTTCTAGCAAGGCTGCTTTTAGATCCATGTAGCAGTGGGCCTCGTCCTCATCCATGGCCGTGTAGGCCTCCAATGCCTTCCCTGACAGGAGTGGCACAAGGCCGCATGCCCACTCAGTCTCTGGCCATTTCCATGTCTTTGCGATCCTTTCAAACCGTAGAAGGTAGTTTTCGATATCCTCCCCACTCTGGTATGGAGGAATCTTCGGCTCAACACTGCAAGGTCTCCACTCCAGTGGTGGCGCCGACTCCAGACTGCCAGCGTTCTCTTCTGGAGGCCGGTACAATGTAGTAGACTCCCCTTGAGGTCGTCTGGAAGGTGCAGGTGTTGGCAGAGCAAACCGTGGGCTTGGACTCTCCTGGCTGGGGCCTTGAATTTCAGATCCGGCAGGAGAAGATGAGTGCAGCGTTACCCGGAGATTGCGTATCTCCTCTAGCAGTTCCTCCTCTCTCTTCTGCTGGCCTGCCATAAAGTCCCTCATCAGGCCCAAGAGTTCACCCATAGGCTGTCTGGCAGCTCCCTCTTCCTGGAGTGTCTCTTCTGCACCATCCTCAGCCGCATACTCCTCTTCAAACTTCCTCTGGGAACAGAGGCCTTTCCTCTTTCTTCTGCTAGCCATCCCACTTCTGACACCATATGTCACGGGGTTCTACTTGGGAAATGATGATGGCGTAGTCAGAAGGATGTGGTTTTTTTATGTTTTATTGAACAATTGTGTCCCCAAAAAGGAAAAGTTTGAAGAGTGCTATATACAAAACAGTGAAACAAAAGAAAAGATATTTACAATACATATACATACAGAAATATGCTTCATAATCTGTAATTACCTTCCACATACAGGTCCCGATCCAGACTGACTGAGGGAGGGTGAGTGGCCCTCTTTTATACCCCCAAGGCTCCTCCCCCAAACCTATTAACGTTTTACTACGGGTTTCTACCTTTAAACCCGGGTTAATCAATCTAACATAAATATTGAAAAATATGGAAAAACATATTGCACAACATGGCCATGTCCCTGCACCTGTAAACGAACTGGAAAAATTAAGGTTAATATTTTATTGCCAAGGGTGATATTTTGTGGTGACGTCAGACACCATGGTCCTGGGCGGGAACACGTAAATAGGAAGTGATTGTAGGGGGCTCTGTTTGACTTGTGAACGGAAAATGGATACTGGTTGAAGTTAGTTGGAGGACGAAGTTATGGATATGGATGATTTGACAGCGGACTTGTGTGCACCCAAGACTGGTGGTGGACGGTAAATATAGCGGGGAACAGAGCGGACGGATGGGTAGTGGGAAATGGAGCGGGGAACCGGCAGAGAATGAATGAAACCAGGTAAGCGGGTGCGGGCTTTCCGGGCGTGTCTAGGCTAGCACGGGCTTTGACGGGGCTACTCCGTCACAAGGTCGGATTAAATACATGTTCTGAAAGTATGGGGACTATATGTTGTGCCTTCATACATTAAAAAAGTTCAAATAAAGTAACTCTAAACATAAGAGGCACCCATGGGATCACTGTTTATGTGATGAAAACTGCACTGTGACAGACACATTTGCCTTTTTTCCCTTGGATTCTGGTACATTTGACGCCGTCCTCACTCAAACCCTGAGCTTTCATTTCACTTCACCTGGTTTTGTTTGGATCCGCTCGAGGACTCCGCTCTTTTCGATCACTCAGTGCCAAAGGCTGAGTGACGGTAATGAGTTGCACCTCTCCATTTTGGGCTTCAGAGCTGAATCCAAACATCTGAACCACAGGGCCCCCCAGACTTTAATCAAGGGCCCCGAGTCTTCTCATCACCATCTCATTTAAAAACAATTGCTTACCTGCTTTTCTGCAGCATTCCCTTTATTTACTGACTTGAGTTTTCGTGGCTAAATTGTCATTAAACCAAACCCATCAAAAGGTGCAATTTAGACTAAAGTGAAAACAATTGAGAAGAAAATGGTGAACTTTTGTCTAAATCTCTGACCTGATTTTACTTTAAGAGTGGAATTTTACTACAGTACTATGGGGTTTTAACTGCTAACACATTTCAATCATTATGTTATGTTTGATTGTTCTGAATGCTATATTCACTGAAAACAATCTACATGTTTTATACGTTGCACATTGATTTTTGATGCTCCGCTCTGCTTGCTTTGGGGATGTGAATTTTTGGCAAAAACACTGGAAAATCGATGATAAATATTCAAATGTTATTAAGAAATCGACCCCACACCTCATACACGATGGCAGATCAGGTGAAACAGGTATTTAAGCACAAAAGGTTTAATCAAACAACAATAACCTTCCAAATCACAGCACAAATGAACATCTTCATTGAGCAGCTCATCTATGAAACTAGATTCTGGGCGATCTCAGTTTTAAAAAATGCATGACCAAACACATACTTTAGCCGACTTTGCTATTGTGACTGAACTGTTAAGTCAATTAGGCGAAACCCAGTGAAACAGCCTGTATTGTCGGCAACGATAACACGTTTAAACAAGCACTCACCGTCTTTGCTATGGTTTGTTCAAAAAACGTAACATATTGGGGTGAAGACGGGTGCAGTCTTCACCCCATTGACAATTAATCCAGCTGCAGAGAACACTTGCTCTGATGGCACAGAGGTCGCATGAACACTCAAGTAAGCTCCCACTAACTTTGCCAGGCAGGGGTACTATATATTTCGGACAATAAGGCGCACTTAAAATCCTTTAATTCTCTCAAAAATCGACAGTGCGCCTTATGTATTAATTCTCGTTGTGCTCTCGAACCATTTTTATGTAGTTCACAGTGCTCAAATATCTGTCAAAATGTTTTAGTATGACTTTGTTAAGATACAAAGCCGCACAGCTGGATGGAGTCAAAGCAGTACGGCTGTTGGATTAACCAAGAAACTCCAACCTCTAGATATCGGTGTCAACGGGTCGTTCAAAGTTAAACTGCAGCTGTGTGGGAGCGTTGGACGACAAAAGGTGAACTCACATTCACCAAGACAGGGAGGCGACACCGGACGAGTTACACCACGATCTGCCAATGGATCGAGGATGCCCGGGCTAAGGTAACAGTCTCGCTTAATGCGCCTGATAATCCAAAGCGCCTTATTTAAGAAAACAGACCTGTTCATTCATATTCCACTTTAGAATCTGAAAAATATGGTATTTCTGTTGGTTTGCTTTCTACTTTGTCATGGGGTCAGTCCAGTCGTGCATGTTCCCCTCTCTTCTCTGTAACCCTCGCCAAATAGATAATGAGATATGACAAAAATGGCATTTGAAATTACTGTTCAAAAATCGTGTCTGGTCCCAACTTTGCTCCCCATGCTAAATCACAACCCCCTTCACAGCACTAACACAACACAATCAGCTTGTTGTGTACAGTTTTCTATCATGTTTTTTCATGTAACTATAGCACAACTTTGATGAATTTTGGCCCTTGTTGACGTTATCGTCGCTGGTTAGTGTACTTAAGTAAAAAAAAAGAAACTATAAACTTCATCAAAATTACAAAACTAGACAAATATTTTAGAAAATCTTGTCTCATGTTTTAGAGAAATGAGTAGCCTACACCATCACATGTACTTTAAATGTCGCATAAAAGCATTACACAGGCCAGTACAATGTCATAATTGTCCTTCAAACATCTCTGTTACATATTATGCATAACTTGTGCTGTTATTGTCCTTTAAACATGCTTTTGCTCAGGAATTTCGTGCTTTGGAACTTAAAATACGCATATTAATTCCCGTTACCTTGGATTTGATGTTCGCAAGTCCTCTCCTGGCAGCAGCGGTAATGAACTATGAAGAAAAGTAAAAAGAAAGCATGTTGTTTTAATGGATGCATTTGACGGCGGATGTGCCCAGAAAGACTCCGGTAATGATTCATAGACTTAAAAACTGCAGGGGATTTCTACCTGTGACGCAACAATCTGGAGAAAATAGAAATTTTGTGATTTCCGTTGACATGTGCTGGAACAACTTCGGTCAGTAAATAATTGCATCAATTTAAGGGCTCAGGAAATCAGCTGAAATATACAGTATACCCCGATACGTTTTCAGAAGTACTCATGTGGTAAAAATGTATGTGATTTACTGCAAATCAATATTATTACAGCTGATGTGTGAATTTCACTCATCAGTGTAGACAGAGCACAGAGCTTGTCCAGAACAGTCCAGAACCTTCAGTCTCTTTCCATTTCTGATCAGCTCATTGAGGATTTTAACCCAAGTGTAACATGCATCGATTATTATTTTCCATCTGGTTCACTCTGGATTGTAACGTTATCTAAAATGGCTTATTATTAAAAATAGATTACAAATAAAAATTTGTACCAGGCCCTGTCTCTTCAGTCACATTTCAGTGTAAGTGGCAGTCGATTTTCAATTAGGTGTGTTATGGAAAAAAAAATATTAAAGATCTTGAGGAGAAAAATACACTCAACAAAAATATAAACGCAACACTATTGTTTTTGCTCCCATTTGTCATGAGATGGACTCAAAGATCTAAAATTCATTCCAGATACAAAATATTACCATTTCTCTCAAACATTGTTCACAAATCTGTCTAAATGTGTGATAGTGAGCACTTTTGCTTTGCTGAGATAATCCATCCCACCTCACAGGTGTGCCACATCAAGATGCTCATCAGACACCATGATTAGTGCACAGGTGTACCTTAGACTGTCCACAATAAAAGGCCACCCTGAAATGTGCAGTTGTTGCTTTATTGGGGGTCTGGGGACTCAGAACCAGTCAGTATCTGGTGTGACCACCATTTGCCTCATGCAGTGCAACACATCTTCTTCGCATAGAGTTTATCAGATTGTCAATTGTGGCCTGTGGAATGTTGGTCCACTCCTCTTCAATGGCTGTGCGAAGTTGCTGGATATTAGTGGGAACTGGTACGCGCTGTCGTATACGCCGGTCAAGCACATCCCAAACATGCTCAATGGGTGACATGTCTGGTGAGTATACTGGCCATGCAAGAACTGGGACATTTTCAGCTTCCAAGAATTGTGTACAGAACCATGCAACATGGGGCCGTGCATTATCTTGCTGAAACATGAGGTGATGTTCATGGATGTATGGCACAACAATGGGCCTCAGGATCTCATCACGGTATCTCTGTGCATTCAAAATGCCATCAATAAAATGCACCTGTGTTCTTCGTCCATAACAGATGCCTGCCCATACCATAACCCCACCACCACCATGGGCCACTCGATCCACAACACTGACATCAGCAAAGCGCTCACCCACACGACGCCACACACGCTGTCTGCCATCTGCCCTAAACAATGTAAACCGAGATTCATCCGTGAAGAGAACACCTCTCCAACGTCCCAGACGCCATCGAATGTGGGCATTTGCCCACTCAAGTCTGTTACGGCGACGATCTGGAGTCAGGTTAAGACCCCGATGAGGACGACGAGCATGCAGTTGAGCTTCCCTGAGACGGTTTCTGACAGTTTGTGCAGACATTCTTTGGTTATGCAAACCAATTGTTTCAGCAGCTGTCTGAGTAGCTGGTCTCAGACGATCTTGGAGGTGAACCTGCTGGATGTGGAGGTCCTGGGCTGGTGTGGTTACACGTGGTCTGCGGTTGTGAGGCCGGTTGGATGTACTGCCATATTCTCTGAAACGCATTTGGAGACGGCTTATGGTGGAGAAATGAACATTCAATGCCCGAGCAACAGATCTGGTTGACATTCCTGCTGTCAGCATGCCATGTCAGCTCCCTCAATTCTTGCGCCATCTGTGGCATTTTGCTGTGAGACAAAACTGCAAATTTCAGAGTGGCCTTTTATTGTGGACAGTCTAAGGTACACCTGTGCACTAATCATGGTGTCTGATGAGCATCTTGATGTGGCACACTTGTGAGGTGGGATGGATTATCTCAGCAAAGCAAAAGTGCTCACTATCACACATTTAGACAGATTTGTGAACAATGTTTGACAGAAATGGTAATATTGTGTATCTGGAATGAATTTTAGATCTTTGAGTCCATCTCATGACAAATGGGAGCAAAAACAAAAGTGTTGCGTTTATATTTTTGTTGAGTGTAATTCATCCATTTGCAAACCCCAATGAGTTTTTGGAATACAGACAAAAGTTTATTGTTGTTACAGCAGATATGGACAGGGCCGAGGCCACAGACCAACAGCCAGGCCAGAGTATCTCCTTTCCAGTCTCGAGTCTCTACCCCAGAGCATTTGAGCTCTGAATATCTAGAAATACAAGTTACATACATATCAAAGCAGAGTGACTTTTGTTGACAGATTTGTGCTAATTTACTCAATCAACGAATCAACTTAACTTACATTTGAGGAAAGCTAAGACCGCAAACAGCCTCCTGACGTGGGGACAGTTGTGTCTCAGGTTTAGATCACAACATTTAGAAAACAACATTCTAACCCTTCCTATATTACATGGAGGCTTATTAAGTTTTATTTTTATTTATTTATTTATTTATTTAAACCACAAGTAAAGAGCACTGGGTGGAGACAGAGGGGAGGTGAAAATGGGAATTTTATGAGCACAAGTCTTGAATGCAAGAAAATACCGTCTGCTTAATACAAGTTTATTTTTGTTCATACATGTCAACTCTAAATGTATTTTGTTTTCTCAGTCTACAGATCTCAGGCTCATCCCAGAGTTCAAATATTTCCAGTCTGATCCTCCGCACAGCCTCAGAGCTGCTCAATATTAGACGTTTTTCACTGACAAAAGTGTATTGTGTTTAGCCGCAGCTCTTTAAACAGGATTTAAAACAAATCAAATGAAGGATTTGTCCAAATCAGCGTCTGGAGAGAAGCTTTTCATGTTTCTTGTGCACAGTGTGGCTTTAATTTGAAAATGAAATTTCTCTTTTAGCTGCTTTCTGCTCTGCGCTGTCTGCTTAGGCTCACTTCCTCGCATCAGAGGGAACTGTTTGGTTTCATGCCTGTTATACTGATAATGGAGAGTATTAAAAGGCAGCGCTTTGAACAAAGAAAAAAGAAATTGGCAGATGCATCCAGGATAAACATGCAGGGAGGAATGTGGGATGTGCTGCAGCCAAAAGTGAAGAAAATCATTATTGTGGGGTTACTGAAATCCCTAAAAAGCAGCACATTTTAAAAAAATCTATATTTTAAAATAAAGATTGCGGTTACTTTAACACAGTGCCATTAGACACTGATGCAGAAATAAAAGTGTCATTTTAAACTGTAATGTGAGCGAGGTGTCAGCATTAAAGGGCCCATATTACTCTGTTTTACGCTCTATGGCATTGTGTTGTTTCTCATCAAAAACATACCTGGAGTTTTGTTTTATTCACATATTTAACACACAAACCCTGCATATTTAGGCAATGTTTTTCTCTCAGTCAGAAAACACTCTTTGTGATGTCCATGTGGTAATACAGGAAGTGCTCCACTATGTTTTAAAACATACACCGTCATTAAAATCAAGGGACTCCCCACCCACCCAGAGAGTGTAATCCACCTTTTTCTAGTCGATAACTATGGCCTCGGCCTGGGATGAGAATCAGCTGTTCCAAATCTGGTCAAGGCCATGGTTCTCGACCGGAAAAAGGTGGATTGACCTCTCCGGGTGGGTGGGGAGTTTCTGCCTCAAGTGGAGGAGTTCAAGAATCTTGGGGTCTTGTTCACAGTGAGGGGAGGATGGAGCGTGAGATTGACAGGTGGATCGGTGCAGCAGTGCAGCGTCGGCAGTGATGCGGTCGCTGTATCGGACCGTTGTGGTGAAGAGGGATCTGAGCTGAAAGGCAAAGCTCTCGATTTACCTCAGTCACGTTCCTCCCCTCACCTATGGTCATGAGCTCTGGGGAATGACCGAAAGGACAAGATCGCGGATACAAGCGGCCGAAATGAGTTTCCTCCGCAGAGTGGCCGGGCACTTAGAGATATGGTGACAAGTTTGATCACACGGGAGGGGCTCGGAGTAGAGCTGCTGCTCCTCCACGTTGAGAGGAGCAGTTGAGGAGAGGGCATCTGTTCGGATGCCTCTTGGAGGCATGTTCCACAAGAAGGAGGCCCCGGGGAAGACCCAGGACATGCTGGAGGGACTATGTCTCTGGGCCTGTGGATGCCTCAGGATCCTCCTGGAGGAGCTGGAGGAAGTGTCTGGGGTGAAGAAAGTCTGGGAGTCCCTGCTTAGACTGCTGCCCCCACGACCCGGCCCCGGATAAGCAGAAAAAAATGGATGGATGGAGGTAGTGCTGTGCTTGTGTCTGCTCTATAGTTATAATCTATGACACCTGTGGATCAATATGTCATAATTTTGGACATTTTAAATCACAATATTGATCTGAAACAACTTAATAAAGAAAATATAGAAACCTGCGCTGTCCGACGGGAGCAGGTGTCACTGTAAATATCATCACAACAAAGACCCAGGCATTTGTTGGCACCTCTGATGGATCACACTCTCACACATCACACTAGCGAGTAGCAGATTGAAATAATAAACTGTACCAAAACTGAATCCTGCCAAATCCTACGTGTACCACCAGTTAAGAAAATAAAATTGGAAATCAAAGTAAGTATGTCACAATGGGCCTGTACCAGTGGCAGTGAAAATAAGTCAATCAGAAGAATAAAAATTACCCAACCATGCATGAATCACTCCAAATCCAACTTTGAGAGGGTAAATAAGACTTTTAAACAATATAGCACAATTAAAAGTTGACTTGGGATAATAGATCCGCTCTAAAACAGATTGTCAGAGAATTGCAAATCACTCAAAGTTGGGTGTTTTTTATTTATTTTTTCTCGCGTTGGAATAATTAAGTGTTGTCTCTCCCTGGCGGTGTTGGGTGATTGACAGGGCGCTGTATTCACCCGCGGGCGCAGAGCTGTTTCATGAGATCTGGAGAGAGCATCCTCCACCTGTCAAACTGTCATGTTCAACAAGACGGACACTAATGGTCTCCGTCAAACCAGCGAGTACAGCCTGAGATCGCCCTGGCCATTAGGAGATATTACAGCCTGATGTAGAACGAACTCATAAAAAGGCTGTAATTATGGTGAACAAGCACTTATCTAGATTCACAAGAGCTGTTCCTGCATAATTTAAAGGCACTGTACCTCATTTTTAGTGTCTTATAAATGTGAAAAACAGATGTACAGTAGTTCATTTGAAACAGTGTGCAATAACTCCTACTAACACAAGGCATTTCGAGCAACTGGATTATTCACCACATTGTTTTTCTGAGCGCTTTTCACAACTTTCACAGGCCGTCAGGGTAATGGTCACAGCATCTAGCGTGCTGACACAAACTTTATGATGAGATGCAGCGTGCAGCAGTCTCATTTTGACCCTAAGAGCTGCTTTTACAATGTGCCTGTATGTGGGCAAAACCAACTTTATATTATTATATCATGAAAAACAAACAAAAAAAAAAAATGTAATGCCACTGTAAAAGGTGTTGTGCCTAATTTTACCCTTTTAAAACAGAAAAAAGAACATACATGAGTGTGTAATGAGCTTTCAAGTGCCTTTCACAACTTTCAAAGCAACATTTCGCTATTGTAACCCACGTCTAATACAGAGACTTTTATTTTGGCGGGTCCATTTCCTGTTCGGCTGCCCCAAATTTTCCAGTTCCTTTAAGTTCATGCAGTTTACTTCCCCTCGGTCTTCGCTGCAGCTGTGGCATCGTCTGTCGGCAAACTTTCAAACAGAGTACCTGAACTCTCTAAAACTGCGCATTTCACTCCGTATTTTAAGAGCTTCCGTACGTGTTTACCAGTCGGGCCGTGCACGGAGTGAAGCTTTAGTCCGTGGAAATCAAGGTCAGGTTTTTTTTTCATGGATAGAATCCACTTTAAACGGACAATCACAAATCTCCACTCAATAAACCACCGGATGGAGAGCTACACCACAAACTGTTATTTTTTCCCCGCTGCTTCTTGAACCTTCTTGAACTGTGAGTCATAAATTGCAACTGCCAAACTGTGGCTTATACCCATTACATTTCTCAAACTGTAAATTATACTGGAACTCTTGTGAAAAGAAATGGTTTATTTTTGTTTAACAGACATTAATTTATTTTTCCCAAAAAAAGTGGACACTGAACTTTTGTGTTTTTTTGCTTCTCATTTCTAATGTACATATTTGATAATTACAATACTGGTGTCTGGTTTTCATTCACACCTCGGGCTCCTTCAAAGAACCGCTCTTCTGTTCCTGTTCTGTTGCTAACAGTCTCTAGTCAGGCTGGCGCCACCTAGTGTCTCCAGTCAATTTAATTTCTCTCCAGCGATTCGTCGGGAATCAGAATACACTCGACTGTTTGGAGGAACCCCAGAAGTTGTCGTCGGCGCACTGGCCAATCAGTGAAGCGGTGTGTCGGCCTGAACCAACCCGAGTTGTGATAGTGACTGCAGACGCTATCCTCCTTTGGACTTCCTTTGTCAAATAATAACTTTGCATTTTTTGAATGCACCTTTAATTTGCAAGTTCAGAACTTGCAACTCGCAGAAACGACAGTGCTCGTGGACAGACATGTTCACTCTCGGCTTTGTTTGCTGTTGTGCTGTGATTACTTGGACACCACTGAGCGTTCTGGCGCATTACAAACGTCACCACCAAATACCAGCGATTGGTTAATTAAAAAAAGTACCCGCCTACCGTCGAGCAAACGAATCCTACTGCTAATCCTAATCCTAATGTCAGACGGTTTCCACCAAGTGAAACCAGCTGATGAATCAGGCTAAACCGTCTCCAGCGCAGTCGTTATTGCCTAGCTTTAAAATTAACATTACACTGTCACAGAAATGCTAACAACAAACATGGTTGGGCAGTAAGTAGATATAAAGTAAAGAATAATTGTGCGTCAGATTACTGTTTAGTAATGCAATGCTTTAACTACTAACTGATGACTTTACAGCCAGTTGAAAGTATTAACTATTTTAAGGTTGCATGCCCTAGTAATAACTTTTTCTCTCCCAAAAATATAGTAAAACATATCCTGGTTTATGGAGGACTACGCACATCACCTCTCTACAACAGGCAGTATAAAGACAGTGGAAAATAAAATAAAATTACAGACGTTACACACTCCTGAAGAACACATGGTTTAAATTCAGCTCAATAAATCTTTTTTTAATGCAAAATGTCACAAAAGCGTAAACAGTGTAACATTACTGACACAACACAGGCACCGGTTACACTCGGATCCACTGATGACTTCCCCTCTTTGCACTTTTAGTCGAAGCAAAACTATAAAGCTAAAATCCAGCTTAATTTTATGGATGGAAACTGATTTGCATTTGGAGTAGAACCAAGACTTGAAGAGTTTCCCGGTTGGATAATCAGTCGACAAAATGCGGAACATCTGCCTGTGTGATAAACAGTGGGAGGTACAGGAGCGTGCAGCTAAAGCCTGCCTCTGGAGGAGCATCTGTTGTGAGTGCACCCGGGCCAAACACCTTACTGCAGCGGGGGCATCAGTAATCACCAGTTACCATGGTTTTATTGTTCGAATAACACTGAGCTACCAGAATGCTTTTAGCACCACCGCAGTCTGCTGGTGTAATTAATGTGAGCCAAGAAGGTGCCTAACCTTCCATCTGATCAATTATTCTTGTACTGCGTTGTTTTGATAAAGAGGAGGTGTTACACTGGAATTCATTAACACGCAACGTTTTACATCACCGTATAACCTTTTGTTTTAAAAATGCTTAAAAAAACAGCACATTAAAATATTGAATTCTTTTCAGTTTTTATTTCTGTTGCGCTGAGTCCCCCGTCCCCTTGCTCCCCACGCTAAACCGCTCCCCCTTCAGAGCGCTATCACAACACGATCAGCATCTCGCTAAAGCCGGGCATAAACAGTGCGATTTTTGACCCTTTTTCAGCCGGTTTTTCACTTGTGCGACGAGAAACGATTAATACCTCACGACGAGCTCCCGATCGGCAATTGTAGGTCCCAAGAATATCAAATCTGTTTGAAATCCGGTTCCAGGCTGCCACTCCGACACTGACGTCTAATTGTCGGAGTGGCAATGTGTCCATTTGTTATCAAACGTCCTGCACTCCAACATTTTCCCCCCCGTGGTCGAAGTGGCGGCACATTCGCTTTTTTTTGTGTAATGTAATTAGTAAGTTTCGACTGCGCTCTTTTCAGGACCATATTTTCACAGACTGGTGGTGTAGGAGCGCTGAGGGCGGAGGAGGAGACTAAACCAGGCTTATAGACCTGGTTTAGTCCTGGTTTAGTTCTGATTTAGACCTGGTTTTAGTCCTGGTTTAGTCTTGGTTTAAAGGCAGATCTACCAGGACTAAAACCAGGTCTATACCAGGTCTGAACCAGGTCTTAACCAGGACTAAAACCAGGTCTATACCAGGTCTGAACCAGGTCTTAACCAGGACTAAAACCAGGTCTATACCAGGTCTGAACCAGGTCTTAACCAGGACTAAACCAGGTCTAAATCAGGAACTAAAACCAGGTCTAAATCAGGACTAAAAGCAGGTCTAAACCAGGTCTAAAGCAGAACTAAACCAGGTCTAAGCCAGGACTTAACCAGGTCTAAACGAGGACTGGTCTAAACAAGACTAAAACCAGGCCTAAACCAGGTCTTAACCAGGACTAAAAGCAGGTCTAAACCAGGTCTAAAGCAGAACTAAACCAGGTCTAATCCAGGACTTAACCAGGTCTAAACAAGGACTGGTCTAAACAGGACTAAATCAGGACTAAAACCAGGTCTAAACCAGGTCTTAACCAGGACTAAACCAGATCTATACCAGGACTAATCCAGGTCTAAATCATGCCGCTCTCAACGCGCCTCCTCATAAGTAAATGGTCAGAATGGCAACATAAAAAGTGTCGTAATGACAGAATGTCGGAGTGGCGGTGTGTCGGAATGGAGGGTTGTGGGAATGTCGGAGTGGTGGTGTGTCGGAATGGAGGGTTGTGGGAATGTCGGAGTGGCGGTGTGTCGGAATGGAGGGTTGTGGGAATGTCGGAGTGGCGGTGTGTCGGAATAACGGGTGAACCCCTTGAAATCCAGTCGTCTCTCATGAGGGTTTCGCACTGTTGAAGTCGTTTGTATAGATGTGAGAACATGAATCGTGAGCTGTGAACTTTTAAACCCTGCGATTTGCTCGTACAGTTTGAGCTGGAGCCGAGTAAATCAAAAATATCACACAGCGTTCGCCCGGCTTAATGAAACTACTGCACTTCGCATCAGGTTTGTGAAGTGTGGTGAACTGTGTTGTGTCACGCTCTTGTATATGTAGCTTCCTTGTACAAGAGCTGTAGTTTTGTACAGCTGTAAGGAGGATTTGAATAGTGAATAGGGAAAGAAATGGCTCAAACATGCTGGGATGACATCTGCAAACACACCAGGCATGTTTCTGATGAGGGAACGTCGTCATTAGTGGTTTGACATTTGTGAACAAGTCAGCTCTTGTGAATAATTCCTTAACGTGAACTGCTGGAATTGGATCTCATTTTTTAAAAGAACTAAATATTTTCCTTTGTAATTTCTATGTACTTTAATACAGACGCTGAACCAACACAAGGATCAGCACAGAAGCAAAGCAGGCAACACGATGAGAGCTGTCTGCAAAAAAAAAACATATTTGACGTCATAACATTACGTTTTTAAAATGATTTTTATTGTAGTGCAACATCTTCCTGGACCTCCCGAGGATAATACACAGTCGATAGAACACAGTGGTGCTCTTTGGGGAAGGGAAGTCAATTTAAAAATGTAAAAAAAAAAAAAAAAGGCACTCACTGGTTAAAATAAAATGCCTTCATTAATTTACAGTATGTCTTAATGGAAAACTTTTCAGGGAGCAAACACTTATTTTTAACCAGTGAGTGCTTTGGGTTTTTTGCATAATTTTACTTAGATTACCGTAAAATACCAAAAAAGAGCTGGGACGTTTATTTGTTTCAATCATTTAACAGACCAGGCGACGATTTGGGGCAGTTAATTCCTTCCTCACAAAAATCTCGCTCAGCAAAACTGGGTAAATCTGGTGCTCAAATTCTTTTAACCAGTTTGACTATAATTTAGGCGACTTTCTATACAAACGTAGGTGAGTTTGAAAGGTTACAACAAAATATCTACGGAGCGGAGAGTTTCCCACATTTGAAAGTGATTCCTGAATTACAGAAAGTCATTAAAAACCCTCCCACAACATGCAGACATTTCTTTAGCAAGTTAAAACAAATGACAGACGCAGTGAGTGTGGAGCAGCAGAGCGAGAACCTTTAAGAACTGCATCAGGAGGAGCCAGCTGTTTGTTTCAGCACTTATAGTTTATGCAAATGAGCCATGTGGTTTTAAGTTTCGTTTCTGTAGAGACGACGCGAGCATCAGTCCTGCGTCCTGTTGTTGCAGGTTGGTCCGCACATTGATCTGACATCCCAATAGTCAGAAAATGGACCATTGAGTAGAAACCCCTTTAGTCCAACATTACATGAGTCTATTACAAAAGAGGACCATCGGTGCGAAAGCCCATTAGTCTGACCAAACATTCTCGTTTGTTTATTTTTTAAATTTGCAAATGGTTTATCATCAGCACCTACAAGTCATCCATGCATCTCTACAGTGGGGTTAACCCCCTATTGCGACACCGCCACCCCGACAGCCCCCCACTGCAACACTTTTTGACACTGTCATTCCGACACCATTTATGTTGCCATTCCGACAATTTACTCATGAGGTAGCGGCACACTGAGCGCGGCGAGAGTTGAGTTGGTTTAGACCTGCTTTTAGTCCTGATTCAGACCTGCTTTTAGTCCTGATTGAGACCTGGTTTAGACCTGCTTTTAGTCCTGATTTAGACCTGGTTTTAGTCCTTGTTTAGACCTGCTTTTAATCCTGATTTAGACCTGGTTTAGACCTGGTTTTAGTCCTTGTTTAGACCTGGTTTTAGTCCTGGTTTAGAACTGATTTTAGTCCTGGTTTAGACCTGGTTTTAGTCCTGGTTTAGACCTGGTTTAGACCTGGTTTAGTCCTGATTTACACCTGGTTTTAGTCCTTGTTTAGTCCTGATTTAGACCTGGTTTTAGTCCTGGTATAGATCTGGTTTAGACCTAGTTTTAGTTCTGGCACCAGGTCTATACCAGGACTAAAACCAGGACTAAACCAGGTCTGAAATTAAACCAGGACTAAAATCAAACCAGGTCTAAACCAGGACTAAACCAGGTTTAAAACAGGACTATAACAGGGTTTAACCAGGGTTAAACCAGGCCGCGCCTCCTCCTCCTTTTTTTTTTGACTAATGGAATGTCAAAATTATGGGATCTCTCCTCAATGGTCCATTTTCTGACCATTGGGATGTCGGACAGATGACATGGACCTTCTGTCTTCATGCATGTACATTAGACTCGGCGATTGTTTAGCAAAATATACACCTGCACCCGGTGTTTAAAGGGACCCGGCTCTTATTTCGTGTTTTACGGTTTGTACTTAAATTTCATTCAACTGTAAGAGGTAAAAATACCACCCAGGCAAATTTTGTTATGTGTTTGGACGTGTTCTGCCTCGTTTTTGATGGCGACGATGGCACTAACTATGGTCTCTCCACTGCAGACAAGCTTGATCTGCTACTTTAAAGCGAAAGTAAAAACAACCAGGCTTCAAATGTATTGATTTTCAATTACGATTGCTGCTAATTTTAGTTTTGGGGCAAAGAAATTACGATTTGCGTGCTGTGTTTACAACTAAATTCATGTAAGAGCTCAGACCCCGCACTGATAATGAACACGATGAGAGCAAATACCGTAGATGGTGACCTGTTTTCCATCACATTCAATTTTAGAAGACATCCTTTTATAGAATACGCGTGTAACCGAGTCTGTTCATAACACATTTCCTGCTTATTGATATGCCACCCGCTACCTCTCAGCTCGGGATAAAAGCTTTTGTTTTCCCTCCCGAAATGCGTAAATGCAAAATAGAGGGAGGGTACTTCTTAATGGAAGCTGTGAAAGGTGGTGCAGAAACATGACAGATGAAAAACAGGAAAGCGATGTGTATCAGATGTGTGTGCGTGAAGTGTTATGACATGAGAGGAGTATCAGAAGGCATAGAATATAGCTTACAGAGTTTTTTATTTGTTAATTAGATCTGACAATCACAGCCGCTGCAGAAGAGCTCCCAGCAAAGAGTTTTTGGCTGCTGTTATGAGTGAAGTGTGAAAGCGGCCAACCTTGAGTCGATTCACTTAAAGGTCTTTGATTACGCAAAATTGACTCTTGTGAGCTTTAAGCCATGTTATAATGCTGTTACCTCATCAGAAACAGACCTGGAGTTGTGTTGGTTCATTCACACATGTCTGAGTAACCCTAAATTATTAGTCTGTCTATGTCTCCAAACCTCACCATTCACTGGTAGCGTCGTCTGAAGTCCTTGTTCGGTTTCTAAAGCAAATATGCGTGCTTGTAGCTCATTAATTTCTTGTTGATAGTTCCGACAGCTCTCACAGATAGGATTCCCTTCACTTCTCTCCCCTGACATGTTGCTGGCTCATCAGATAGACACATTATCCAGTGGTGGAGGAGGTAAACTGAGAAAAAGGCAAAGGAAGAAGGAAACTGCAGGAGCAAGCAAGGATAGAGTCCCACTCTTCAGAAGCAGGAAGTAGAAAAGTAGACTACATTTTAGTCCTGCTCCCACCCAACAACATCTAACCCTAACCCAACAAACATTAAACAGGCCTCAGTAACTGACATTTGACATTTGGATAGGCCTATAATGGGCCATGGACATTCCTAAAATGAGCCTATTTAGGCTTGAGCCTCATTGCAAGTGTTAAACTGAATATACCTTGTTGAATAATATTACTAATAATAAAACTCAGTACCAGTACGACTAAATTAAAACAGGCTTAATCAAAATACAACAAAAACAACTGTTGCTTAGGCTGTCTGGTTCTTTGAACAACCATTTAAGAAAAGTAAGTCGTTCACTGTTGAGGGCTTCAGTACTACGTCTCTCCTCCAGTCTGTGACCACATACGCTGAACGCCCTCGGATGGTGCGCTGGAGCCTGGAACGTATAGCGCACGCCGTGGACTGTATATTTCACTTAAATATTTACTTTTTATCTTACTTTTATTTGACTGAGTTTAGTTTGCGGGACTACTGTTTATCATCCCACCCGCCCACTCCCACAATGAGCTTTCAGAATGTGTCCTGCGCTGCACTGTTTTGTGTTGGGTCCCGCGAGAGGAGCTCTAATTGGCTATTCTACGGCAGAAATCATCCAAAATTATTCTAGTCAAGGTGTAAGGACTTTAAGAGTGGAGTGTTTTCTGTTTGAGAGAAGAACCTAAATATGCAGGGTTTGTGCGTTAATGAAACAAAACACAACTCCAGTTTTTCTATGAGGAAACGCCATTAAAAAATACCGTAAAATACTAAATAATATTGAGGGAGTTTATTTGTTTCAATCACTTAACAGACCAGGCGTTTATTTGAGACCAGGCGGCAATTTGGGGCGATTAATTCCTTCCTCAGCAAATCTGGGAAAATACTCAAACTCTTTAACCCAGTATGACTACAATTTACAATGCACAATGGCTGGGCGACTACTTTGCCTACCTTGTTGGCACGTTTCTGCCCTTTTGCCATAACTTCCCTGTAACGTCACAGCAGCTACGATGACATTGCTGCTTTCTCTGAATTGCCAAACTGAAGTAATTTTATCAAAATTCCTAAAAACTGCTTCCATTTCCTGCCCTCTATATTGTGCCAACTTTTGTTTTTTTTTACCTCACTTTGCATTAGGGATTTCACAGCAACGTCATCTGTTCCACCACTTTTTCACAGGCAGAACTGAACTGAAGTCAACCCGCTGCCCTGTCGGCTGTAAACATCACGCTCTCTGTGGTGTCTCTTACTAATCATGATATCTTGGTTAAATAAAGCACAAAAAATGGGAAATGTTTAAGCAGCCTCCTCCCTCGGCATAGGCGACTTTCTGTACAGGCGTAGGCGAGTTCATTTGAAATGTTACCACAAAATATCTACGGAGCCGAGCGTTTCCCACATTTGAAAGCGACTCCTGAATAACAGAAAGCAATTAAAACCCTCCCACAACATGCAGACATTTCTTTAACGTTAAAACAAATGACAGTGGGAAGTGGGGAGCAAACAGAATGAGAACGTTTGAGACAACAGAAGCATCCTGTTGTTGTAGGCATGAATTCTTTAATACATTAGTCTCGACATTTATTAGGAACCGCCGGTTATTTATCAAAATATCCACCTGCACCCGGCATGTAAAGGGGACTATTTGGAACCCGGCTCTTATTTGGTATTTACGGTAGGTCAGAAAATAGCGTGATACGGGCTTTTTAAAATCAGACAAATATAATAAGACCGGGAAGATGAACCAAAGATGCAGTTGTTTTGGTTTCAATGGCCCAGGATCAATTCCTCTGCATTTACTTTCTCAATAGGAGTTAGCACCTCCCACTGTGTGACATACAAACATAAACATGGCGGCTTTTGAGTAATAAAGGGGGCACAATAAGGCAGAGAACTTCGAAAAAGCATGAAAATAGCAGAATCAACCAATGAAGAACCAAACTTATTCATCAGTAGCTTACCTCCACTGCCCGAGTATGGAGAAAATGAAGAATGCTGTTAAGAATGCTCTGGAAAGCCTCTTTGGGGACATGTGAAAAGCACTATAGAAAGTTACCTTACCTTACCTTACCTGAAGTAAACAAAGTTATATACTGTATTTTGTTCTGAATGATACGAGAACTTTCAAAATCTCAACCACATTTGAGAGAAATAACCCGTGTATCATTCAGTCACTCACTTTTCAAAACCAAAGCGAAAAAACTCTTTTTTTTCATTATTTGTCTTCAAAACCAAAATGAAAAAAACAATAATGATTTGTTTTTTTCAGTTTGTGTTTAAAGCAATAATAAAAAAAAAAAAAAAAAAACAGATAACGGCCATTTCCCAAACCAAACTCCTGGTCCTAAAATCCCAGTGTGGAGGCGTCTGTGTACGCCGAGTCATAACGGACCACCGAGCCGATCGCCAGGACTGGACCAGGACTGAACCAGGTCTAAACCAGGACTGCACTAGGACTGAACTTCGCAGGCCCGCTGTCTTTGCTCCCCCTCCCCGGTCACCGCCTTGACTAACCGATTTTCTGAGGGAAACACTGAGTCCTGGTCCACCCCTGGTTTCAATCTGGTTCAGTCCTGGTTTAGATCTGGTTTCAAGATGGTTCAGTCCTGGTTTAGACCTGGTTTCAATCTGGTTCAGTCCTGGTTTAGACCTGGTTTCAACCTGGTTTAGACCTGGTTTAGACCTGGTTCAGTCCTGGTTTAGACCTGGTTTAGTCCTAGTTTAGACCTGGTTCAGTCCTGGTCCAGTCCTGGCGATCGGCTCAGTGGTCCTCTAATGACACGCCGTACCCAGACGCTCCACACTGGATTTTAGGACCTGGAGTTTGGTTCGGAAAACTGCAGTTATCAATTTTTTTTTTTTTTTCCCCCCATTATTCAAACACATTATTTAAACACAAATCGGAAAATGAAAAAATGAATCATCATCCGTTTTTTTTTCATTTTGGCTTTGGAGACAAATAATGAAGAAAAGAGTTGTTGTTTTTTTTCATTTTCTTTTGGGTTTATTTTGAAAAACGAAATCGCAAATTGAAATTGAATGAACGGATTGAGAGACACCCATCCATCCATTTTCTTTCCCCAGACGCTTTCTCCAGCTCCCGCAGTGTCCGTTTGAGAGATGCATGCTTCAGATTTAGTGCATTTGAGCAGCAGCAGGGTCTGGCCGGTCACAGTCTCCGTCCTTCAGCTCGGTTCCAGGCTGCCATTCCGACACACCAACACTCCGACACTGGCGTCTAATTGTCGGAGTGTTGGTGTGTCCATTTGTTATCAAACGTCCTGCACTCTCACATTTTTCCCCCGTGGTCAAAGCAGCGGCACATTTTTTTTTCAACATCCCGCCATTCCGACATGTAATTATTAAGTTTCCACTGCGCTCTTTTCAGGACCATATTTTCACGGACTTGAAGCGTTACGTGCGGCCGGAGGAGGCGCGGCCTGGTTTAATCCTGGTTAAATCCTGTTGTAGTCCTGTTATAGACCTGGTTTTAGTCCAGTTATAGACCTGGTTTAGTATTGGTTTAGATCTGGTTTAGTCCTGGTTAGTCCTGGTTTAGACATGGCTTGAGTCCTGATTTTAATCCTGGTTTAGTTTTAGACCTGGTTTCAGTCCTGTTATAGACCTGGTTTAGTCCTGGTTTAGATCTGGTTTAGACCTGGTTTGAGTCCTGATTTGAGTCCTGTTTTAGTTTCAGACCTGGTTTAGTCCTGATTTAAAAGCAGGTCTATACGAGGACTAAAACCAGGTCTAAATCAGGACTAAACCAGATCTATACCAGGACTAAAACCAGGTCTAAATCAGGACTAAAACCAGGTCTAAATCAGGACTAAACCAGATCTACACCAGGACTAAAATCGGGTCTAAATCAGGACTAAAAGCAGGTCTAAAGCAGAACTAAACCAGGTCTAAATCAGGACTAAACCAGATCTATACCAGGACTAAAACCAGGTCTAAATCACGACTAAAAGCAGGTCTAAAGCAGAACTAAACCAGTTCAAACCAGGACTAAATCAGGTCTATGCCAGGACTAAAACCAGGTCTAAATCAGGACTAAACCAGATCTATACCAGGACTAAAACCAGGTCTAAATCAGGACTAAACCAGATCTATACCAGGACTAAAACCAGGTCTAAATCAGGACTAAAAGCAGGTCTAAAGCAAAACTAAATCAGATCTGTACTAGGACTATAGGACTAAACCAGGTCTAAATCAGGACTAAAACCAGGTCTAAATCAGGACTAAACCAGATCTACACCAGGACTAAAATCGGGTCTAAATCAGGACTAAAAGCAGGTCTAAAGCAGAACTAAACCAGGTCTAAATCAGGACTAAACCAGATCTATACCAGGACTAAAACCAGGTCTAAATCAGGACTAAAAGCAGGTCTAAAGCAGAACTAAACCAGTTCAAACCAGGACTAAACCAGGTCTATGCCAGGACTAAAACCAGGTCTAAATCAGGACTAAAAGCAGGTCTAAAGCAGAACTAAACCAGTTCAAACCAGGACTAAACCAGATCTATACCAGGACTAAAACCAGGTCTAAATCAGGACTAAAAGCAGGTCTAAAGCAAAACTAAATCAGATCTGTACCAGGACTAAACCAGGTCTAAACCAGGACTAAAACCAGGTCTAAATCAGGACTAAACCAGATCTATACCAGGACTAAAACCAGGTCTAAATCAGGACTAAAAGCAGGTCTAAAGCAAAACTAAATCAGATCTGTACCAGGACTAAACCAGGTCTAAACCAGGACTAAAACCAGGTCTAAATCAGGACTAAACCAGATCTATTCCAGGACTAAAACCAGGTCTAAATCAGGACTAAAAGCAGGTCTAAAGCAAAACTAAATCAGATCTGTACCAGGACTAAACCAGGTCTAAATCAGGACTATAACCAGGTCTAAATCAGGACTAAACCAGATCTACACCAGGACTAAAACCAGGTCTAAATCAGGACTAAAAGCAGGTCTAAAGCAGAACTAAACCAGGTCTAAACCAGGACTAAACCAGGTCTAAACCAACGTACCTCCTCTCGCCGCACTCAACGCAGCACCACTACCTCATGAGTAAATTGTCGGAATGGCAACATAAAAGGTTTTGGAATGGCGGTGTCAAAAAGTATCGGAATGGGGGACTGTCGGAATGCGGGGGCTGTCGGAATGGGGGGGCTGTCGGAGTGGCGATGTGTCGGAATAGGGGATGAACCCCATTTGAGCGGCAGCAGGGTCTGGCCGGTCACAGTCTCCATCCTTCATTGTCACGCACATATCAGCAATTCCAGTGGGTTTAAAGGGCCCGTAGTGTTTGGACACGAGACTCAGCGGTTGGTGATTGTCCGGGCATCTATGTCCGAAGCGGCTGTCGTATGTCCCTTGTACAGAACAAATCTCACCCTTTTGGATTTTGCTGTTACATTAAAGGGAACGCTGCCGTGAACAGGCCATTCTGACACTCGTATTGGACACTCAAATGCATTTTCAACAGTCGGCCGCCAGAGCTGTCCGACCAAGAGACCGAGCTTTCCGCCAGTCTGTTGTCCCATTATTCACGCACATGAAGATGAATTTGTCACCGGCTACACTACCAGCCAAAAGTTTGGACACGCCACCTCAGTCAGTCTTTCTTTTCTTTTTCTCTTACTAGTTTCTACATTTTAGCTGCATACAGAAGACATCGAATATATGAAGCAAGTAATGTGGAAGTGAAGTGAATTCTACTAAATGTTTTTCGGCAAAGCAAGAGGTTTAAGAGAGGCTTATTTGAAAGTCATTTAACCTTTTTTTTACTACATAATTCCATATCTTTCCACGCTGCTATTCCGACATACCACTAATTACACATTTAGACGTTTAATTGTCGGAGCAGTGGCACTTTACCATTTTTCAAACTTTTCCAACATGAATAATGTTAATGTGATAGCCTATTATACTTTGCACTCGCATATATCATGAGATGCTTGATCAGAGAATACTTTGGCCACAGAGGATATCAGACAGTGGGAAAATGTCATCGTTGGCTAATCTATGGAAAATTGTCCTGTGCAAAACATGTTTTTTTGGCATTCCAGATGGTCAAGAGTGGGATGTCCTTATAGAAACTATAAATGTAACCTAAACACGGGCCTTGGGGTCTTTCTTGCATTGGGTTTTTAAGAAGATCCAGACTCCAACTGTCTGTTAATTGACTGACTCTATTATCTGTAAAATAAATCATATTTACATTTATTAGAGTTGTTGTTAAATCATTCCTCATGCATCTGCCCTTCTGCGTGGTATCAGGGAAACCAAAAAAGGTAAGCTTCTCGATTCAGGATCTTAAACCACATAGGTTTGCATGTTAAGTCGTCCCTCAATATAACGTGGTTCACCTTTCGTGGACTTGCTGTTTTGCCGATTTTGGGGGTTTTTTGTGCAATTTTGCATGTTTTTTTTATTTATTTTTTTTATTGGCTGTTCTGTGTAATCGAAGGTGGTATGTCTGTTCATAAGAATCTCCTCGTCCAGAACAAAAAACAGCGCCAATTTGCGAGGAGCGATACCCCTCCCTGCTCCTCGGTTTAGATCGCAGAGCCTGTCTGAGAAAAGTGTATAAAGTGTGTAGTGAGGGGTTTTACAACATTAAAACATAGAATAATTGTAAAAATTTAAAGTGACTACTTTGCAGATTTCATCTGTTGCGGGTTATTTTTAGAATGTAACCCCCGTGATAAACGAGGGACCCCGATAATTGTGTGATTTCTGGAGTTATCAAATTACTGAAATGTCATAAGCAGTTATATCAGATGTGATGTAATCTGGTTTGTTTCCGATTCTTCACACATGTGCAGGTTTTCACACTGAAATTATGCAAACAAATAAATATAATCTTAAAAAATACAAATGTAAGAAAGACAAAAATGAAAGAAACCTTGTTAAAGGGTCCATACACTCTATTGTCTGATGAGGAGGTAACATTCTGACATGGTTTACAGCTCATAAGAGTCAATTTTGCATGATATAGGACCTTTAAAGCTTGAAGAGTTATTAAAATTATGACTTTCAAATACATGGAGACTCAAATATCCATTAAAGCCACTGTATGTGACTTTTTAACATAAAATAGACTCAAACTTTTTTTCCCCTCAGTTTTGTTATGTATTGTATTACAAATATGCACCCTAAAGGCTGCTACACACAGGATTTTTTTTAGTCTTAAACAGTTTTTAAAAGTGCGACAAAAAGCACACAGCACAGACACGGAGAGGAGAATCTAAAGAGACTAAAAATCTCCGATCTCAAGGACTGCAGCGGGAACTGTCTGTGGGCCACAGGATATAAAGCTGTGAGCGCGATGGTGTCGCCTGTTTCCTCTTGACAGTAAAACCACTCGCTCTGAGACTCGTTTAAATGTTCAAAGATCAGAGCTCTGCACTTCTAGTTTAGATACAAGTCAAAACTGTGTTATTATTATTTATGAAATGTGGTGCAATACTTCAGATACAGGATTTTTGAAGTAGAAAAGATTGGAGATAAAGTCCACAGGAAATAGAGTTACGATCGCGAATCTGGAGCTTCACCTCGATCCGTGCGCTGTGTGGATGTAAACAGACACATGTGAGGAAGTATAGCTGACCATTTTATTTTCAAAGAATGCCTCAAACTGGATTAACAGCACAGTTTTGTGGACTGGATGTCATTATTTGCGGAGCATAATTTCTATGGATAATGTGGGTGAAATGCTCCAGTTTAAATTCACCACTTTACGAGAGGTAAGTGATAAAGTCTTTATTTTTGATATTTCCTGAGTCTGTATCTTGCTTCTAAGTGTCCGTCGCTCCTCTGCCCTTGACGCTCTGTTTTATCAGCTGTTATCGTCGCGATGATGATGTTTGGTGGTTATGATCTGACACTGACTCCACACACGAGGAGCACAGTGGCTTCAAAATCGCTAGGGCTGCAGCTATTGATTATTACAGTAATCGATTATTCTGTCGATTATTTTGTTCGAATAATCGAGTAATCGTTTGTTAATTTCGCGTCTACTTTGCACATGTTAAGTACACACCACGTGCATTGATAGATACAAGTGTTTTGGACATGAAAAACGTAATTAGCACTAGGCTAAGGTTGACTTACCTCATGGTTTCTTTTCCACTTGATGTAATGTACGGGGCTTTCTGTTTAGATGTTGTAGCATCAGTGTTGAGAATGTGACTTTTAAAATGTATTCCCCTACAGATTACAGACCCCAAAATGTAGTTTGTAATGTAATCCATTAAATTACTTAAATGAGTAACGTAATCGGATTACTCTGGATTACTTGATATTGTCATGATTTTTAAAACTACATGAATGTAGCAACCACCTCCTGCAAATTCTTGTTTGGGTTTAGACCTGGATTAGACCTGGTTTTAGATCTGGTTTACACCTAGTTTAGACCTGGTTTAGACCTGCTTTAGACCTGGCTTAGACCTGCTTTAGACCTGGTGTTAGTTCTGGTTTCGAGGCGCACAGGAGGAAGCGTGGTCCACGCAGCGTATGCGACAAGACACGATCCGTACGGGAGGAGATGAGGTGTGCGCTCTTATACATCCATGGGCGCCACGCTGTTTTATGTACAGTGAAGTGCAGTGGTCGTGCGGAAACTTTACCTCTACCGCAGAAGGTTCCGGCCATCACCGAGAGTATGAAAATAAAACGAAGCATTGAGGCAAAAAATAATAATTGATGCATTTTTCTAATCAATTTAATCGATTTACTCGATGAATCGTTTCAGCCCTAAAAATCGCACACAAAGACAGTCTCCCTAAACTACCTACTTGTTTCCATAGACATGTTGTTCCTTTGGCTATAATATTCCACAGTACGGTACAGAACTCCTCTTTCTATGGCGAATGTTCCAAAGCATGGTTTTACTTTCTGTTTCCATGGAATCAGTTGATTGTCGTGCCACCTCTGGAAAGTCACACACTAAGACTTCCACACTAAGAGCACAACCAGCACAAAAAACATTGTATTTTTGCTAATCAGATTTCACTTGCCAATTTTCCTGGCTTTGTAAAACCCACAGTGGAGAGGTATGAGTAACAGTCACGACTGCACCGCTCTCCAAGTTTCTCCAAAGATCAAAGTCGTCTTCAGTTTTTTACTCACTTCTTCATCAAATCACTGCAGGAGGCTCTGTTCTCGTCTCAGAGGTTGTTGTGATGTTGTGTCGTTTGATTTCTGCAAAGAGGGAGAGATCAGAGAATGGCGTGTTTGGAAAGTATGAGCCATTTCTCCCTAAAGGGACATCTGATAAATGATACTTGCCCCTGGATTCTGGTTCAGCTGTTGGATTCGCTGCTGGATTTACATTGTGGCGATGAAACAATGCACTTAATCATTCTGGTTTGGAGCATGGTCCCAAACACTGCAATAAGTTATATTTAAAGGTCCTATATTATTATTTTTTCATCTGTTATAATGTTATTTCCTCGTCAAAAACATACCTGGAGTTGTGTTTTGTTTCATTCACACATTTAACACACAAACTCGGCATATTTAGGCCAAGCTCTTCTCTCAAACGGACAGTCCCACGCACATTTCTGTCCAAGTGTTTGGTCCTCTGTCCAGAGCACCAGCGAGCTCAGAATTCCTGCAGATTGCAAGCCTGTAAATTGAAATCATTAAGCAAATGCATATTCACACAGTTCTGGTTATTTTTAGCTCACTGAAAAAAGTTTAGCCCGTTGATTTTCATGTGGCACAATCAAAGTGTTTTGGTTATTCCTTTTGTGATTTCAGCAATAGCGCAAAAGCTGTTCCCTTGACATAAAACATGAGCTCAGATGTCCTGACCATAGACTGTTTAAAAAGGTGGACTAAGCGAGTGTGACATCACCCACAGTGTTCAGCTCCGCTCAAATAAAGCTCATGAGGCTCCCGATTAAAAGAGTGAATCTGGAGACAGGAATAGGATTTTTTAGATGGACAAAATAGCGAAATAGCAGGTTAATACGAACATTTTAAGATCAAAATGATGAGGCTCACAGCAGCAGTTACAGAGAGAGAGGAGCGACAATATCCCAATCTAAGTCAATTGGAGCCAGAGTCAGAAGGAGTCTGAAGAGCCTCCTGGAGCACTTCCCATTTGGCACGTGGCGGCTAACGCGTTAGCTATGTCCACTCATATATACGGTTTATAGTGCATGAAGCCTGTGGTGTTTAGACCCCCCCTAGACACTGAGGAGGGACACTTTTAACTCTTCCACAGGCTCTGCTGACTATTTGAGCAGTCCTCCTGTTAAACTGCACTGAAACTGCACTATCCTAGAGTGACCAGACATCCCTATTTACCCGGGACAGTCCCAGTTTTGAGCCCTGTGTCCCCTGTCCCAGCAGATTTATCCAAAACCATTTATTTGTCCCAGTTTTATATAAGAAATGTTGCAGGTGCTCCTATTTTTGACCAATTTGGTGTCTGCCAACAGCAAAGAGATACACAAACTGTCATTTGTTTAGATAAAATACAAACACTTAAAAATGACCAAAACACAAAGAAAATGTGACTACATTGACTCATGTTAATCGTGAATGGTCTATGCAAAACAATTTTCCTTAATTACACACTCGTTTTACGATTTTATTATTACAATCCATCAAAATAAGCAGATGTCCTCATTTTTTTTTATTTTGAAATTCTGATCACCCTACTCTAGCCTACTCAGCTGGGTTTAGAAAAAGAGAAAATTGCGATCGTGCAGGAAGTCAGTTTAGACCAAAAAGTCCTGAGCTGATTTCGCCTGCCAGTCCCGTTGTGTGTGCAGAACTCTGGATTGAGTTGTACACATCAGTCTGGGTTGGCTTTTGCTCAAAGCAATCAGAAAACGCAAAAGATCATCACAAATTTTTTAGTCTGTTTGGTCAAAGTGTCACAACAGTGGGGCAAGACAAAAATCAAACTTTTATTAATACGTTTTAGGAAGTAACAACAGCTAATAAATGCCAAGTCACCACACAGATAACAGCGAAAAACAATGAATGAAAGATGAATGTACAAAGAAATGTTTTGGACAGTTCTGTTCTGGTCATATTCAGTTGCCTCAGCCTTTCCTGGTGCCCATGAATCACAAATGGATCAAATGCCTTATTTTATTCAGTAGGACAGAGCTCCATGGATGCTTGACCTGTTTTTTTTCTCTCAACTTTACCACTGAATCAGGTCAAAGAAGTTGTCACAGAATGGAGAGTGTGAAGCCCCCGTATGGCTGAGTGCAGCAGGTGAAGTGTTTATTTTGCTCTGCGCTCTTCCTCTCTCAGGTCGACTGTATGTGGGCCGATGAGAGCAGCTCGGGCCTGGTGATGTCCCTCTCATCCGTGGAGTGGTCACTGCAGTGGGTCCAGAAGACTCATGTTTAATGCATGGAACTCTGCTCATGTCCTCCCTCTGTCTCTGCGGGCGTCTGAACTGGACTAACTGGAGATCTACAAAAAATACTGAGTTATTTTTCTGTCCTGGTGTAACACAGTTTGTAGATAAAGCCCCTGCTACAATGTGATATGGATAGAGCGATTGTGGGGAAACTGGCCCGACGTGACCGAAGTAAGAGGCAAACATAAAACAAAATGTGTCTTTGACCAGACAATTCATTAAAATAGACTTCTGGTATAATGTGAAGTAAATTAATTACAAATAAACTGTTCAAACAAAGAAAATATGTTACTTAACTCAACAACACTGTACACCCAACTGCACAGAAGTGTCTCCTCCTAACTGACCAAACCTTAATACGACACCAAAAGTAACGGGGACCTACCAAAATTATTTTAATAAGTTCAGGCATAGACGTCTAAATTCTGTCATGTGTTGCTATGTCAATTGATTGGAGGGAGTTTCCATGTATTATTACTTCGTCAGAGATATTCTGAATCCTGTCACTGCTGCAGCTGCTAAAATGTTTTGAGGCAGTAAAGACGACTCAGTGTCAGGATTTATACACCGAATCCACGTTGCTTATAACAGCTGTTGTCTAAACATCCACTTCCACAGACATGCCCAAAGGTAGAAAGCCAGATGCACGCTGGGCCGGGGTTAGGTACCTCTCTATGCCCAGGGAAAATAAAAAAACACACTCAGCACTGCTCTCACACACACCCGACACACACTCAGCACTGCTCACACACACACCCCACACACACTCAGCACTGCTCACACACACACCCCACACACACTCAGCACTGCTCACACACACACCCCACACACACTCAGCACTGCTCTCACACACACCCCACACACACTCAGCACTGCTCACACACACACACCCCACACACACTCAGCACTGCTCACACACACACCCCACACACACTCAGCACTGCTCACACACACACCCCACACACACTCAGCACTGCTCTCACACACACCCGACACACACTCAGCACTGCTCTCACACACACCCCACACACACTCAGCACTGCTCACACACACACACCCCAGACACACTCAGCACTGCTCACACAGCATATCATCGGTGTCCTGTCTTTAATGTTTATTGTCAGTGTCGTTGTTCATTGGGTTTGCATGATTCTGTCATTGACTTGCTTTGATGCAGAGTGTTTGCTTTGGAGAATACTTCCTATGTTGTTGTTGTTTTTTTCCCCTTCATCAGGAAAGCAGACAGAGGCACTGGCAGATCCACAGGCTCTAACAGGTCAACAGTAGAGCAGCACACACACCAAGGACAAGTGCAGCGCCTGGAAAGTTCAGCTTCAGCATGACATGCTGTCTTTTTGCTGGGAAAGTTCCACCTGACCAGTTCACCTGTCGGACTACCATACCCAGGAGTAGTGTGATGCAGGGAACTGTGGCATTATCACAGCACCTTGAGGCGTCATGCTGTGAAATCACTTACAGACCTTCCAAAGATTTCTCCTCTTGCCCGTTCAGCCCTCTCCTGCCCCTCTGCTGCCCGAGCCCAGGAAATGACTGCCCCTCAAACAGTTCCTGACAGTTCCTGCAACTCAGATCCACTGACTACGTCTTCCTGCCTCTGCCCTTCATCCAGCAGCAGCACCAGGGCTCCCACTCCTTCCGTACTCTCTAGAGGTAAGCGGGCTAGATTTTACCCAAGCCGTTCCTCAGGGTCATCAAGCCAGGTGACTAGGAGTGGGACCACCCTGATCTACATCACCTCCTAATTCTCGTGACCATTTTTGAAAAAGGAGGTTTCTTTGGGCTCCAGTGCGCATGTGGTTTCTGCTGAAATGCACCCAGTCCAACTGTAGCTGAAGCTGAAGCACCACTCTGGGATATACCCCAAAGCCAGAGATGTCATCGATGTAGCATCCAAATATTACCTAATTGGAGGTGCAGCCAGTGCAAACTACCCGTCTGTCCTTGGAGTAGTGACATTTTCAAACAGCTGGACCCTTCAAAGCACAACAGTTTCCCAGCTGTGTTAACAACACATCTGGCACTGGACGCTTCTATGTCCTAAAATAGCAGGGAATAGCTCCAGTTACCTGCAGCAGGCCTTTCAAGAAACACACAGTGAGGAGTGAGCTAGGAGCTTTTGTGTCTATTTCAGATTGTGAAATGCATTTCGTTTATGTGCTACCACAACCTTCTGTCCCCTGCCCCTGGCGCAGTGGTTTGACACAGTTCATGATGAGCTCAAAGCTGTCATCACCTCAACATTTGGCAGAACTCTGAAGCTTGACTCCACTAAGAAGGTAAATGTACAACTATATAAGCTAAAAAGGATTTGTTTTTCTTTTGTGCTTATGAGGTATGTACTTTGTTATAATATAGTTCACCAAAGGAGGGATTGTTCACTGGCTAGAGGGACTGAGGACACAGCAACGTGGATGACCAATGTCAGGAACGAATATGGTCAAGTTTGCAACTCTGTCCTCCTCTGTCCTTTCCTGCTCTCGACATAAACATCATTGGTTGATCCGCTGACCCACAGGTTGACGGTGTGATTCTAGTTCCCACAGATGAATGCAGTCATTGTGTCCTTGGGCAAGACACTTAACCCACCTCGCCCCCAGTGTTTGCGTGCACTGGTATGTGAATGTGTGTGTGAATGGGTGAGTGGTTCCTTGTGGGTGAGTGGTTGTACAGGTTGAAGGTGGAAACGTGCTGTATAAAACTGAACATTTACCATATTTGTAACATAATGATGTATATAAGTATATAGCACAAGCACAATATGTCTTCTTTACCAAATAAAGATGATCAATATTATTACTTAAAGTTTCATAATAAGGGGACATGACTTTAAGCATTATATTCAGTAATCGGGTGCCATATAATTTGTTTTGGATAAAGGATGAGGATCATATCATCTTGTTACAATTCACATGAAATTATTATTTGTATAAATTGATCTTAATATAACCATGTTCTCAATTGTCTATGGCATGAATTATGGCACGATAATGCATGTCATGAAGTTCAAATTCTCCATCTCATCTTTCTCTTTTTCTGTACTGTGTAAACAGACGAGCCTGTGTGCTGGGCCCAAAATTAAGGAAAGAAAAAGCAGATGCACACAGCAGGTCTTTGGAGCTCCCATTTATTATGTTTTTAATTGCACCACAATGATTTTGATTATTTTAATTTCTTTAAACATGCAGGAGAATCCCATTTTGTTTTTGGAAAAGATTGGAAGAGGTTTGTGGCTCTTTTCACAAGACGTGTGGCAAGTTTCAGAGAAGGTTTTTAAACGGTCCTTTTTGATGGAGTTCTCCAAACTTATAAAATAGGGCTGTTCCACAACTCCTTCTCCACTTAGCAGAAAGTGCCACTGCAAGTCGTGCCCCATGTGACCAACCAAAGTGAAGAGGTCAGATCATATTGGAAGAAAATAACAGCCTGAACCAGGACAGGCCTTCAGCACAGCTTAGTGCTGGAGGAGGGGCCCAAGTTCTGTTTGGACTTTAACCCTGGACTTTTTACTGCAGCGACGGAAAGAACACAACTTGTAATATTACTGACATCACAATGTTCTGTAGACAATGTCCTGTAGACCTGTAATATTTAATGTGGATCAGGCCTAAACCAGGTCTGAACCGGGTGTGTTTATTAATGTGAACTCGACAGCAGGATTTATGAGAGCTGGACCAGTCAGTGTGGGCACATGGGCAGCTGCTCTGGGCACTCGAGAGGCCCCTGAGTGGAGATCTGAGCTCTTGAGGGTCCTGCAGTGGCCTCTCTGGCTTCAGCTCAGGGCACTGTTTAATCACAACTCCCACTGACTGACCAGCCTGAAGTGGAGCCTGACCGGGGAACACAGACAGGAGCATATACAGGGAAAAAACAAAAAAAGGAGTGATACAAAATTGATACTCAAAACTCATGTAATTTTAACTCAACATGACTTTTGCAATCTTGCCTCTCCACTGAACACCTCTGATAAGCAGCTGAACATGCAAACAATACTTTGCTGATCTCAATGAGTGCGTATACCTGCACATCAGTGTCCCAGTTATCATCAGGTTTTTTGAATATCCCGGTTTCATCATGGTCCATGCGTACGCAGTATCCCTGTTTCAGTATCGTGAATAAGCCTGTGTCCCAGTTATGAGCAACTGGGATATTGTAACTAGGATATTCCAATAGTAACAGGGATACCATGGTGTGTATACACAGTACCCCAAATATGACAGCATAATGTTGACTGCATATGTGTCCAAAAGACAAACAAACATGGCTGCGGAAAGTTCGAAGAGAAGCTCGGGCTCCACCTGAAACTGGCAAAAATACCTCCTTACTTGTCCTTTCTTCTCCTTATCGCTGACCTCTGAGAACAGTGAGGAGAAGGAGCTATCACTGCTTTAGGTAAGTTGGCCCCCATCAAACGCAAACCTACACAAAAACTATGTCACTTGTTTGTGCTTTGTTTGTGCTGTTTTGTGCTGCAAAAAGTTTCATTTGTGCTTTGAAACGAAGCACAAACGTGCTTGTTGTTTTGGAGAAATGAACGATTCTTTTATAGGTCAAATTGGGATCAGCTCCACAGGAAGCTTCAAATGCTCTTAAACGCACAAAATGGTGCCAATCGTTTGTGCTTCGTTTGTGCTGTTTTGTGCTGCAAAATGTTTCGTTTGTGCGATTCTGGTTCTTAAGATATTTGCAGTTTTATTTTTGGCCGATGCCGTCGTCCAGTCCTTCAAAATGTTAAATAGAGCTCAAAACAGGAAGAAAATTATTGAAAAGGTTTGTATTTCGTTTGTGCTGTGAAAATTTTCATTTGTGTGAGTAAATTTCTAAAATTATGAATTATTATTTCAGCGGTAATTATAGGACGTCATTTCGGTTCAGCTGACAGCGGCAAACTCCGCAAAACTAGTGACGATGAACGATCTCAGGCTGCGGAAAATTCTGCAACAGTCTTTAGTAATTTGCTTTTGATTCATATTTTAAATAATAATACAGACTTTTACACAGCCTGAGATCGTTTATCGCCACTAGTTTTGCAGAGTTTGCCGCCGTCAGATGAGCGGAAATAACGTCCTATAATTACTGCAGAAATAATAATTAATAATAATTTTAGAAATTTACTTGCACAAATGAAAATTGTCACAGCACAAATGAAATACAAACGTTTTCTATAATTTTCTTCCTGTTTTGAGCTCTATTTAACATTTTGAGGGGCTGGTTGACGCCTTCAGCTGAAAATAAAACTGCAAATATCTTAAGAACCAGAATAGCACAAACAAAACTTTTTGCAGCACAGAACAGCACAAACGAAGCACAAACGATTGACATAGTTTTTGTGTAGGTTTGCATTTGATGGGGGCCAACTTCACACAGGTGCTTTAGGTAGATCTGGATCCTCCTGACCAGCGGCAAACAACAGTGAAAACTACAACTTCCAGAAAACAGACTACAACAAACGCACCACCCTCCATTACAGCGCTGAGTCATAAGAGAATTATTTAAACCTTTCAGTATTTTCATCACAACAGGAGCCAACATAAATAAAGTGGCCGTACATGAGTGAAATGAAGTACTGTGCTAAACCTGCACATGTACAATCTCCACTCGTATGACCTGCATAGGTATTATCTCTGAAAAGTGTAACATGAACCATCTCTAACGCGATATAGGCACAAAACAGACTCACCATCAGCAGAACATCCTCTGTTACAAAAAGAACACTCATAATCCACTGAGTTGTGTCGTTTAGTCCAACAGAAGCTGAAGCATCAGGGAACAAGAGCAAGCTGGGGGTTTTTTTTCAGCATTTGTACTTTATGCAAATTAGCCATGTGATTTTCAGTTTTGGTTCTGTAAAACATAAACAAATGTGGCAAAGCTGCATTAAACATTATAATCTCAAACAGGCTGATGTGGCTCTATAATGATTATGGTTTATATGGTGCAAAGTTGAGTTTATTTATGCAGAAGATTTTAATAAATATTCTGCCTAGTGTAGAACTTGTAAATGAGGATTTGTAAACTGTTGGTTTGATCTGTGCAGGATTGTGGGACCCCTCATAGCTCACCACCGCTGGTTAGGAACCTCCCGAGCTTCTATGCTAAAAGAACTCATGGTTGTTTGTGTTTTTCCTGGTTTGTCAAATACATAATTTTTTGCTTGCGCATTTGTAAGATTATGGCAAGAACCCGGGATACAACATTTGATCGTGTACACAGGGATATGAGTGTCCCGGTTTCTCAGCATCATATTCCGAATACTGCTATAACCGGGATATGGCTAATAACCAGGAACATACTGGTGTGCATGTAAACAAACTCAATTGCTGAAGCTCGGGTGAGATACAGTATTTCAGATGCACAAACGGCCATACTGCAGAACACATCCCCAAGACACTCTTCTAGAATTGCACATAAAGTATCTGGGCATTTATGGTTTAAACAACACAATATACAGTTCTCAAAAGTATTGAAAATCAGATACTAAACCTGGTACGATTGTGAGCCGGGTAAGAACTAGAATAAGACCAAATATACCTGGGATTATAGAGAAATGAGGCCGCATTTACACGTACACGGATATTTTTAAAAACAGAGAAATTTCCCTTCGTTTGTGCCCATCTTTTACACGCAAACGGAGAATTCGCCTCTGAAAACTAATATTTCTAAAACCTCCGGCTAAAGTGGAGATTTTGGAAAACTGCGGTTTGGCCTTTGCGTGTAAAGTGACAAACAGCGTTTTAGGCAGTTGACGCCAAAGTGGGACCAGAGTTAATGTTTTTCTGTGGTGATGATCAGAAGCATCAGAGCAGCAGTCACGTTACTTCTGCTGCAAGCTGAAACATCAGCTGTTTCATCGATATGAAACAGTTGATGTTTCATATTGATGAAGAGACGAATGAGGCTCGGAGCTCAGCAATTTTCCCTCTTCTCCCTACGACTCGAAGACCCAGTCGCCGTCACCGGCAACATCGCCGTTTTTGGGTCCGACCTGGGCGGCCGCTGTCTGGTGGGATCATTTTGAAAATGAAGTGTTTGTCCCGGAGGAGTGGTGTGAAAATTTTAGGATGTTGCGGTCATCACTGCTGTTACTCTCTGACTTGCTGCGTCAAAACTACTGAAACTGAGGCCCTGTTGGCTGCAGAGCATTTTCCTTCTTCCTACACTGGCCCCTAGAGGCTTGGCGTAGTTATGATGGCGCTCGACGGCGTATTTATGCAGGTTCATGTAAACTGAAACTTTTCTGAAAACGATGCTGTGTGCACAATGTTATTTCGGAAAATGGAGCGAGGGAAATATCTGTTTTTTAAAAATATCCATGTGTATCCATATCCCAAACGGGGCCTAAGACTCATGGTAATATGGTAATATAAAAAAGTACTACAATTTAAAAATCACATTCTACTGTCTACCCTACCTATGCCTGTCTAATGGCTTTTTTTTCTTATGATTAATCCCTAAATGCATTGTATATTGTTTGTGAATTTCAAATATATACTGTAAATAGCAAAAATGAATTGCATAAAAATGTGCAGGCTGTATTTGAATCATTTTATTTATAATAATTTTATCCTCCAAGTAATGTTGAGTGGTTCACTGGGCAGCGCAGCACACTGGGCACGCTGCCCCAGCCCAAGTCCCTCTCCAAGATCAAACCCTGGACTGTTTATAGAAATGGACCAAGGGACCCCATGCTGTTAGTCCCCAGGCAAATGAAGGCACTTGAGGCTCGCAGTTATAGCCGCTCATTTGGAGCCAAGTACCACATTTGGCATTGTGAGTGTGCGTTTCATGGCAGACAGAGCCAATCAGGAGCGAGGTTTGGCTGGTTTGGCAGGGAAGTGGGTGCTTAGCTCAGAGGTGTGAGAGCTGTCAATCAAACCTGTTACTACCGCTCGTGGCAAAAGGAACCTGATTGGTCTGTTGTTAATGTCCATTTCCTGACTTCCTGACTAAATAGTGAAATAAAGACATGTAGAGTTTGTTCAAACATTAAACACTGACTTCCTCACAGCAGTGGATCTCTCCAGCCTGATGACATGACTGTTAATGTGAGGAAATATGTGCGGCAAAATGACCTTGAGGAGGAAATTCTTGTTGCCTTGACTTTACGAATGGAACCACTATGTTGTCTAATTATAATTAAGGCACAGTACAAGTTAATCAGAAGCTGACGGGGCAGCTATTATGACAGAAACAGCAGTGTTGTAAATACAATGAAAGACGCAGCTGCAGCGGACATAGTTTGGAATCACTTATTTTATCCACAGACAGACTTTGGCATGAGAAAAGTCTTTCCACTGGTCACAACACAAAAACATTAATCATATCAAAAACAGTGCACTCAGTATTTAGCTTTTTCAGGAGCTGTTGGTGGACATGGGGCAGGGCACCACCTGCTTTTCCAAAGTCAAGTTCCTTGAGAATAACTGGCCACTTTGTGATTTAGTCAAGATCTTTTCATCACTTAATGATCTCAACCTAAAACTGCACTGACAGCACCGTGACCTCTTCAGAATAGACTTTTATTTAACCTCTCGGGCAAAGTGGTTTGCAGCGGTTTTGTAAGATTTTGCACAAATGCACAGAAAGACATTGACAGACTTAATCACTATTTCATGGGCATCTGACACGATGTTTAGCTTTTCAGGGATGTTATTCTTTGTGGGACGAAATTAAATTTGAATAACTGTGTTTATAGCTCCCTCCCGATGAAGAGGCTGAGCTGCTGCATCTGCCCAGTGACCAAACACTCATAGACCAATGTGCACACGACTTTGTCTTCCTTCTAAATGAGCTTCTCATAACACATTTAGATCACTACATTAACCGTTTATCCTTTTGAAAATGGTACATCCAGTAAAAACACTTAATACTGTTTCAGTTCTGTTTCTGATACTCTGGGAGCCACCTCCTCTCGCTCACTCTCCCTTCAGACGATCAGCGTGCGGCCCTCGACTGCACATGGCATCAGGTTTGTGAAGTTGTACTGCATCGTTTTGTATCATTCTCTTGTATAGTAATGAGGGAACAACATTATAACATGGTAGAAAGCGCCAAAAAAGTTGATTTTAGGACATTACCTCCTCTGTCCCAGAATGCACTGCTCTTGTTGATCTGACAGGCTTCCTCTTCACTTTCACATTCAAACACATTTGCAAATGGGTGCACCTGAATGAACCTGACATGTAACATTTCCCAGATGCATTAATCTTCCCTCCGTCCCCTCCCGTTTGTCCCGTAAAGTCATAAGAGTCGCCCGTTGAAACAAAGCTCTCTAATGACTTGTCAATAGTAAATCCGCCCACGACTCTTTCCAACCGAGCTTTTCCATCCAGCCGAGGATCCCGCATGACCATCTATTTTCCTCATCATTAGTGACACAGAGCATTCATCCAAGCATTTCCGCCCACTGCCCTCTGTCTGTTTACTGCTTTGTTGGAGAATAAATAGACTTGAGAAATTCAGGTGAAAGCAGCGGTGGAGAGTAGACAGGGCTGGGTGACGGCATGACTCAAACGTGTTGTAGTTTTGGACGACAGGTGGTCATATACTGTGCAGAGCTTGCTTTTCCTTCTATGCATTTCTGCACATTTATTATTCTTACCTCTGAAATATTGTCAATTTTGTAATGTGACATGACTCGTAGCAGCCAATCACATGTTATGCATTAATTCCACGTGACGACAGGTTATATGTGACTGAGCTAAAGGTGGCGTGTGCTGCAACAGACAGTTTTTGAAGGGAGCATTCAAGCTTTTTGGGATTGTTTTATTTTTATCTCTCTTCTCTGGGCAAATTGTTGTACTTTCTTCAGCTAAATTCAGACAAGACAGAAGTCTTTGTCCCACAGAAACGAAGAGTCAGTGTCAGCAGTCACCTCCAGTCTCTCTCTCTAAAACCTTCAAATCAGGCCAGAAATCTCAGGTTAATAATGGACTCAGACTTGAACTTTAACAGCCACATCAAATCAATAACATTTGCACCCTTTTACCACCTAAAAAACACAGCAAAAATTTAAAGTTTACTGTCTAAAGCAGACTTGGAGAGACTTCTCCATGCGTTTGTCTCCAGTAGGTTAGATCCTGTAACAGCCTCACACTGGCCTCTCCAAACGAGCTGTGAGAGCTGCAGAACATCCAGAACGCTGCAGCTCGGGTCCTGACTCAAACCAGGAAGTCTGAGCACATGTGTCCTGGTCTCAGGTCTCTGTACTGCCCCCTGTGACTCAAAGACTTTAAAGCAGCTCTGCTTGTGCACAAGTCTCTCCACGGCCGAGCAGCAAAGTCCATCTGACATGTTAGTGCCACATGAACCATCTGCACTCAGGGACCGGCCTCCTGCTGTTCCCAGAGTCAGGACTAAACTCGATAAGTCAGAGTTTCAGACTCATGCAGCTAAAACCTGGAACAGTCTGAACATGTGAGACAGACTCTGACTCTGTTTAAATCCAGGCTAAAAACAGTTCTGTTTAGCTGCAGATGACTGAAAGGTTTTCATTCTGCACTCTTCTCTCTAATTTAATGTTTCTCTCTCTTTTTAATGTTATGATTATTTATGTTTTGATTTGTTTGTGTTGTGATTTTAATGTATTTCTTATTCTGTAAAGCACTTTGAATTACTTTGTGTATGAATTGTGCTGTACAAATAAACTTGCCTTGCCTACTTGTAGGTACTTGTAAGTTTTAAGACAGTGTTTGCTAATGTGTGCATTGTGTCACCATAGTAACTGCTCAACATTCCACCACTGGCATATGGTACATGTACAACACCCCCAGCATGATCACTGCACAGTATAAATATACCTCAATCAGTAATAAAGTCATACTCCAAAATAATAACACTACATTATTAAGCCAAAACCTGTGGGGGGCCTCAGTGTCCCCAGTAACATCCGGGGTGAGGACACTGAGATGGTCAAGGACTACAAATATCTGGGCGGACACATGGACAATAAACTGGATTGGTTAAAAAACACAAACAAACTTTAGAAAAAAGGTCAGAAAGAGGTTGTGTTCTTTTAATACCTGCAGGACCCTGCTGTGTATGTTTTATGAGTGTATGCAGTCGTGCTGGGCCGGCTGAACACACTGATCTGAAAGACCATCAGACTATACAACTCCCCCTCTGATCTCAAAATGTTTAACTTTTATTTTATTTGTTCCATTTATTATAGTTTTATATGGACTTATGCTGTGTTTTTATTGTATTTTTTATATTTCCTGGACCTGTAGCAACTGAATAATTTCACTCAAAGATCATTTAAGTATTCTGATTTTGAAAATAGCACTTCACATAGTATGAACTTTTATTCAGAACGAGCAATTATTTAGATACAAAAACTATAAATCATATTATTAGGCCTACATAAATATTGGGGTTCACCCCCTATTCCGACATTCCGACATTCCGACACTTTTTATGTTGCCATTCTGACAATTTACTCATGAGGTAGCAGCGCTGTGTTGAGTGCGGCGAGAGGAGGTGCATTGGTTTAGACATGCTTTTAGTCCTGATTTAGACCTGGTTTAGGTCCTGGTTTAGACCTGGTTTAGTTCTGGTTTAGACCTGGTTTAGCACTGCTTTAGACCTGCTTTTAGTCCTGATTTAGACCTGGCTTTAGTTCTGATTTAGACCTGGTTTTAGTCCTAGTATAGATCTGGTTTAGTCCTGATTTAGACCTGGTTTTAGACCTGGTTTTAGTCCTGGCATAGACCTGCATTTAAACCAGGACTAAACCAGGTCTATACCAGGACTAAAACCAGGACTAAACCAGATCTAAACCAGGACTAAACCAGGTCTATAACAGGACTAAAATCAGGACTAAACCATGTCTAAAACTAAACCATTACTAAAATCAGGACTCAAAACCAGGACTAAACCAGATCTAAACCAAGTCTATAACAGGACTAAAACCAGGACTAAACCAGGACTAAAATAGGACTAAAACCAGGTCTAAAACAGGACTACAACAGGACTTAACCAGGATTAAACCAGGCCCCGCCTCCTCCTCCGCCCTCAGCGCTCCTACACCATCAGTCCATGAAAATATGGTCCTGAAAATAGCGCAGTCGAAACTTAATAATTACATGTCGGAATGATGGGATGTTGAAAAAAAAGCTAATGTGCCGCCGCTCTGACCACGGGGCGGGAAATGTCGGAGTGCAGGACATTTGATAACAAATGGACACACCACCACTCCGACAATTAGACGTCAGTGTCGGAGTGGCAGCCTTGAACCGTAAATATTATCTCTTTCAAATAATTTGCCTTTGCAGGAGTCCGGGTCTGACAGTGAGCTCTTTCTTTAAAGTTTGGCTCCTCAAATGGAGAGTCTTTCTTTGGAGCTCTTCTATAATTGGTCTTCTTTGCTGTTATGTCCTGGCCAGTGATCTCCTTCCATCACTGTGCTCGTTCTGAAATGTTTGTGATGTTTCTCTCCCTGTGCGGCCGAAGCTCCTGGACCAAATTCTCTGAGAAGAAAGGCTTTTATTTTAACGAGACCCCAGGCCTCAGCTACACATTCACAAACTCTAATATGCCACAGGAGAGGGGTTTTCAGCTTGACTGTGAGCCTCCCTTTAGAGTAGATTTTAGAGTAGGTAAAGAGAGCCGAGCCTCCGCCTTCCCCAAAATCCCCTCCTGCCCTTCCCCACACAGACCTGTGGAGGAAATGCAGCTTTTGTGTTCCTTTTTCCCATGGTCAGCTGCCACGAGCGGTAGTAACAGGTTTGATTGACAGCTCTCACACCTCTGAGCTAAGCACCCACTTCCCTGTTGTGTTCCTATTTTTTAAAAAGTGCATTCATAAACAATTTTAGCAACAGTAAATCATTTCCAACTTAATCCAGGCCTAATTGAGGCGACTTTAAACATCACTGAAAATCAGTCAGATGATCCAAATCAACAGAACCTGCTTAACATGTGTAATCGTGCCAAAACTACCACTGACGACACCTGATGCTGAAATCGACACGTGTCTGGACCTTAGATTAAACTCTGCCACTGTTCCCCGGACCTGGACTTGGGGTCTGGTCCTTGGTCTTGTGCTTCCTCCACGTGCACTGGTCAGATCAGTCCAGACGCTCCGTCCTCGATGTGCTGGTTCCAGACGGGGACGAGCAAGACCAGTGCACAGTGGACTGGGTCTGAGCAGGTCTGTGCCATCCTCTGTGCTCTGGTTCTGTGTGGGGAAAGCAAGAATGTGCAGTGATATATAGATCCAGGCGGGTTGCTCTGGTTCTCCATGCTCGAGGACTACAGCTGGTTCTGAGTTGGCACAGAGCTTCCGGACAAAAGCTCGAATCTGGTCTGGTTCGTTATATCTTGTTCTGAGAGGTCCGTCCTCTGCGCTCTTGGTTCTTCCCGGCGTGCGACAAAATGCGCACACCACAGACATGAGGAGAATCTTATGAGACTAAAAATCTCTGATCACAAAGACTGCAGCGGGATCTGTCTGCGTAAAACAGGCTGCAAAGTTGTGAGCGCGATCACGTCAGCTGTTTCCTGTCTACAGTAAAACCACTCGCTCTGAGACTCTGAAGATCAGAGCTCTGCACTTCTAGTTTAGACACAAGTCAAAACTGTGTTATTATTATGTGTGAAATGTGGAGAAATACTTCAGATACAGGATTTTTAAAGCATAAAAGAGGAGATAAAGTCCACAGGAAGTAGAGTCACTGTCGCTAATCTGCAGCTTTACACTCTGTGGACATAAACAAACACATGCGAGGAACAAATTTCACCTTTTTACTTTCAAAAAACGCTTCAAACTGGATTAATAGTGCGGTTTTGTGGACTGGATGTAATTATTTGCGGAGGACAATTTCTATGGATAATGTGGATCAGATGCTGAACTTTACATCTACCAGTTTACGTTAGGTGAGTAATAAAGTTTGTATCTTGCGTCTCTGTGTCCGTGGCTCCTCTGCCCCTGACGCTCTGTTTTATCAGCTGTTATCGTCACTCGAGGAGCAGCGGCTTCAAAATCGCACAAAAAGACAAAAAGTTGGATCATGCCTCCTGAACTCTGGGAGAAGAAATCGCAGCCAAAATCAGGTAAATTCTCTTGTAGCTGTGGTGGCGTTCAGGGGCCCAGAATTGGAATCTCTGCCTGTTTATTCATATTAGAAGGGCCCATGTGAGTCTTCTTGCCCCCAAATTTCTGTTGACGGGCCTGCTGACAGTAATATAACCTGTCTTATATTTGTGAGAACTTGATTTAAACTGTTAATTACCCAACGCAAACAGACCAGAGTTTTAAATTAAGAGCTGGTGATTATGAAATGGCCTTTCACTGTTTTTCTGCTGTTGGAGAGATTATTCTGGAGGCGTTTTCTCTCAACAAATAACCCGTAAACCTTATTATATTCTAAAACAAATCTGAAATGACTCTGTTAAGCAGGCATATCCTCAGTAAATGCCCCGGGAGTATTTTGAACAGGTGGTGAATCTGGCCGAGTGTATTAAAATAGTCCTCGGAATATATTGGCAGGTCTGAGCAAACAGATGCTGCATCATTGGCAGTTCATCTGAACTACTGGGTTAGGCTGAAAATGGCTATAATTATGCGAACGTCTAAACTGCGCGATGTGGAAGTGCTCAGATGCTCTCAGGGATACATCAGCACAGACAAATGTATGAATATTTACTGTATAATGCAAGTGAAGTGCTTTTTATGAGCAGTTAAACAATACAAAACATAAAAGCAGCACATTTTAAACCATTTGCAGTGGTATAATTGGATTGTTTACTTACCTTATGCATTATGAGCATCCTAATTATTCACCACAATGAGTTTATAAGAAGTTTTCACAACTTTCAGAGGCCAAAGTGGAGTTTTGCAGTCACGGTAAAGCTAAAAACTGGCATGCTACGTGAGAGTTTGTGATTCTAGGACAGTTAAATGTTTTATAATTATTAGAAGCAGATCAAGAGCTCCTTATATAATATACAGCTCTGGAAAAAAATAAGAGACCGCATTTTTTTTCTGAAATCAGCGTCTCTACATGTGTGACGGCCGTTTTATTCCAGCGTCTGGTGAATTCCAACACAAACACACCTCATTCTGCTTCATGAGGCACTGATGAGGAGATCACCTGAACCAAACCTGATTTAAGGGGGAAAAGGAGAAAAAAACATTGCTCATATCTTCTTACAGAGTTATTCCACTAAATATTGATTTCTGAACTCCTCCTAAGTTAAAACATTAGTATTGTGTTGTTTTAAAATGAATATGATGTTTTCTTCACATTATTTGAGGTCTGAAAACATTTAATCTTTTTTTTCTGCAAATAAATGCTCTAAATGACAATATTTTATTTGGAATTTGGGAGAAATGTCAGTAGTTTATAGAAAGAAACAAAAAATGTTCAAACACAGACCTATAAGTAGTAAAATCAGAGAAACTGATCATTTTGCCGTGGTCTCTTTTTTTTCAGAGCTGTTAATATATTGGGGCACATTTTGCTCAAATATATTGGGAAAAATAAGGTACAGACCCTTTAACGTAAATGAAAGAAATAAAAAATGATGCACACAGCTGGGGTTTTCAAAGGACACTTCACACACATTTGAATCACGTCTGATGGAGTGGAAAAAGAAACACTTCATGTAATTTTGTCGCTTAAAAAGTGGAGACTAACCAAAGCAAAGTAAAAGTACAAGAGTTACACTGCAGAATATATTTGTCCCATAGGCGTGAGTATGATGCTGTTTTATCAATTGAATTTACAGGTATTTAGTGCAAGACTGAGCAATGTTACCGGAGATATTTTGAGCTGCTATTTCTGGTGACACAAAGTGCTTCTCTCATTACCAGGCTATAGAAAGAGCAGCAGGAGGTAAAGTGTGGAGTCATGGCTGAGCAGAGCAGGACGTCTTACAGATGGAGATAATTAATGCAGCATATGAGGCTCATTTAGAAGAGCCTCAAGGTGGTCTCCACCCACTGAGGCAACAACTGTGGTCTGGGTCAGATTCTGCTCCAGACACTCCGGAAAACTTAAACAGCTGAGCCTCTTATCTCCTGGCCTTTGCTTTGAGAACTGTTTGGTTTTAGTGATTCTGACCGGACTGAGGACAGTTTCAGGACATGTGGACAGGATTTGGGATGTTTTTCAAAATGTAAAGATCTTGCGAGGGAGAGCTATTTTCTAAAGTGAAATTGTCAAAATTCATTTCTAGTTCTTTAGGTCTACTTTAGGTCTGTTGTATGTGAAGATTTCATCAGTCGATTCTTCCAGGCAGAGGTGTCGCTTTCTTAAAGTCTCGCCCAGAATCCCAACTGGCCCTCGGCCTCAGGGGGCCTGGACTCCTCTGGTCCCGAGGCTCATGTCCCAATGACAGAACAGTGGGACCATCAGACTCTGTAAAATCTATGGATTATCGACCCTTTTTGTGTTAGTAAACAGGGATTACTTAGGCTCGGCTGCGCATTTTGGCAACAAAAGTACGGCAGAACTCAGCAGCTTGTTGAGCTCTGTGAAAGGATTATCGTCAAAAGATCGAGAATATTTCCTCAACAAGCTGAACTTTGACAAATGGTGTCCGACTGCCAGATCCTTGTGCGATCAGTGAGTAAAAGTGTTCAGTCTGAATGAATGGGAATGAATGTGGAACAATGACACTTCCGTTGCCAAAAATGTGCGCTCAGCCTTTTTGTAATCACTTCTGCCCTAAAAGGGTCTAGTACAGTGATATTAGTGAGGCTTTATTTTGCATTAAAAAGTGAAGTCTTCATAAGACACTGCGCTGTTTGTAGCCGATCTGAGCTCAGACACAGCAGAAACAGCTGATCAGTGCAATAAAATAAGATGGAAAACAAAAAAAGGAACATTTTAGTTTTCTGTAACAAAAACTTACATAGCCTTAAAACCTTAAAAGTTGTGATAAAGGATTCCTTTTGTTTTAAACAGTCTTGTCTTAAAACTGGTATCACCTTTTACTTAAGGTCTCTTGCATTCTTCCAAAACTTAAGGACAGGAGATTCAGCAGTGACCAGTCTCTGACCGGGCTTGTCTTTCCTCAAACCTGACACACAGTTTGGTCTGGAAGCACAGAGCTGGGACACAGTGGGGCTTGAAGCTTAGATGTCTCTGAGCTGAAGTGTAGTCAATGGATAGTGGAAGATGGTGCACTCCTTCTGTATTGACTGGGCTGCCTCACATCTGTGCAACTACAAAGAGAAGCAAACAAAGAGAATAGTCAAAGAGCCTCCCACGAGCCCCACTCCGAGCCTGACACGAGCTCTGAAGCGCTGAGGAACATGAAGCTAACTGCATTAGGATCGCTCCAGGAGACTCTGAAGTTCTGGCCCCTCCTGAGAGCAGCGGGCACTCACCGTACGCCCTGTCAGGACTCATTCTGCTGGAGACTATAGACTTGTGTACACCGTGAGGTTTCATGAACTCTGTGAAGAGCAAATGTCTGATGTTGAAAGTCATATTATGAAGTCATATTTAACAAAACGACTTTTAAAAGCCTTTAACCTGTTATAATTGCTTTCCCTACTCATTCATCCATTCAGAGTTGTATTTGGAGTAGGGCTGTAAACGTTAACGCATTAATCGCAATTAATGCAATCCATAACATGATTTATTTATTTTTTTGTCACGATTAAAGTTTGCCAGCCTTTTGTCTCTTCTAGCTCGATGATCAGCTCTGGTTCAGGCTGGGCTCAGATGAGTTGGAGCGGGAAGTAGTGTTCGGTGCTTTCCCCGGGAAGAACCAAGTGCGCAGAGGACGGATGCTCAGAACAAATTATAATGAACCAAATTGTTTTCACGCTACTGTCCATATGCTTTGCACCACCGAGGAACCAGCCATGATCCTCGAGCACAGAGAATTGAGAGTTGTGTACAAAGTTGTAAGAACAGAGGTACGGGGAACGTCGGGCTGACCCCAAAATGGGCGGATAATGGATAAAAACTGTTGAAACGTCAATTGGACCAGTTTTGGTTCGTTTGTTGGTGTGAAAGCGGACCACACTGGAGCCTATAGACGACATAATGACAATTTTATTGCCTGGTGCAAACCAAATAATCGAACTAGCAGTGTGAAAGTTAGTATTTCCAAGCTAAACACCCTGGTGCAGCAACCGGAGCATCCCAGCCAAGCGCCTCAGACATTTCAGACCTGTTGATGATCACACGGCAAAGAAAATAACAAGTAATATATAGAATTGCTTTACGTTATGGCTTTAAAACCGTCTTGAAATGCAAAATAACACAATTTTAAACATACAATTCAATATGTGATTAATCGCGATTAACTATGGAATTTCTGAGCTTAATCGCGATTAAAAAATTTATCGTTTGACAGCCTTAATTTAGAGTGATTTGTGCAGGTTTGAGTATTTTCCCCCTTTATTCTGGTCACATTCATACTAAACACATCATCACAGAGCGCTGTTTGCTGACATGTCGATTACACGTGCTTACTGTTCACGATTCATGGTGCGGTTCACGTTCTTTCTGTGCTTGGACACGGTTCGATTGGGCTAGTGTGAGCGCAACCCTTAATTAGAATTAATGAAAACAAATTTGCCACAGAGCCAATTCCTTGAGGGGTTGCATGATATTGAGCTGATATAAAAGGGAAGAACTGTAGCTTTAAATAGGGTGTATTAAGCCAATCCAATCCACTTTATTTACATAGCACATTTCATAAACAGTTTCCAAAGTGCTGCACAGATACAAAGCAATAATAAAATAAGAATACACACTCAGATTTGATCACACACTAAAACCAGCAAAATAAAACAAGAGCAAGAACCATACGCTGGGCCCTTTGTGCTTCATTCATTTCATCATGTAGGCGATCTGTGCAGAACACTGTGTAGCCTAAATAAATAACCAATCATCTTCATTCCGCCAGTTCAATAAGCAGACTTTATTACTCACCTTTCGTAATATGGTACATTTAAAGTGCAGCATCTCATCCACAGTATCCATAGAATGTGTCCTCCACAAATTATGACATCCAGTTCACAAAACTGCGCTATAAATTCCATTTTGAGGTGTTCTTTAAAAGTAAAAAGGTGAGAGTAGCACGTGTGTTTTTTACATCCGCACAGCGCACGGATGAAGCTGCAGATTAGAGATTGTGACTGTACTTCCTGTGGACTTTATCTTCAACCGTCTGTGCATTAAAAATCATGTATCTGAAATATTGCACCACTTTTCACAAATAATAATAACACATTGTTGACTTGTATCTAAACTAGAAGTGCAGAGCTCTGATCTTTGAATACTCAAAGGAGTGGTTTTACTGTTGACAGGAAACAGCTGACGCCATCGCTCTCACAGCTTTATATCCTGCACAGACTCGTGTCTGTGGTGTGCGCTTTTTGTCATACATTTAAAAATCATTTAAGAACGAAATATCCTGTAGTTTGTGGTGGCCTTAAGCTGTTTTTAATTTTATTGCGCTGATGTGTCTGCGTCGGTGACCGAACCTGTCACCCAGCACCATGGACAGCGATAGACGCGCCTGGGTAGACCATTGCAACTCTGTCAAATAAATAAATGATGTGTCAGAATAGTGATAGCAAAAAATGTCGGAAAACCAGCACGTCTAAATAGAGACATGTAATAGTGGTATGTCTAAATATAGAGATATTTGAATAGGCTGGCGACCCTAAGATGGAGACTCCTGTTATAATCTATGGTCCAAGGACCCTTGGCAAACACTCGGTGCCCTGCCACCCTGGCGATCCCGCTCCCAGCGTCCTCATCTGCTCATCCCCATCGGGTAAATGAATGAACCGAGAGTGGACCCCGACTACCACTTGAGCCTGGTGAACAAGCGTGTCAGTGGAGGAGAAGGGCTTTTCAAAAACCGTGGAGAGGCTCTGCAGGTTGCAGCATATATCAATGCACTGATTGGCTTCTGTTTATCCTCTACTGTCAACAACGCAGCATGAAGGTCTTCCACATGTACCTTCTGCACCTCTAGAGCTCAACAATGATTGATTCTTATTTACAAAAAGCACTGAACATGATCAGAAAGCAGAATGAACTTTAAAGCAGAACTAAGTAACTTCAGTGGTAGAGCTCCCCCTACAGGTCTGTTGTGAGAATGAACTGTAGTAAATACTCTCCTCACCCCCTCCCTCTCAGCTGCGCTCATGTTTGTTTACACAAAGTCGGTGAACAGTGTCCGCAACACAATGTCTCAGGTGGGTCATGTTTTTTTTTACTGTTTAATGGTGATAAATGTATGAGCACCCAGAGCACCGCGGCTCCCGGGACACCGCGGGCCGAAGCACAGGCGGCTCCCAGGACATTACGGCCCTGTACCGCGGGCAGGTCCTGGAGCACTGAGGCTCCCGGGATACCGCGGCCCTAGCGCCCGGAGCTTTCGGAGTTTACTCAAACTTGGACTCTTATCTTTCCTTGAGCTCTGCCATTCTTCAAACGCCTTCCCCAGATTTACTCGTGTGTGAGCTTGGGCTCTGTCCCATTCACGCTTTCTTTTTCTTGCGTCCTTGGCCATGGCTGACACCTCACACATAAACACCAGATAGTTATTCCTGCAGTGAGCTGTGTACAGCGTCAGTACAGGGTGTGTGGCTCGGTTAGCTGTGTGTAGCTGAAGTGTCGTAGAGCAGTTTGGCTCTGGTGAGAACAGAACAGACCCTGAGAGCTCAGATCCGGGTCAGTAGGAGCCAAGTTGCATGTGTGGTTTTTCCGCCCAGAGGCAGGTGGGGGCGCCAGTGAACCCAAACACCCCAAAATGTCATATGTGACCATCAGAGGGGCTTTTAGAGACATTTAATTCGGTAAAAAAAGTTACTTAGTTCCCCTCTCATTTGGGTTGCAAGTTTCAATATCCAAATCATGCTGGTTCTGAATTAAATCCTCACTACATAAAGCCCAGCATCTGTAGCGTCACTGCTAGTGCAGATTCTGGAGGTTCTGACCTTTCTTATGAGGCATGGCCGGTCCACATACTGAGAACGACTTCTATGTGTCCTCTCGCTGCAGACTGGAGGACACGTAACTTGGGATTGAAGCACCTTTTTTAACAGGAAGAGCACAGGCTACACACTGCACCAAGAAAAAGGCAACCTATTTCAGTCAACGCAAAAGATCTTTTCAGGGCGAGATTGTTTTATCAAAATGCCACATAAATAATACATAAACAATGGCAAAGTTGAAATATCAGTCCCTAAAACAGAACTGTGCTGCCTGTGGGATGCTGTGGTCTGCTTTAATTATGGTGTTTGATCTGACGGCTGTGACCGCTACTTCACCTCCACCGAAGGCATTAGCATATCAGCCCTTACAGTCCAGAGCCGAGAAGATGAACCAACAAGGCCCCGCGAGTCCCCCGGCTCTCGGCACAACTCCATCTGCTGAGCCTTTGATAAAACTGATACGGATCTGGAGCAGAAGTCACTGAGAGATAAGCCTTCTGCCGCGGAGGTCACACAGCTCAAGTCCAGTTACGTAACACCACCAGGATCCTGTGATATCAAGCAGCTATTTTGAGGAACAAGAATGTTTTTGTTTTGTTTTTTCATTTTGATGTCGCGGAAAAAAAATTAAAGAACATTTACGTTTATTTAAAAGGCATAAAAGCACATTTTTAAACTGAGCTGATAAACTGTTATCATCCCCATTAAATATCCATCTCTGTTTCATCATTGACCAAAGTCCCTGTGCTGCAGGACTTTGACCTCAGAGAAAGTCTCACACTGGAAAAAAAACAATCTCTAGGTAAGTTAAAAATGACTTTAATTAAGTAATATTTTACGTTATTTGAGTGGATTCATCTTGACAAGCAACATTATTAGCCAGTGGAATAAGTGTTTTTTTTTTCATAATTAAAGTAACATTTGATTTTATTTCTTGCAAAGTGCAAAAAGTTGTTGTTTATTTATTTTAAGTGTAGCCAGATGTATTTTCATATTTTAAATACTAATGATTTTACTTGTAAAGTGAAATTTACTCAAACCCTGGTAAAACTTTCTTAATCCAAGTCATTTTAACTTGACTGGATTTTGTTTTTTGCAGTGCACAATTAGAGTGAGCTGACACAATAGAAACACAATAGAAACACAATAGAAACAAAATATTGTGCAGAAAAAAATCCATAACCTATCCTTAACTTATTAAGCAGCTGCACATCAGAAGTGTGGTGTTGCTTCTGTTTCCAAGGCGCATCAGATGATTTATTTTTTCTATAATTTTTCAGTCCTTTACTATTAGGTTGTGAGTGTGACAGAAAGTGTACACGGTCGAGGTAAGAAGCTAGAGCTAAGCTAATGTTAGCGCTGAGCAGTGGTTAATTAGTTAAAGGTCCCATATTACAGAAGAGTGGATGCATGTGAGCTTTAAGTAATGCTCATATGCTGAAGTGTATGCTGAAGTAAACATTAAACAGAACTGGAGTTATGTTTTGTTTCACATTTGAGAAACCTTTTATAATTATTATCTGCTTCTCCAAAGCTCAGAATGCTTTGTTCCACTTGTGATGTCATGTACTGGTAGCTTTAAAGTCAACGGCTACCTTTTATTTTAGTTCAGTAGAGACGGGCAATTCCGGGCCTGTGTAAACTCTGCACACCTTTTCTTGAAAAACAGATCTGAAATTATCCAAATGATGAGAACCACACTGGAGCACTTCCTGTATTACCACATGACATCACAAAGTGGGACAGAGTGTTTTCTGTTTGAGAGAAGAACTCAGCCTAAATCTGCAGGGTTTTTGTGCGTTAAACATGTGTGAATAAAACAAAACACAACTCCAGGTCTGTTTGTGATGAGGAAACAACATTATAACATAGATCCGTTCATCCATCCATTCATTTTGTACTGCTTATCCAGGGCAGTCTAAGACTTCCTTCACTCCAGACACTTCCTCCAGCTCCTCCAGGGGGATCCCGATGTGTTCCCAGCCCAGCCCAGAGACATCGGCAACATTCAGACTGCAGGGCTCAATGGTCAATTTGGATTTTTTTTGTGAAATCCGATTTTTTTTGCGAGGTCGTTCACATTTCCAATTAAATGCGACTTGTCTGTGATCTCCAGTGTGAACTTTAAACGTCTCAAAAGTGTCCTGAATGCGCACTGTAGACACGACGATGTCACAGCAGCGAGCTCAGTGTTCATGGAAGTTGCCTAAACATGGACGCTGCATTGAGCACCTGGAGTTAAAGTTGCTGTTGTACCGGAGCCAGAACACGTACAGTTTATTTGTTTTAAGGTTTTTGGTCATGGCGTTTTGTGGGGCAGAGGCAGCAATGTCCTTAGAAATGAACGTCGCAGCCAAGAGTGGTGGGATTGCTCTGTGCTTCACTGGTTCATACACAGTTTTTGTATGACGAGAAGAACATTTGTGTACATTTGTTCGCTTGTTGATGACGTGTAGGTCGGATGTAGGTTGGATGAATGCGTCCTGGCCGTTCTGACTGAAGTCATGTGTCCAAAGATCAGATATATATCAGTTTTAGGAGCACATATCCAAGTGATAAAAGATCAAATACAGGTTGCATAAGGGTGAAAAGATCGGATTTGGGTCACTTTAGGCTGCAGTCTGAACATAACCTTAGTCCCTCCAGCATTTCCTGGGTCTTCCCGGGGCTTTCCTCCGGTGGGACATAAACAGTGTAATATGGGCCCTTTAAAAGCTAATTGTCTCTTGTTTTAGCAAAAAATAAAGCAACATATTGTCTAAAAACAAAGCTTAAAATCAGGTCAAATCAAATCAGTTATTGGACATATTTGAGATTTATTTCCACCAGCACATTTCTGTGTTTCTTGAATTTGCTCCGTATCTCCCATAGAAAATGCAAATCAAACCAAGGACAAAAAGGATTGTTTTGTTTCTCTTCTTGTACAGGTTAATTTTTGTTATGTTTACAGCAAATTTAAATTTCAAAAACTGTTAAAATGTAAAACGAAATGCATGATATTACACAAATATATCTCTTTTGTATAAAATGTTTGAGTATATCTTGTAAAACTTTGCTTCTCTGAAATGTGTACCCGAGCTCCTTCAGCTTTTCAGTTTGTGGGTACTTAATTTTATGCATTTTTCTATCTACCTTTGGATCATTTCTTGTTTAGAACTACAAGTGGAGATGATGCAGTCCACGTTTAGCCTTAGATTAGACCGGGAATAGTCCTGTTTGGTTTGGATCTGGTGGTATTTTAAAGGCTGCATCTTTTCTTTGGTGGGACTTGCTGTAAGTTTAACCTCCAAAGACCTAAGGGCAATTTTAGAACATTTCTTGTCTGGATTTTTTTCTTAATTTTGCTTTTAAAACTGCCCCTTTTACCCCATAATGAAGTGTTCTACATCCTTTTGTTCAGTACAGCCTGTTATTTCACAATCTGCTACTGTAGTTGTGTCATGTGGCTGGAATAAAAGCTACAGGACCAGAAAGAGATGAAAAAAAAACAGAAAATAAAATTCACACACTTTTATACAAAACACACAGCAAACATGTATAAACAACTTTTTGGACATAACACATGCTTAATTTAGGGCCTTAGCTACAAAAATGCAAAATATCAAGTAAACTAAAAATATTCTTATTGCCCTAAAAACAAAAAAGAGTGTAATCGCTCCATGACTTTTCTGGTCCAGTGCTGGAAACAGCTCCTGTCAGGTACAGGGCCAGAGCCACAGCACTTCTGCATTTCCCTGGTGTTTATTACATTTGGATTTGTTCATTTTGAGTGAAATAAACCTTTCAAATAAAAATAGCAAGGGATGCACAATTACGCAGACCAAGATGCGTAATTTGCCATTTATTTGAGAAATAACTGCACTTAGAGCGGCTTTTTCAATTGTTATAAATATAGACGCTCGAGAGGAGTCGACCATCTTGACTCACTTCACTCTTTGGCAAAGTTTGGGTCGATCAAAATGGACGGAGCGCATGAGTTTGGGGAAAACAAAGTTCCTATTGGACACTTGTTTTGCACACGTCATCACACAGCGTGAGTGTGACGTAGGATAAAGCCGCAGAAATGTACGGAAACCTCTATGTCTGCACTTTCAGAGGGAAAAAAGTGAGTTTCTATCTTTTATGGTTAGAAAGTTATGCACAGTTATATAAAACATATTCCTCAGTATCGTATACAATGTCGTAGATCTCCGAGTGTTAAGTAACAGATTTAAAGAATTCCTCCTCAAAAATAATATTTATCCTCCTGTGCCACTGCTGTTCCACTCACTTTGGAGAGTCAGTGTCTCTCCTGGAGCTGGAACAGTCTGGGCCGTGTCTTCCCTGAGGCCCGAGCGCTTGTTTATCAGACCGGAGCAGTCTTCCCCGAGGCTTTCAGGACCCCACTGTGCTTCTGTGTCTGGAGCATCTTTAACGTGCGGCAAGAAAAGTGAATCTGAACTGTGTGCAGAGCCGGACGCAACATTCCAACGCAAATGAAATACTTTGTTGGGCTGCAATGTATAATTGACTAATCATGACTAGTAGACTAAAAAAGATAAACTATTTTGAAATCTATTTTGTAATCTGGAATACACAAATACCAATTTAACAAAGGCATTAGCATTTTTAAATGAAAATGCTAAAAAAAGAAACCACTTCAGATTTTTTTTATCAATAATAGTTTATTTGCAAACTCTCTGTGTAGAAGCATTCAGTCACCATATTTTAATAATAATAATAATAATAATAATAATAATAATAATAATAATAATAATAATAATAATAATAATAATAAAAAATAATACAATGTTTTTATTTGGCGACTTTCTGGATACCCAAGGTCGCCTTACAACAACATAAACACATTTGTATGATTTAAAAACACAGTTAAAAGCCTTCAGTTAAATGAGACAGTATTTAATTGACTGATTGTGTTTAGTGTTGTATTTTATTAGTATTTATTATTTAGAAATGTATTAGACAGTATTTGAATTGATTGATTGCATTTAATGGACTTTCAATTAGTTATCAGCTATTCTCCCTGATGGATTACATATTTTACCTGTTTTCAACCAAGATAACGTATCAAAAATGTCCCAGCAGAAATAATCTCTGTCTAGACGAATCCTAAATTCTCATCACTCGTTGCAGCCCTGCTTTGTTTTGGGTTTTTTTCCCCTTGTTTTTGTTTTCAAGGAATGCTAAAACGATTGTGTTAATATTGTGCTGCAGCCTGAGCAGGGACTCCCAGACTTCCCTTTCCACGCACACTTGGTCCAGTTCTGGGGGGATCTCGAGGGTTTCCCGGGCCTGCTGAGAGACATGGGGTGTGAATCTGCAGAGATTATCTCTAAAGGAGCGCCCATCCTTCCTGCAGAGGAAACTCATTTCGACCACTTGCGTCTTCTGTCTTGTCCTTTTCATTATTACCCAAAGATCATGACCACAGGTGAGAGTGGGAACGCAGATGGGCGGGGAAACCGAGAGTTTGACTGTCGACTCTACTGACAATCACTGAGGTTAATTCATTCTTAATTGGACAGTTCGGAATTTTGGACATAGGGCCTCATTTCTTTGTGAACCAGAGTGTTCATTACCGTCATTAAAAAAATCTGCAGTGCATAAGAACCTAATATAATATTAGGAGCATTTTGGCTTCTGAATGACAGGGGAGAATGGGAGAGACGCAAATGTTGCCGGAGCTACGACCCTGCGTCAGGCCAGAGATCCCACCACAGTCGCTTCAGACACTTTCTCCCCTCCGCTCTCTCTCCTCTTCAAACATCGTTCCGCTTGGAGATTTCCATCCACACGCAGCGAGGAAGAAGAAAAAACGTGACTGGCGCTTCGTGTGTGATGTTGAGCCGAAAAGTTTGTGATGGAGACGTTTTATTGAACGCCGAGAGTCGAGAGGGGACGAGGCGCTGAAGAGGAGAAAGTTCCCGCTTGAGGACAAAGTCAGACTTTCACAGAGGAGACGGTAACTTCTCCGAGTGCCGAGAGCGCGGGTCTGTCAGATACAACATGCTGCAGTGGGAAATATCACACGCCCTGGACTGTCGTCTTTTACTTTTTATTCCAGAATCTGCTTCTTCTGCACTTTTCTTGTCTTGACGTGTCCCAGATAATTAAATGGAGGGAGAAACGCGCTGGTGAAGTTTGGTTTGATCAGAACTTGTGCCTCATCTTCAAATATAAAGCTGCTCTTCTGTTTCTGAATGGTTTAGGTGCAGCTACAAAATCATTCTTAATTAGTCATGGTAATATCGTACACCCCCGTAAAATGCTGAGAAGGTTTAACGGTATCAAAATGTGGATACTGGCCAACCCTAACGTGTGGAGACACTATTTAAAATATTCCATCCAGTCCTTGTATTTGGAGAGGTTGTTGGTGCTAGGCTAGTGCATGTCAATGTCTATAGTCGTCCTGCCACTAAAAACAGTCTTACCCACTCCACAGAGCACCTGAGGCAAAACTATTAGAACTCCAGACTGTCCATGTGAATGTCTGTGTTGATAGAATAATGTCTGAAATAAAACTAACCTTGCATCGCATGCATCGCCGCATGTTGAGGGACTATTTTCTCATATATCAGTCCACCACTGCTGAGCTTTCTATCAGGAAGTACAACTCACTGCTGCTGCTTAGACATAAATCCTTCAAATGTAAGGGAGGTTTTACTTCTAAAATTATTCTCTGGACACAGACATTCACATGGACATTATATATGACCATTGACATGCACTAGCCCATCACCAGCAACTTCTGCAAATACAAGGACTGGATAGAATAAAAACACTCTGGCTCATAAGGAAATGAGGCCCTATGTCCAAAATTATGAACTGTCCCTTTAATTACAAAAACATTGTAAATTACTCGCTCTCTTACGCTCAAATTATCTACTTTTTAAGATATGCATGGGCAGTAAAATCTCGAATATGATAACCCAATAATCAGATCTGATTTTTGGTGTGTGATGTTTTAATAATTGATCAGGTTTTTGGTGTGCAGGTAACGTAGGCGCTGATGGATGAGGAAAATGAGGGACAATTGTAGAAAGTCAAAATGTTTCTCTGTGAGGCATGAGAAATCAGAACCAGGCTCCAATCAAACTGTGGCGGTGCACTCGCATGGAGCAAATCTCCAGGGTTACAGAATCACCATCTTTGGGCCTGATTATTCGTCTGACTGGATTAGACCGAGCGCCGGCTGATAACATCTTTCCCAGGTTTACGGCTTGAATGGCTCCGCCGTCTAATGCACACAACAACTCAACAACTGCTTTAAGGGCGAATATAAAAAGGATTAAGGGATATATCTGTGCACTCGTGTCAATAGTGGATAAAGGCAGACACAAGTGAAATATTGGATTTTGTCGTAGCCCAACTGAATAGAGAAGACTTTTATGTGACAGATGCAGTAAAAGTGTGATTAACGGTATTTAACCCTTCCAGATCTAAGGGCAATTTTAGTACATTTGTCTTCGCCTGGATTTTTTTCTTAATTTTGCTTTTAAAACTGCCCCTTTTACCCTATAATGAAGTGTTATACATCCTTTTTTTCAATACAACCTGTTATTTCACAATCTGCTGCTGTAGTTGTGTCATGTGGCTGTGATAAAAGCTACAGGATCAGAAATAGAGAAAAAAAAACAGAAAATAAAATTTACACATTTCATACAAAACACACAGCAAACATGTATAAACAACTTTTTGGACATCAAACATGCTTAATTTAGGGCCTTAGCTGCAAAAATCCAAAATATCAAGTCTGTAAGTAAAGTAAAAATATCCTTATTTCCCCCAAAACATCAAAAAAGTGCAATCGCCCCATTACTTTACAGGTTTACAGGTACATTTGGATTTGTACATTATTTTTCAAATAAAAATAGCAAGGGATACGGAATTACGCACACCAAGAAACATAATTTACCATTTATTTGAGAAACAGATCCTTTTAGGGAGGAAGTGATAAAAAAAAAAGCTGCTTGCGCATTTTGGCAAGTGACATTGTTCCCCTTTCAGTCCGATTCATTCAGACTGAACTCGGACAGAAGAAGACGGAGATAAAAACATTTCCAGCACCAAAATGTCTGGTTGTTCTGTGTGTGGTTGTCAGAATCGAAATTCTACCGGTGGAATAAAGTTTTACTCACTGATCGCACAGGGATCTGGCAATCGGACACAGTTTGTCAAAGTCAGATTGTTGAGGAAATATTCTTGATCTTTTGACGATAATCCTTTCACAGAGCTCGACAAGTTGCTCAGTTCTGCCATATTTCTGTTGCCAAAATGTGTGCACAACTGAGCCTACTTCACCACTGTTTACTGACACTAAAAGGATCGATAACTGGACTTTTTAATTGTTTCAAACCATTGACCATCTTCACTCACTTCACTCTTTGGCAAAATTTGGGCTAACGAAAATGTCAGAAAACAAAGTTCCTATTGGACACTCATTTTCCCTGAATCATAATAGTACTGGAAATATGCTCGGAAAGCCACGGCTGCCAACTTTCCGAGAAAAAAAAAGTAAGTGTTTATATTTTATGGTTAAAAAGTTATGCGCAGTTATGCAAACCGTGTCTGGAAGGATGAATAGTGTTTCTTTGGGTCCAATGCCTTGGCAACTACACAACAGCAGAACCTGGTCTAAGTGGGAATCAATCCTCATGTTGGCAAATATTTAAAAAAAGAACCAATGTTTCTTCTCTCTGTTCCACTTTGTGATGTCATGAGAAAATACAGGAAGTTCTTCACTCCCACACACCTTCACTACAATCATTTGCGGAATTTCAGACCTGGAATTGCCCATTTCTACACAACAAAAGGTAAAAGTTGCTGTGAAAACTATTGCTTCATGACATCACAAGGTGGAATAGAGTGTTTTGAGCATGGGAGATGTAGATGGACAAATAAAGAGTTACTCAAACATGTGTGAATGAAACAAAACATAACTCCAGGTATATTTTTTGAGGCGGTAACATTATAACACGGCTTTAAACTCACAAGAGTTAGTTTTGCATAAAATACGTTATACTTTTTTTAAGAACCACAGATTCAATCCCACCAAAACAAGTCAGAATTAGAAAAGCATGAAACTCTGTCACGTGCACTTTTTTAGTTCTGCAGCCTCCACATATCATTTTAACTCAATATCAGACTAATCACCATCTAACTCACACAAGCCAGTCGGAGACAGCACTTAATCCCAGAATGGACTGACTGGGTAATAAATGTCTACCTGCCAGAACAGAAACGCTGGAGCAATACTTTTAATTGATGTAAAGTCATAAACGTAGATGACACTCCATTCGTCTAAGCCACAGTGAGAAATGAAGAGCAGGCCTGCTGGGAGGATAAATAAGTGTTGCGTTTGTCAGGCTGTTGAGTTTCATAACACCATCTGGTCCAGAGGTACAGACGCTCACCTCTGAAGCTATCGATAACGCCGCTGTGAGGGAGAAGAGAGGCTTTTCACACATCGTCCATTTGGCTTTGAGACAGCCAGATGTTACTGACGTGATTAAATTTGGCTGTGTAGATGGCTATTATGCGCAAACTGAATCAGAATGAAAATAACACACATTTAGGAACTGTATGGAACGAGAAAAAGTGGTCTCCAGACACACGGAAAACATGGATTCAAATGGATTCGTGTTTACAAAACCACTGGATATGATGGTTGTAAGAGAATTTAAGTAATTTATCAAATTAGTGGGGTTCATCCCCTATTCTGACATCCCCCCACTCCGACACTTTTTGACACCGTCATTCCAACACCTTTTATGTTGCCATTCCGACAATTTACTCATGAGGTAGCGGCGCACTGAGGGCGGCAAGAGGAGGTGCGTTGACCGTGGCATGGTTTTAGTCCTGGTTTAGACCTGGTTTAGTCCTGGCTAAGACCTGGTTTTAGTCCTGGTTTAGACCTTGTTTAGTTCTGCTTTAGACCTGGTTGTAGTCCCTATTTAGTCCTGATTTAGACCTGGTTTTAGTCCCGATTTAGTCCTGATTTAGACCGGGTTTAGACTTGGTTTAGTCCTGATGAAGACCTGGTTTAGACCTGGTATAGACCTGGATTTAGTCCTGGTATAGACCTGCTTTTAAACCAGGTCTAAACCAGGACTAAAACCAGGACTAAATCAGGTCTAAACCAGGACTAAAACCAGGTCTAAATCAGGACTAAAACCAGGTCTAAAACAGGACTACAACAGGATTTAAACAGGATTAAACCATGCTGCGCTTCCTCCTCCTGAGTCCTGGTCCTGAAAAGAGCGCAGTCTAAACTTAATAATGTCGGAATGGCAGGATGTTGAAGAAAAAAAACAAAAAAAAACAAAAGCTAATGTGCTGCCACTCCGACCAAGGGGGAAAAAATGTGGGAGTGCAGGACGTTTGATAACAAATGGGCACACACTACTCCGACAATTAGACGTCAGTGTCAGAGTGGCAGCCTGTAACTCTATTACTGATGGTAAATAAACTTCTCCAACTTAAGACGTCCAGTTGGTCTCCAGCCTCTTACTTCCACCGTTTCTTGGACAAGCTGAAAACTTCTACAATGGTCAAGTTATTTATGTTATAATTTTGTGTTTTGGCTCTCAAGATAACCATCCAATCAGAAAGCAGAGTGAGCCTCACAGGTTGCCAGATTCAATGCTGAAATCCAGTTGGTTCAATCCTAAAATGCCTCTCTCTGATCTGAACGGTCACTACCTAAACCCCAGCACCTGCAGCCATCATGAAGCAGTGCTAGTGCAGCCTCTGCAACTCAGGGAGGGAATTCTGGAGGTTCTGAGAAATCTTTAGAACCTACAAAAAATGTTCTACAAAGCTCAAGCTTCTAGTGCAGTGGTTCTTAACCTTGTTGGTATTGAACCCCACTAGTTTCATATGCACATTCACCGAACCCTTCTTAAGTGGAAGTTTTATTTTATTTTTTTTTTCAAATTCAAAACACAGGTATATATATTTTACTGGTGCACACATGTGAATCCATATTGCACATATTCGTCCGACCACTTTCTTTTTCTGCTCGACATAGTTCGTATGAAGGGAAAATATTAAAGAAATTACACGACACCATCACGACAGTCACAAGACAATTGCACGCTCAAAATTTCCTGCAGCCAATAATGGCCAATAATATGAGTTGGATGTGTGTTTTGACCCCTGCCGAACCCCTGAGATTGACTCACGGAACCCCTGGGGTTCGATCAAACCCAGGTTAAGAACCACTGCTCTAGTCACTTTTTATCACTTTCTTTTGTTTGAAAATCTGTCTCACATTTGCGTTGTGAGATGTATAAACAGCGTAAAATAACCTATGTGGATTCATCTTGTCAGGGTTTGGTGTTTGTTATGTGTTCCCCCTCCCTTCTCAATTCAATTCAATTTTATTTATATAGCCCAGAATCACAACAAGAGTTGCCCCAATGGGCTTCTCAGTGAAAAACATGGAAACATCATCTAACATAGACATCAGCAAACACATTGACCCATCCTGTCTCTCAATGAACACATAATCCTTGATGCCAGAGAGCAAAAAACCCACCGGCAGATGCAGAATGGGGAAATTCTCTCCAGACACTGCCAACTGCCAACATTGCCAACCAGCTGTCGCCATGCGGCACCTTCAGACCTGAGAGTTTTGAGAAACCAGTCACTTTATAGAGAGCAGGGTCAGACGGACAGGCAGACGTGTGGGGGACTGGACATCGGCTTATTTGAGATGAGGGCTTCAACCAGGCAGGTGGGAGCTCCATCTAGGCAGGTGGGGACTCTATCCAGGCAGGTGGGGCTCAATCCAGGCAGGTGGAGGCTCCATCCAGGCAGGTGGGGACTCTATCCAGGCAGGTGGGGCTCAATCCAGGCAGGTGGAGGCTCCATCCAGGCAGGTGGGACTCTATCCAGGCAGGTGGGGCTCAATCCAGGCAGGTGGGGCTCAATCCAGGCAGGTGGGCGCTCCATCCAGGCAGGTGGGACTCTATCCAGGCAGGTGGGGACTCTATCCAGGCAGGTGGGGACTCTATCCAGGCAGGTGGGGCTCAATCCAGGCAGGTGGGGCTCAATCCAGGCAGGTGGGGGCTCCATCCAGGCAGGTGAGGTGTCCATCCAGGCAGGTAAGTGGAGAGGGGTAGAGCTAAGGTCTGATCAGCGTCTGCTCACGGGAGGAACATCTGAAACAGCTCCACTCCCCAAGGGGAGCGGAAGAGAAGAAGAGAGAGAGACACTGGTGAACAGCAGTGAACTGTTTTGTTTGTGAAAAACATGAGGTTATGGGACAGAGATGAAGGAGAAGGAGCAGTTTGAATAAGAGGACAGAGGCTCAGGGCACCATACTTCCCCCAGCATCTGACTCCTAGAGCAGCCTGACTTCAGCTGTGGAGTTAACCCTGCTCCTAACCTTCTGTGTCTGTCTGCTCCTCTCCGGGCTTTGGCTGGGCTCGTGCTGCAGTGTGGTTCACCTGCAGCTCATTGTCCAATCAGCCCCACTACTTAGTCCTGTCCTTGTCCTGTGTTCCTTGTCAGTTCATTCCTCGTCAATCCCTTGTCTACGTCCTCGTCCTGCTTGTCCACGTCGTCCTGACCTTGTTGTCCAGTCTGTTTACCCGTGAGTCTACCCCAGTGTCTTCCCTCCGTCTATGTCTCCAGCCAGTTCCCATCACCACATCCTGCAATCCTGGCAATAAACCTGTTTAACACCTGCCTGCGCCTCTTTCTCTGCTTCGGGGTCCTCTACTACATTCAATACATGGCACATCCGTTTTGTGCAAAATTTCATATCCCCAAATCAACCTGCTTGAAAGAGACTACATCAGACTTTAGAGGAAAAATTTAGGTACAAATGAAAGAAGCCTGTGACCCAGTATAACCTCAGGGCTGCAGAGAGCGTTCATGTATTTAAGAGCAGGCTCAAAACTCACCTTTTTAGCTTAGCTTTGATTGGAATTTTATACTTTTACTTGTTTTATTATACACATTTTACTATATTTATTTATTTTAGACATATTTTTAGGATTACCAGTGTTTCTGCTGTAGGAGCCTTCTGCACCAGGAAAAGATTGAACTGTAGATCTAGTGACGCCCCTGGTAATAATAGTTAATAATAGAGTCGCTGCCCAAAGTGAATCAAAAAGCATCGGGATCTTATTTTGTCCAGTGTTTAGCACCAGTTGGCACATCTAATGCCACTGTTCTGCAACTCCATAATGTTGGTGAGTAAAACAAAACAAACTCTGATAATACATTTCAAATAGAGGACAGGGACCTATTAACTGCTTTTGAAAGAAAACATTATCTTAAATGGAAATGGAAAAAGACAGATTCTGTATTTTATTTGGCAAGATTTTCCACCAGATGCCCTTCTTTCTGAGTGCGCCACATTTATACTCAATAAACTCAGCAGATTGTAATAGACATAGAATGGCCTGGCCTTTTTCAGTTCATTATCTGGCAGAAAGTGAATAGACTTCATCGATGGAGGACACACAGGGACATCATCACAAATGGCTCATCTGCCTCAGCCACATTGTCTCCCCTTTTGAAATATCGTCTGTGTCATGTTCATAAAAATCATTTGGCTCATCCTGAATGGCGTATTGTCTTCGGAATTAAAATGGTACAACCTTGAGCATTAATGAAGATTCAAATGGTTATTGATAGACTTACCTATAAACTCGCTCTGCATGGAATAGCGGCTGTGAAACTGTTGTTCTGCTGTTTCCCTTTTGTAGACAGAGACACAAACAAGTCCAGGACGACATCTCCTTTTCTATACAGAGGATTTCAGTCTGGTCACTGTTACGCATTTCAGATTTGTTCATTTCAGTGACACACGGGAAACAAAGAAGCTCACTGCGCTGCAAAGAAGGATTTTCTAACATAGTTAAACTGACTTGAATAAAGCAGATTCATCTTAAAAGACCAATTTTACTTAATAAGATGAGAATTTTTTTTAAACTTGTTTCAAGATATTCCATCCTGATATATCTTATCTAGATATTACAACTTATTCTAAGCACTTTTTATATTAAATCAAACCAGGTTAAGCCTCTTTAACTTCCTTCTCAAACCAATAAGGTGAAAAATCTTGCCATAAATACTTGAAACTAGTGTTTTCTGCTTAGAACAAGATTCGTATTTTGTCTTGTTTTAAGAAAACTGTCATGTGAAAATAGAGGCAATTCTCCACTCCACACATCTTCACTACAATCATTTGCATAATCTCAGACCTGGAATTGCCCATTTCTACTCAACAAAAGGTAAAAGTTGCTGTGAAAACTGCCGCTTCATGACATCACAAGGTGGAACAGAGTGTTTTGAGCTTGGGAGATGTAAAGAGTTATTCAAACGCATGTGAATGAAACAAAACATAACTCCAGGTCTGTTTTTTGAGGAGTTAACAACATTATAACACAGCTTAAGGTTCACAAGAGTAAATTTTGTGTAGTTTAGGGCCACACAGGTTCTTACATTTTACATTTTAAGAACCACAGATTCTCTCCCACCAAAACAAGTCAGAATAAGCTTGCTTTAAGAAAAGTTGCTGCACTTTCTTACTGCACTGGCAGATAATTTCACTTAAAATAGGGCATTTTTACCCCAAAATTGCTATTTTTTTCTTATTTTTGATAGGCCTTTTTGTTGTGTGGACAGAAATCTGCAATGTTTGATGGTCCCTGGTGATCCTTGTCCCCCAGTTTTTCCCTTTAAGCAGCCATATTTGTTTTGATGAACTGTGAGTGCCCCTAATTGGCTAATCCACCTGTAAATCACACCCATCTGAACTCACATTTTTGTAAAGTATTGTAGAAGTGTGTATTCTGGATCCCAGCAAACTAAATTCCCCCTGCTCCAGTGTTGGCAGATCAAACTGGGCAAAAAATATCTCCTTTATAAAATAAGTTAATTATAAATATGAATTCTGAGGAGGTGAATACGTCAGCCTATGTTATCCATGCTCCCACGACACGAAAGTTCTCCATAAATGTGTAAAAACATGACAACTTATACTCCCGATGCCATATCCAGTCGCTTCATTAGTGGGATGCCAACGCTGCTTGTGTTAGAGCGCTCTGAAGGGGGAGTGACAGCACAGAGAGCAATGGGAGGAGGCTCAGAGTGTTTTAAAAAACGTAACACGGGGATATAAATATGTCATGTTAAAGCCGCCACATGCTACAGGATTTTTTGGTCTTTTCAAAGTGCGATAAAAAGCGCACAACACAGACACGAGGAGAATCTGATGAGACTTAAAATCTCCGATCGCAAAGACTCCAGCGGGATCTGTCTGCAGACCACAGGATATAAAGTTGTGAGCTGTTTCCTGTCTACAGTAAAACCACTCACTCTGAGACTCTGATGTGTTCAAAGATCAGAGCTCTGCACTTCTAATTTAGACACAAGTCCAAACTGTGTTATTATTATTTGTGAAATGTGGAGCAATACTTCAGATACAGGATGTTTAAAGCAGAAAAGTTCGGAGATAAAGTCCACAGGAAGTAGAGTCACTGTCACTAATCTGCAGCTTCAACCACTCTGTGTGGATGTAAATGGTAAATGGTCACATTTTTAAACCACTCTTCTACCTTCAAGACACTCAAACGCTTTACAACAAGGAACCACTCATCCATTCACACACACATTCACAGTGTACGCAGACACTGGGGGCGAGGTGGGTTAAGTGTCTTGCCCAAGGACACAACGACAGTGTTCATCTGTGGGAGCTGGAAACACACCAGCCTTCTGATCAGTGGACAAACACTCTACCAACTGAGCTACTGCCGCCCTTTAAACAAACACACGTGAGGAAACATTGTCTTTTTACTTTTAAAGAACACTGGAAACTGGATTAATTGCGCGGTTTTGTGGACTGGGATCATTATTTGCGGAGGACACGTGGGTGAGATGCTGAAATTTTACCACTTTACGAGAGGTAAGGGATAAAGTCTTCTCATTATTTTCGCTATTTCCTCTTGGGACCTGAAGAAAAAAGTGTATTGCTATATATATTTTTAGTGATTTTCTATCTGTTTGGAGGTAAATGAACACCTTAGCATTTATATTTTGTTCATTTTAATTTATGTTTTATAATTTTGTAATATGTCCTCTGTAATGGACATCGGGGACAAGTTAACAACCCAATAAAAAGAACTTTTCTGATGACCAACATCTCTGACAAGCTTTAACAGTCGCCTCAAAAAGTTTTTCTATCTTTTTTTTTTATCTGTGAGTTAGTGCAGCCACAACTCCTAGTGAGTTCATTTTTATCCTGGATATGAGAGTACCCTATAATCCCCCAGCCCTATTTAAGCAGAGGAACCTATTTCCCCATTAAGAGTCTATCTCAAAACACTTAAAAGATCGACACAAAGGAATGGGCCGAGTCTCAGGACAATATCCTGAGTTTGTATCTTGCGTCTCTGTGTCCGTCGCTCCTCTGCCCCTGACGCTCTGTTTTATCGTCCGTTATCGCAGCGTTGCTGATGTTTGGGGGTTACGATCTGACTCTGACTCCACACATGAGGAGCACACTGCAAAAAAGGATTTTCTAGCATAGTTAAAATGGCTTGAATTAAGCAGATTCATCTTAAAAGATCAATTTTTTTAAACTTAATAAGATGAGATTTTTTTGACTTGTTTCAAGATATTCCATCCTGATATATCTTATCTAGATATTACAACTTATTCTAAGCACTTTTTATATTAAATTAATCCAGGTTAAGCCTCTTTAACTTCTTTCTCAAACCAGTTCTTTTCTCTGGCTCAGATCTGCACCTCACTGTCCTCAGAGGAGCGTCCTGTGGCTTTGAGTGGAGATGTACGGCATTTCCAAGATGTTGGGAAAGTGGAAAATGTGACATTTCAGTAAATGCAGTTTCAAATGAATTAATTTCATGTCGTATTTGATCAAATGTATAAGATAAGATCATGTAAATGCTCGAAAGAAGGTATTCTTAAAACAAGTATCTATTTAATTAATAATAGCCCAATATAAGCCATGTTATATACTAAATAAGCAGTAATAAGCAATAATTACTTAAATCAAGGATAAATATACTCAAAATAAGGTGAAAAATCTTGCCATGAATTCTTGAAATTTGTGTTTTCTGCACAGAACAAGATTTGTATTTCGTCTTGTTTTAAGAAAACTTGGTAAGTGAAAATTTCTTACAGCACTGGCAGATAATTTCACTTAAAATAGGACAATTTGACCTGAAAATTTGTACTTTTTCTTATTTTTTGATCGGCCTTTTTGGCAGTGCAGCGGCTTCAGAATCGCACACAAAGACACAAAGTCGGGTCACACTTCTTCAAACTCACGGAGAAACAAATCGCAGCTGAAATCGGGCAAATTCTCCTGTAGTGTGTGGCGGCCTTTAGTCTGTGTTAGTAGTGAATGCACTGTGTAACTTTTTGTTTAGGGGTCCGTCACCTGCTTGTTTCTATGGAGATGCCATTGCTCTGCCTGGAATGTTCCGCAGTGTGACATTAAACAGCTCTACTTTACATTTATTCAATTACAGGTGGTTTTATAGCTCTAAAATACCTAAAAAAAACAGGCATTTTGGCTGTGAGCGGGGTCGCCTCTTCACAGATCTGCCCTGTAATTTGGTCTGGTTTGGTCTGCATGAAGATAGAAAGGTTTAATGCCGTACTGTGAAACATTCCAGACAAAGCAATATGGCGAAAAGCATTGGATGGACCCTCTACCACAGAAGTTACACCTTTTAAAACAGTAAAAAGCAAGTACAGCAGCTTTAATGTTGGGTTAGGGACAAATCTCTTGTAAATGTGTAACAACGGGACTATGGGAACGTAAAAGCAGTTATTTTTTGTTTTCAAACATAGCAATCATTAATGTTGAAACTGCTGCGTCCGTTATGGCTCTGACCTTTTAGCGTAATTGCTCTAAAACACAACATTACAGCCGCGATCAAACTGCTGCACGTTTTTATATGATTCAGGTCTGATCACTCCGGAGATGCAAAGGTCAGCTGCTGTGGCTTGTTTCTGAAATAAAGTGGTCGTCTGTGTAAACAAAAGCAGACGGGATCTAAATGCTACGGTGAGAGGGTCAAGGTCCTTTTCCTTGAGCTGATTTTTCCAGGTATTTGAGCACCTCTGCTGTTATAAGTGTTTCATTATCCTATACTCAGGAAGTGCAAGTGCGTGTTAGCATGCTGGTTGTTGTCAGCACAGGTCTCAGTCGTGAAAAGCTCTTGAAAAAAGTCATTGCAGTGAATAATTTGGATGCTTGAAATGTGTTAGGTAAGTGAATAACAGCTTTGACCCACTGATATGAACTCTGTTTTTGGTATTTTTTAGAACTGTACAAATGAGGCAGCACCTTTAACAGGAGCCGGAGGAGGACCGGTGCATGGACGGAGGAAAAAATCTTTTAACCCACCTTTGGAAAACAAAACATGGGAACTTAGAGTTGCTCCCACTCGATTCTTGAATCTTTAAACAAACAAATAAAACAAGAAACATATTGTGCATTCTTACAACTTTGCGTTTGGTCACCTTGGGATAAGCATTTTTCTAACTTTAAGTGAGGTTTACATTTGGATATACACTACCAGTCATATGTTTGAACACACTCTCTCAATGGGTGCGTTAACATACACACTAGGGGGTTAACCCCATATTCCACACCGCCACTCCCAGCCTCCCATTCCGACACTTTTTGACACCGCCATTCTGACACCTTTAATGCTGCCATTCTGACAATTTACTCATGAGGTAGCGGCGTGCTGAGAGCAGCATGGTTTTAGTCCTGATTTAGACCTGGTTTTAGTCCTGATTTAGACCTGGTTTTAGTCCTGATTTAGACCTGGTTTTAGTCCTAGTTTAGACTTTTTTAGTCCTGGTTTAGCCCTGGTTTAGTTCTGCTTAAGAGCTGGTTTAAACCTGCTTTTAGTCCCGATTTAGAACTGGTTTTATTCCTGGTTTAGACCTTGTATAGTTCTGCTTTAGACCTGGTTTAGACGTGCTTTTAGTCCTGATTTACACCTGGTTTTAGTCCTGGTTTTAGTCCTGATTTAGACCTTGTTTAGTTCTGCTTTAGACCTGGTTTTAGTCTCAATTTAGTCCTGGTTTAGACCTGGCTTAGACCTTTTTAGTCCTGGTTTAGACCTGGTTTAGTTCTGCTTTAGAGCTGGTTTTAGTCCCGATTTAGACTTGCTTTTAGTCCTGTTTCAAACCTGGTTTTAGTCCTGGTTTTAGTCCTGATTTAGACCTGGTTTAGACCTTGTTTAGTTCTACTTTAGACTTGGTTTTAGTCCCGATTTAGACTTGCTTTTAGTCTTGATTCAGACCTGGATTTAGTCCTGGTTTTAGTCCTGATTTAGATCTGGTTTAGACCTTGTTTAGTTCTGCTTCAGACCTGCTTTTAGTCTTGATTTAGACCTGGTTTTAGTCTTGGTATAGATCTGGTTTAGTCCTGGTTAAGACCTGGTTGAGACCTGGTATAGACCTAGTTTTAGTCCTGGTATAGACCTGCTTTTAAACCAGGTCTAAAACAGGACTACAACAGGACTTAACCAGGATTAAACCAGGCCGCGCCTCCTCCGGCCGCCCTCACTGCCCCTACGCCACCAGTCTGTGAAAAGAGCACAGTCAAAACTTAATAATTACATGTCGGAATGGCGGGATGTTGAAAAAAAGCGAATGTGCCACCGCTCCGACCATTAGAAGTCGATGTCGGAATGTCAACGTATAACCCACACTAGTATCCCGGTTATGGAAGTATTCAGGATACTGCATAAACATGCGTACTGAGAAACTGGGACACTCATATCCCTGTGTACATGATCAAATGTTGTATCCCGGATTCTTGTCATAATCTTTAAAAATGTGCAAGAGCAAAACATATATACAGTATATATTTAATAAACTATGAAATACAAACAACCGTGAGCTCCTTTAGCATAGGAAGCTCAGCACATTCCTAACCAGCGGTGAGGAGCTATGAGGAATTCCACAATCCTGCGCGGATCAAACCAAACGTTTCCAAACACTATCGTATAAATTCTACACTGCAGCAGATTATTAATTAAAATCTTCTGCATAAATAAACTCAACTTTACAACATATAAATAGAGAGACCAGATGCCCCTGTTTATCCAGGACATTCCCAGGTTTGAGCCCTGTGCCCCCTGTCTCTGCAGATTTATCCAAAACTAGTCATTTGTCCCAGTTTTATACAAGAAATGTCCCAGGTGTCCCTATTTTTAACCAATTTAAAACCTGCCCTTTAAAAATACAGAAAAGCTGCTTAAAAATGACAAAAACACAAAGAAAATGTGCCTATCCTGACTCACATTAGTGCCAAGTGCAGAACAATTTTCCTTAATTGTGGACTCGTTCCACATTTTTATCATTACCAACCACCACTAGAGATGTCCCAGTTTTTATTTTGAAAATCTGATCGCCCTACATATAAACGATGGCCACTACAGAGCCGCATCAGCCTGTGTGAGATTAGAATGTGTTTAATGCAGCTTTGGCACATTTGTTTGTTTTACAGAAACAAAACTTAAAACCACATGGCTCATTTGCATAAACTATAAGCGCTGAAAAAAAAAACTCACTCCTGATGTGTTCAGCTTTTGTGGACTAAACGACATGACTCAGTGGAATATGGCTGTGATAAGATTTTATGTGTAATTCCTTTATCAAAATGTATCTTGAAATGCTGTCAAAATTACATGCTGTATTGTGCTGACCATGGTTTACGTGACTAAGGCTGAAAGATATGTAGTAAACAAGAGCGTTGTGAAGCCAGATTGTGAAACAGGAAAAGATATAGAAGATATACAAGATATACACCTCATATTAGTAATGTGTAAACATGGAGATATGTGAATATTTTGATGACTCATATTGTGAATAAAAGGCACGGAGAGACGATGGTCTGAGAGAGAGTACCAGTACCCAGCAGTGTACTGGCGTGGGACGAGCTGTAGCGAGCGCCACGCCTCTCCGATACGTAAAAATCCAAGACTTGTCTCAGGCTATTTCTTCTGAACCTTGGTGATTTAATCCACAATTGGTTGGAGGTTTATTTTGATAACAACTGTTGATTCTACGCTGTTTGTGTAAAATTCCCCAACAGTTCCTTGGTCCTTCGAGCCGGATGGAGGAAATCTTCGTGGAGGGTGATCAAAGGTGATTGGAAGTCTCTGCAGAGCCGGCTGAAACCGAAAATCCACATTTCCAGTGGCAACCACCCTTACCCGCCCTCTCCGTCGAATTCACTCCATCCTACCAGAGAAAACCATATCACCTTAAGGTCAGAAACCAGATCAGTATTTTATTACTACAAAAGAGGTTTAGTAAATAATACTGAGAAGGACCCAGACGTATATGGGTCACAGACTGAGTGAGTGAAGTGAAAAGTATGAGTGGATATTTGGATTAATAAGAGCAATGGTCAATTGAAAAAGAGACCATTAAAGTGTATTAAAGCCAAATATCATTAAGGGAATTTAGGCCAAAGGACGAACTGGAGAGATTCCAGTGGCTAACGGTCGTATGTGAATTAACACCCGGTTTATGACACACGGGTAGAAGGTTGTCATAAAATACGACAGTAGTCCAGAAGGATCTCACGGTGACTCGCTGAGGCACATAGTAACAGCGCAACCATGTCTAAAAAGAACAAAGGAGGAGAAGAAATGACTGACGAACAGTACATGAAGTGTACGTTCCCAGGTTCCACCAAATTCCTTAAAAAAAAAAAAAAAAAATGGAAGAAAAAGTATGGGTTTATGGGGGAACTTAGACAAGACTCCCTCCAAAAGCTAATGTTGAATTTGGCAGTAAAGGATCAAATGAAAGGCAGAACAAAGCACACCCCAGGTAACCAGATGATATGTGCAAGATTGTGGATGGAGGAAGTAAAAAGATGTAGAAACAAAGAGGGAGGTCAAAGAACTAAAATATGCGCGGTGTCCAGAAAAGATGATGATGACGGTACAAACACATCTAATTCACAAACACCCCAACCACAACCTCCACCATGGTCCAGAAGTATCTATTAAATTTATGGTGCTCTGGAACAGTGGGAATGTTTGGAAATGATTTAATATTTGCTAAATTGCTAAATTTTGTGATATACCAGCTGTGTATGTTTTTGAATTTTGTATTGTGTTTTGTTTGTATTAAGAAAAAAGGGAAAGAATTTCAGTTGAGAAAAAGGAATAGAGAGTATTGGGTACAATGAGTAAAATTAGTAAAAGGGACTGAAATGAGTAAAAGAGCATTGAGTTATAGGTAAAAGAGAAAAGAGTAAATGTATTATGAGTTTAAACTGAGAAAAGGAATTTGAGTAAAGAAATGTTAGAGCGTGTTAGTGATGCTCCGATCACCATTTTTTGGGCCGATCACCGATACCGATCACCAAAAAACTTGATCTGCCGATTGCCGATCACTGCCGATCAAAGAATTAATTAACTATATATATATTTTTTAAAACTATAGAAACAGTCAAAATCTTCAAATGTACAGAATGCCTTTATTTTACTGTAGCCTTTGTGAACAATATCCATGTCACCATTCAAAATATAAATATGAATCTTTCCATTCAAAATGTAAATAAAAGAACATTAGAAAAGCCAAGCAGACGGCTACTAACTCACATAAGAAAAACTTGGGCTACTTGAAAACTGGCTTGTTAATGCTGGTTAAAGATAAAATAAACAACTGGCCACAAAACCAAAACGTACAAGGCCTACTATCACAAAGGACAAAATCTTTCACTGCCCAATAACATATGGCAAGTTTCTTTTGATCATTATGAGCATCTCTGCATTTCTGGGGGTGAGACGGTTTCTTTTGTCATCAATGATGTTTGCAGCTGTGCTAAACAGCCGCTCACTATCCACACTTGTGCATGGTGAACAAAGATATGCTCTTGCTGCCTGTGCAAGTGCAGGGAAGCGGCCTTTGTTCACCTGCCAATAGGCAAGTGGGTTTGAACTGCGCTGCAATACAGACTCTGCCATGTACTGGTTGACCTGGGTGATAATGGTAATTTCCTGCTCACTGTGCCCTGCTACCTCATCGACTAACTCTGCGAACATTGCCTGCAAAGAGCAGGCAGGTGGGGTCTTGTCAGTTGACTTGCTGGAACTGGGTTGCTCCACAGTGCTTGTAGTGATGGGTAGTTCAGGGTGGCTGGTTTCAAGTGCGTTCTGAAGCTGTTCATGGAAAGATGGTTTGAGTGGCTCTGAGAAATATCTGTCTTTATACCTAAAACAGACATAACAAAAATGAAAACGAGAAATTGATTAGGTTATAGTGTTATGCCAAACAAAATAACATTCATTTCAGTCAGGTAGCTGAGAAAAAAATACATCCATTGCCAGCTGATATTTGACATTTATATTATATTATATTATATTATATTAATTATATAGTATTATATTATATTATATTTATTATATTATATATTGTTGGGCTTCAGGAATATAGGCTACTTAATTGGGACAGGATGTGTCTCTTACCTTGGGTCTAGCATTGTAGCAATTGTGTACAACTTCTGTGCATCAATGTCAGCGAATCGTCGTCGGACAGCCTCCAGTAGCACTGATTTCGCTGGCTCTTCACGCCATGGTCCGTCTCAGCTGTTTTTCTCTAGTAGGCGAGTGGCGCCGACGCAGGGATTACGCCCGCAGCGGACGAGTGGATGTGCTGATTTCTTTGGTTAGCTCTTCAAACGGGGCCAGGATGGTTATTGTGTTTTCAATCAATTTCCATTGGTGGACTGTGAAGTTGCATGGCAATTCGTAATCTGCTGCATATGAGGCCAGGGCCAGTTTCTGCTCCAAGAGACTCTGGAGCATATAGAAAGAACTATTCCAGCGCGTTGGTACATCTTGGCGCAGTTTTTTAATTGGCTGGCGAGTTGCTTCTGACAGAACTCCAGTCGACTGTATGCTAACGGAGAGTGTTTGAAGTGTCCAACAATGCGTCTTCCTGATGCTACAATATCCGAGATGGAGCGCTGGGACAGTATTCCCTCATGTACCGCCAACTGTAGCGTGTGAGCCATACATGGCAGCCCAGGGAAATCTCGTCTCTCATGGCTTTTTGCATGTTTTTGCATTATCGGTTAGAATGGTGGATTCGCTCCGTTTGGATCCCCCATGACTGAAACATGCCACGATAAGCCTCAACCAAAGCCTCCAGTGAGACCCAGTGAACTCCTGGCAGTGTAGCACAATGTTGTGTCTTTCAAAATTAGCATCAATAAAGTGCGCTGTTAAAGCTAAGTAGAGACATCGGGCAGCGTCTGCACTCCAAATATCGCTGGTGAAACTAATGGATACGTTATCCTTCAGAAGGGTTTCAATGTGTGCGTACACAGTTTGGTACAACTGAGGGAGACATACATCAGTTAGATATTTCTGCCTGGGGCGTCATAACGAGATCAAGGGAATGTTATCATGTGACGGAATGATTTCTCCTCCACAACAGATAGTGGCTGTTCACCAAGGCAAATGAATTCCATAATCTTAGATGTGATGTCTTTCCACCTTTTACTTTCCCTGCTGTATGGTTCACGTCGATGTAAACTTTCGCTTAAAGTCGGTTGGCTGAGGGATGGGGATGAACCGTTGCCTTGACTTGACAAGTTTCTCGTACTCGGCATATTCAGTTGAATGGCGAATTCTAAGATGCCTAATGAGGTTAGTGGTGTTGAACTGTCGAGGGTTACTCCCACCTCGAGGTATTTCGTCATTGCATACATTGCATACAGCAAGTTTCACATCTGCCTCACTCACTTTAAAGAAAGTCCAGACAGGAGAAGTCATTGTGCTGTCGAGATGCACCTGTAGGCCTACTGTCGCGCATGTTTGCCAGTTTGAAACGTCGCTTATCATTTACGTCACGTGATCGGCTTTTTGATCGGCATGTTTTTCCGATCGCCGATCAGGCTATTTTTAGGCAATATCGGCCGATCATGATCGGCAGCCGATCGATCGGAGCAACACTAGAGCGTGTTTAAAAAAAAGGATAAGGAAAATAAGATTAAGCATTAAGTATAAAGATGTTCTTTTGGAAAACACAGCTGTGATAAGGATGACGTCATTATGGGTTATGTTGCACGTGCGATTTTAAATTGGGGTATATGTTTGTGGTCTTTGTCTAGTTGACTCCAGGGCCCGCAGGTCAGGCTGCTGTTTGTTTGCTGTTCTGTTCGTATGTGGCTTTTGTGTTTTGTATTTTTGTGATTTTGTGTTGCATGGTCTCTGTCTCTTGTGCTGTGTGTGCGCGTGCATGTGTGTCTCGTGCTCTCTCTCTCTCTCTCTCTCTGGACTGGAGATACGACAAGGCAGTGCACAAATTAGGCCCACAGTGTGCACTGCTGACATACATGTACTACAAAGGTGCGACAGTATTTTGTGACATTGATGTGGCTCAGACAGTAACTTATCTGATGCCAATCCCCGGCAGACGACACGTTTCACTGGCCAAGAGAAGGCAACAACAATGGTCAGACCTTGGAGCAGAAGCACAGGTAGCGAGGAGACTCACTGATTGGAAAGCAGCAAAGGAAGAGGGGGAGCAAGTTAGTCCAAGCTCCGGATGGAGGCGTAGGAAGTTAAACTACAGGCTTACTCTCACACCCAACACACACCTCTTAGACAGGGGAACAGGAACACCTGCAGATGCATGGATGAATGGGTGATATATAGAGCAACCCCCGTTGACAGTTGAGGAAGAAGAGGCATTAAAAGATGTACCCGACAAAGTGTGGAGCCAAGGACACTCCAACGTAGGACTTATGCTAGGGGCCGAGCCAGTAGTAATAACAGGAAAGACAGAATACAGGCCAAAATTAAGACAATACCCGTTAAAACCAGACGCAGAAGATGGAATTAAACCCGTAATAGAGGGTCTAAAAAAGGCAGTAGTGGTTGCTTGCCCAGACGCCACATGCAACACACCAATCTTCCCAGTAAAGAAGGCTCCACCCTCACTAGCATGGCGAATGATTCAAGATTTAAGAGCAGTAAACGAAGCAATTGTTCAAAGAGCACCCAATGTCCCAAACCCACACACCTTGCTGAACTCAATTCGAACCACAGCATCACACTTTTCAGTGATTGACCTAAGTAATGCATTTTTTAGCATACCAGTTGAAAAAGAGAGCCAGAAATGGTTTGGGTTCACATATAGGGGAGAAAAGCTGACATTTGCCAGACTCCCACAAGGATTATGTATATCGCCAACCGTGTTTTCACAATGCATCACAAACTGTCTCGCAGGATTTGATCCCCAAGGAGGCAGCCAAATTCTAGTATACGTAGATGACATCCTAGTAGTTGGAGACACGGAAGAAACATGCAGGCAAGATACATTAGCCTTACTAAAATACCTAGGCGAGACAGGAAACAAAGTGAGCAAAGATAAACTGCAGCTTTGGAAGCAGGAGGTCAAATACCTGGGTCACACTGTGACATCACAAGGCAGGGCCGTCTGCTCCCAAAGGAAGGCAGCCATTTTACAGGCACCAAAACCGTTGACAAAGAAATAAATGATGTCATTCCTTGGATTGTGCAATTACTGTCTGATTGGCTACTAGACTATGCCATACTAGTAAGGCAGCTACAGGATTTGATGTATAAAACACCCATGGCAATGAAAGATCCGTTAATTTGGACATCAGGAGCAGAAGCAGCTTTTTGCACGCTGAAACAGTCGTTGGCAGCAACCACAGTACTGGCACACCCAGATTACTTAAAAACCGCTCATACAGATGTGTGATAGTAGGAACGGGTTTATGACCTCAGTCCTCCTGCAAAAACATGGGTCCAAAATGCGCCCAGTGGCATATTATTCATCGCAATTGGATCCTGTCGCTAGGGCCACACCACCATGTGTACAGGCTGTGGTCGCTGCAGCAATGGCAATACAAGCCTTGGCTGAGGTGGTCCTATTCCACCCACTCACATTGCAAGTTCCGCATGCAGTCTCAGCACTCTTACTACAATCAAACATGTCATTCTTGTCACCAGCAAGACACCTCATGTGCATGACAGTTCTACTGTCACAACCACACCTGACAATAGAACGCTGTACTACATTGAATCCGTCCACTCTTTTGCCGGTAGCAACAGATGGACAGCCACATAACTGTGTAGACATGGCAGAAACACAAAACAAACCGAGACCTGACCTAGAAGGGTCCGGAAGGGTGCTCACCTCCAAAATAATATTTATACAGGACCAGATGATAAACCGTGGCTACCAAAATCCCTACATGCATGGGCTGCAAAGTTGGCACATGGGCCTTGCCATGTGTCAACAGGGGGGATGGTGGATATAGTAAACAAACACTAGAACACACATGGATTTAATACCTATTCAAAAAATTTGAATAGGTATTAAAACTACATCCAACTATCCAAAGCAAAAGGAGTAGAATACTGCCTAGTGATCATTGATGCATACTCCAAATGGGTAGAACTATTTCCAACTGCCAAACCAGACGCATTGACTGTTGCCAAAGCATTATGCAAAATTATAATTGGAATTCCAAGAGTTATAAGATCAGACAACAGGACGCACTTTGTAAATGAAGTAATAGACAGAATTGGGGAACTGTTCAAAATGGACTTGAGAAGACATTGTGCATACCATCCACAGTCAGCAGGACTAGTAGAACGGACTAATGGGACCATTAAGAACAAATTGACAAAGGCCTCCAAAGAGACAGGACAGCCATGGCCAGACTGTATCCCGTTAATAACGCTCAGCATGCACATACTACCAACCAAGGAACATGGACTGACGCCATTTGAAGTGTTATATGGTCGACAATACACCATACCAGACTTACAGCTTATAACCAAAGATACACCCGACTCAGACAAGACTTTGGCAGACTATATGAGAAAGACATTGCTTACAAGGAATGTAAAGAGAACAATGAACTGCCAGAAGCACCCTTTATCTCTACAGGATAAACAGGTGGTGCCGGGAGACAGCGTTTTCCTCAAAGTACTGAAGAGGAAAAGCTGGAACAGTCCTCGATGGGAAGGGCCCTATCGCGTGCACTGATAGCCACACCCACCGCAGTTAAAGTCGAGGGGAAGGCGACGTGGATTCATCTCTCACACTGCAAACTCCGACATTGGCGGACCTGGCTGAGACCTCCCTGACGCAGGACTTCTAGACCTCCTAGACGCAGGACTTCACTGGTATAGCTGAGACATCAACGGTGTTCTTACAGCAGAAAGGCTGGGCACCGCTCCGTTAGACAACAACGGCGTTCTGATAGGTTTTACCTAGGCGCCGCCACGATGAACACTCTACTTGCCCTGACCATTGTTGCGCTCCTCACAGCAACTGGAGCCGCGAGCAAGTCATGCGGTCTACAATTGCACGACTTCTCGAAGTTGCTCCCATGCGACAAGCCACATGTCTCTGGTACAGTTATGCGTGCAGGTGAACGATACTGTGTCATTTAAAATACCATTCACAGAACCCAAGTATAGAGGTACCACGTTAGCACAATTGGCGGAATACCCGACGTATTACAGTTATTATTTGATGGTTGGACAATTGGACAACAGTTGGGGGAACGCCTTTGCCGTATCTAGAAATGACTGGACTCCCCATCCGACCACACCCCTTGCGAAAAAATTGGCCGACAAAATCGTAATGGCCCAAGATGACACAAATGTAATACTTACGGTAAATATGACTGGTGAAGCTAACGCCTCGAGCTGTATGCTCCTACGACTATACGTGTACAAACCAGGCCCCACGTATGACCCATTTGTGGACATTATAGTATGTACGGATCCCAAGCCTGAAAATAACGACACGCCCTACATCTCAGTGGGACGGGGGGCCCAGAATATCACAGTGTTTAAGCCGACAGAATTAAGCCCTTCGGACTCATGGTTCAAATGGAGTACCGGTATATCTGGTGATCAGAACAATTGGTTAATAATGGCCGTTGCTAATCCTTCTGGGGTGTTGCTGCATCCCCTGTTTAAGAGCCCTAATCCAGCGGGTCATTGACCGTGCCATAGCACCAGTACAGCAGGCTTTAATGCATGAGCTGGTCCGTCTCCTGGTCCTGGATGATGACGATGACCTAGCTGATGATGACCCCGGTCACCGGTAATACTTTGCTCTCACTCGCGAATGACGCTGCCAACTAAAACCATTCCAGTGGGGGGTTGAATAGTTGAAGCAATGGTGTGATTTTGATAAACAGGGGGGAAATGTGATAAGATTTTATGTGTAATTCCTTTATCAAAATGTATCTTGAAATCCTGTCAAAATTACATGCTGTATTGTGCTGACCATGGTTTACGTGACTAAGGCTGAAAGATATGTAGTAAACAAGAGCGTTGTGAAGCCAGATTGTGAAACAGGAAAAGATATAGAAGATATACAAGATATACACCTCATATTAGTAATGTGTAAACATGGAGATATGTGAATATTTTGATGACTCATATTGTGAATAAAAGGCACGGAGAGACGATGGTCTGAGAGAGAGTACCAGTACCCAGCAGTGTACTGGCGTGGGACGAGCTGTAGCGAGCGCCACGTCTCTCCCGTGCACGTAAAATCCAAGACTTGTCTCAGGCTATTTCTTCTGAACCTTGGTGATTTAATCCACAATTGGTTGGAGGTTTATTTTGATAACAACTGTTGATTCTACGCTGTTTGTGTAAAATTCCCCAACAATGGCCATACCGGCTCGTCAAAGCCTGATCCCGTCAGATCTCAGAAGCTCAGCAGGGCCGGGCCTGGTCAGTACTTGGATGGGAGACCACTGGGAATTCCAGGTGCCACAGTGGGGCGCCAGTGGCAAAAACTGTCGTAGTGTCCTTAGGCAAGACACATCACCCACATTGCCTAGTATGAAAGTGGTGTGTGTGCGTGAATGGTGGTGGTGGTCGGAGGGGCCGATGGCGCAGATTGGCAGCCTCGCTTCCGTCAGTCTGTCCCAGGGCAGCTGTGGCTACAATAGTAGTTTACCACCACCGGGTCTGGAGTGAATGAATAATGCTCTGTAAAGCGTCTTTGAGTGTCCTGAAAAGCGCTATATAAAACTGATGCATTATTATTATTATTATTAATATGAGTGTTCTTTCTGTGTCAGAGGGATGTTCTGCTGATGGTGAGTCTGTTCTGTGCGTATGTGACGTTGGTGATGGTTCATGTTTTCAGAGTTCATACGTGTGCAGATTGTATGAGTGCAGGTTATATGTGTATAGATTAACGCAGTTCTTTATTTAACGGTCATTTCCCTCACTTATGGTCACTTTATTTAAGTTAGTTGGCTCCCGCTGTGATGAAAAGACTGAAAAGTGCGCACTTAACTTTATCACTTAACTTTATAATGTAGTATCCCGGTTACTATCGGAATATCCAAACTACAATATCCCAGTTTCTCATAACCAGGATACTGGCATATTCGGGATACTGAAACTGGGATACTGCAGACACATTAGGATGGAGTGAAAAAAAGTTTTTTTTCCAGATCATTTTTGGATAGTGATTAAAAGTTGCCGACACCTTTCAGTGAGTAACAAACCAAAAAATTATACATTTTGAAGCATCTTCAGTCTCCACAACGGACCTGAATAAACGGCTGAATATGGGCTGGAATGGAATTTTGACCGAAATCGCAAAAACACACAAGTAATTATTTTATTTTTACAAAACTAACTAGTCCATACTAACGTGGTAACTATTAGGAACCATCTCTTAGTCGTATAAGGAGTGGATAGAATAGTAATAGGATGGAGAAGATTCTATGTTTCTATGTGTGTTTAATGTTTCAGAATTTCTGTCTTTACAAAATATAAGTCAGGTAAGAAAAGGAAGCACAGGGATAAATCTGTATGGAAACATCAGACATTTATATATAGTCCATAGTCCAATGCCCAACATGAATTTGAGATGTAAACAATTTGCCTGTGTTTTAATTTAAGACATATGTTTTCTATTAGTTATCATGTTTATATGGACTAGTTAGTTTTGTAAAAATAAAATAATTACTTGTGTGTTTTACTAACCTCTGTTTTTGTGATTTTGGTCAAAACAGCCCATATTCAGCCGTTTATTCAGATAGATTCAGAAGATTTGCTTCAAAATGTCTAATTTTTTGGTTAGTTACTCACTGAATGTGTCGGCAACTTTTTATCACTATCCAAAAATGATCTGGAATAAAAAGTTTTTTCACTCTACCCTAGTACACATGCACCATGACGAAACCGGGATTCTCAAAAAACCCGATCATAACCGGGATACTATAGTTTTTGATGAAGGGACTACAATATAACATGGTGAAAAGCTTTTGTTCTGTACTAAACTCAGTCATTGTACTAAAAAAGGCAGCACCGTCTACATTACGTTGGTGTTTGTCGTTGGATTTGTAATAGATATTTTTTCTTTTACGTCAAGATGCAGTTCACTGTGCTCATGTTTGACAATCAAGAGTAGCTCCAGTTGGCAAAGCATCACTGAAAAAGTCTGTGGTTGAAGAACGCTGAAGGACGACTTTGACCTGTGCATCTCTCGCATAGAAAATGATATATAGATGACCCTTGGAATAGAGCTTTATCATAACCGTGGTGTTCTCCAAACCCATTCATCCAGATTTCACCGGTATAATTCCTGCTTTGTACGGAGATGGATGACTTCATTTAGATTCATTGTGTTTGCAGTGGCCCAGTGCCCAGTTCACCCACACGGAGCACAGGGCAGTTTAACCTTGAGCTACGGGTCTAGAGTGAACGGACTCTGCTCTGACTGATCAGCAGGGGGCGCTCCTTTTTCTAGCTGCTTTGTTTTCTGGGCAAGGCAAGTTTATTTCTATAGACCCTTTTAGTGCCGGGTGCGCACGCATTTTGGCAACAGAAGTACAACAGAGAACTCAGCAGCTTGTGAAGCTCTGAGAAAGGATTATCGTCAAAAGATCGTGAATATTTCCTCAACAAGCCAACTTATAAACAGTGTCCGACTGCCAGATCCTTGTGCGATCAGTGAGTAAAACTTTAGTCCATCGGTAGAATATCGATTCTGACAACAGTCCATTGTATAAATTGTACACTGCAGCAGATTATTAATTAAAATCTCAACTTTACAACATATAATAGGGTGACCAGACGTCCCTGTTTACCCAGGACAGTCCCACCTTTAAGCCCTGTGTCCCCTGTCCCAGCAGATTTAGCCAAAATTAATAATTTGTCCCAGTTTTATACAAGAAATGTTCCAGGTATTGGTAGAATATCGATTCTGACAACTACACATATAACAACCAGACATTTTGGTGCTGGAAATGTTTTTATCTCTTTTTTTTATCACTTCTGCCCTAAAAGGGTCTATAGCACAGTTCGTACACAAAGTAATTCAAAGTGTTCACAGACCAAAAAATAAGACAGTAGAATCACAATACAAACAAAACAGAAATAATCTTATAAAATTGACAATAAAAGAGAAGAGAAGAGCGCAGAATAAAGACCTTTGAGTCATATGCCCAGCTAAAAAAAAAAGTTTTGAGCGTGGATTTAAACATAATCACAGAAGGGGCCTGTCTCACATGTTCAAAAAGACCAGATTTCCAGATTTAAGATGCATAAAACTTAAAAGCTGACTCCGTGTGTTTAGTCCTGACTCTGGCACCAGCAGGAGGCCAGTCCCTGAGCTCCTCAGATGCAGATGGTTCATGTGGCACTAACATGTCACAGATGGACTTTGGTGTTCGGACATGGAGAGACTTGTGCACAAACAGAGCTGCTTTAAAGTCTCTGAGCCACAGGGGGCAGAGCAGAGATGACAGATTAGGTTTTTTGTTTTGTTTTAGCTGGGCTACAATTCTTAGTTTTTCACAAATACAGTACTTTGCAAAAGTTTTAGGCAGGTGTAAAATGCTGTAAACAAAGAATGCTTTCAAAAATATAAATAATGATTGTTTGTATTTATCAGTTTACAAAATGCAAAGTGAGCGAACAAAAGAAAAAGTCGAGAGAAAAGAGAGAAACATGTCAAGATACCGATGGGTAACAGGCCACACTGGCAAGTTAAAAGGAACCTTATTGCGCTGCTTTTGTGCTCCATTGGATCTTTAAAACTCCACACACCTTCACTAGAATCATTTGGATAATTTCAGCCCTGCAATTGTCAATCTCTACTGAACTAAAGGTAAAAAGGTAGATGTTAACTTGAAAACTACCACTTCATGAGGTGGAACAGAGCGTTTTGAGCTTTGGAGATGTGGACAAATAACATGTTCCAAAATGTGTCACATCAAGAGGTGAGTTTTGCAATTTCTTTTGTTCATTCACTGCATTTTGTTGATTAATGAAAATAAATGATTAACGCTTCCATTTTTTTTAAAGCATTCCTAGTTTACAGCATTTTTTCCACACCTGCCTAAAACTTTTGCACAGTACTGTATGTTTTTGTAATCTTGCTTAAGTCCACTCTTTCTAAACATACATTAATAAGTGTTGGTTTAGATCCAAGTTTTTTTAAAGAGCCCAAACATGCCTGGAGTTGTGTTTTGCTTCATTCACACACATCTATAAAACACACGATCCCTGCGTATTTAGGTTGAGTTCTTCTCTCAAACAGAAAACACTCTGTTCCAACTTGTGATGTCATGTGGTAATACAGGAAATGCTCCATAGGAACTGTTTTTAAACTCTACACCTTCACTATAATCACTTGGATTGGATCTACTGAACTAAAAAAGTAAAAAAAAAAAAAATCTGGAATACAGTAGCGCATTTTGAGTTTGAGATGTACACAGACGAATAATGCAGGACTAATCAATATGCGAATGAGACAAAAAACTAATGATGTCAGTCAATTAAAATATTTAATCACGATTAATCTCATGAATGTCATAGTTAACTCGCGATTAATTCCAAATTAATTACACATTTTTTGTCCCTTGAATCCCTTTAATACTCATTTGTTTTTTTGTTGCAAACCAGAACAATCATCAGTGAGACAATAGCTGTGTCCCAATTCATAAGGCTGCAGCCTCCGGAGGCTGGTTTTAAGGTCGCACACGTCACTTCCCGTAAACCAAGGCCTGTCCCATTTCATTTTATTTTGCGCAGCATTCAAACGCACCCTTAAAACCGGCCTGGTTTCCATGGAGATCGGGCCGTGAACGATGGCTACATCCGAGTATCCTTCGTGGCCTCCAATATCCCAGCATGCACCGCGCAGCGGCTGTCATGTTCGAAAACAGCAAAAACACGGAGCGCAAAACACGGAGCGCAAAACACGGAGCGCAAAACACGGAGCGCAAAACACGGAGCGAAAAACACGGAGCGCAAAACACGGAGCAAAAAACACGGGGCAAAAAGCAGGCATGTGAATACACACTTTTAACTATTGGAAATCATCACTAACACAACGGTAAACTTAAAATACGGCCATAACTCCCACAAAACTGTCAAAAAAGTTTGTTTTTAACTACGTGAACTTAGGAGCTTTGAGCTAAATGTTTGGCTAGTAATCTACAGCTCAGACTTTCATATTTGGACAGATTTCCATCAAACACTATTTTTTTTACTGTTAGGGAAAAAGACCATGGAGTGATTAAAGAGGAAGAAACGCCACGTTTTCACGGACAGGGGTAGCTCGGAGGTAAGGTAAAAACACGCATTATTTCATGCAGTATAATAATATTTACTTGTAAATCACGTAATATAAGCCTCCCACACATGCATTTCATTCTGGGAATACATTATATTGACACCTGTGTCTGTTAGGCCAATCATATTTAATACAACAATGAGAAAACTGTTTGAAATGTTTTATATGAATTTTCTTTTCTCATCTGCAACTTCCTGGATGAGGACACAACACACTTTGGATGTGAATGTACTTGCTCTGTGGACCTCATTTTCCTGTAATAGTTGGTAGTTTTCTTAATGTGTCATTACAGGTTTTCACTCTGCAGGACAGGACTTTGAACCAACAGAACCAATCAGATGTAAGGTTCATTCTGCTCTTCTTCCTTCAGAAGATACAAGATGTCTCCACTGTCCATGTCCAGAGTCACTGAGGACTTCTGCAGAGTCACAACCTGCAGAGTCACAACCTGCAGAAGACCTGTGGGGCCTCTGGTTGCATCTGGCTTCCTGCACCCGCTGTCTGCTGCTGTCCTGAATGTGTCCTAATAGTGATGTCTCCATGCAGTTTAGGTTCAGAATAAGTTTATCTGAACGTTTTTCACTGTGACATTTGATTCATGGTGAGATGTCCCAGTTATCTGATGTGTCTTTTAATAGTAACTATAATTACATGTACTATACGAATGCACTATTGTACTGCAGTGAAGCAGTATTCAATCTGATCATATTTGGCAAAGATAATTTGTTCATTTTGGATTGGCAACTGCTTCTGTAAAAAAAAAAAAAAAGTTACACAATGGGAGTACACTGATATGTTTTATTTATGTATTTATTTATTATTATGCATTGTGTGTGTGTGTGATGGGTTTAATGTTTGACTATTCATATTATGACAAAGTATTTCCAGAAGTTTATTTGATTGTTTAATAAACCATTTTTTCTCAAAGGAGAGTCTTTATAAAATGACTTAAATGCATTCCCTGTATACATGTAATCCCTTATCAATTTAAAAATACTTAATGCATATCTCATCACTGTTTTTGAAACTTTAAGGTAATTTAGCCTATTTTAGATGTATTGGAGAAACAGCAATATTTTAGCCATAAAATGTGGAGTAGAATTATTAGAATAACTTGAATGTGACAGTTTGATTACCCGTGCGTAATCTTTGTTAATGATCTGTGTGCGTAATCTGCAGGTGCGTGTTGTTAGCATTAGCAGCGTGTCTCGGTTGCTGGGCGTCGGGCGCGGCTCCGTGGGCTGGACCTGTCCCATTTCGACACGGCCATGCGGTCCGGGGAGGTGTGTTCGAAGGCTACAGCCTATGCGGCTTCAGGAGGCTGCAGCCTTCACAGCCTCCGGAGGCTGCAGCCTCCTAAATTGGGACACGGCTTTTGTGTTCTGCAACAGTGTGAGTGAAGTGTCTCATCTGTCTTCAGAACAGTCAAATAACGGGTGAAATGTGCTGCGACCTGGGGTCGTTCTCATGACTGCAGGACATCCAGTGATCTCCAGTTAGTGCGACTGTGTTTTTCTGTTGTACTCGGGGTGCACGCGCACTGGGACTTTTGGGCCGTGCTCAGTTGCCTGTGGTTCTGTGAACCGTGTTCGCACCTGCCGGACTGTGGCCGTGGCGTTGTCGCACAGCGCTGTTTGCATGTTGTGCAGTGGAGCTGGTGGTTTTGGTGGAGAGTGTGGGCCCAGCGGCATGAGGTGTCTATTGCGTGATGGGGCAGGTTGGGTCCTGCTGTGGTGCTCCTCCGTGTGTTTGTGTCGCTGTCCGTGGTCCTTCTTGTCATGGATTCGTCATATGTTTTTAAGCGGACTTTGTTTCGTGTTTTCCTTGTGCGGAGGTATCAGCGTAGGTGTGATGTACTTTAGCCGACCTCCTCCAGCTGGGACTTCTCACTTCTAACGTTACAGCAGTGGCCACAGCAAAACTAGTCCACTGGTCCACAGTGTGTTACTCTCGCAATAAAAAATGAACGCTGTTAAAATTGTTTTGAGTTAACACGTGATAGCATGATATTTTTGACAGCACTACAAAAAGACACAAGTCCAGGTATGTTTTTAATGAGGTGCCACTATAACATGACTTAAAGATCACAAGAATTCAGCTTGTGTAATACAGGACCTTTAATGGATGTTATCAGTCCCCGCAGCCTTCATGATTTTTAGTTTTTGAGCCTCATTATCCTCCTTGGAAATTATCATTTAATACACTAAACTCAAGTGTCGGTCTATCCACCACAACATTTCCAGTAAATAATTGTAAAAAATCTCAAGTGAAATAGGACATGGTGACCAGTTTGGGTTTTTTAGACGTCATGTTCAACAGTTCTCTATTTAATTAATCTATTTTTGTGATCTTTTCTAGCTCTGAGTAGTGCTTTTTTTGTATTTTTTGCTAATTACCGTCAGATTTTTTGCAGTAGTCTTTTTGGTGGATTATTCATCTCCTTTGTTTTGTTATATGCTTTTATTTTTATCTGTAGTGATGATTAAATGAGGTCTTGTTGGCCTTTTTTTATGAAGTGTTATTTGAAAATAAAAAAGCGAGACCGGGAGTCGTGTCTTTCCTCTCGCTCCACAGATCAGAATGACCGGGTTCAGTGACCCAAATCAAACTCTGTGGGTGCACTGGGGCTCCTCTTTTGTTTAGTCACATCATAAAAAAACATCACTTTTTTGGCCTATTTTTCATGATGTCGTTGCTCCATCACTCTGGCCTTCCCAGAGTCCCTGTCAGTGCACACAAACTCCAGGCTTGAATTAGTTTGGTTTGACCCAGGCTTAATTCTGTCATGGAATGATTTGAGGCTTAAGCTAAAGAAGAAGCTCAGGATTTCAGGATAAGCCTGAATTTGTTAAGCCACGTTAATGAAATACCCCCCAGGTACTGCCTAAGTTATTAGCTTTATTTGGAAATGTGGTTATGGGAAGACTTAAGGTGTTTAGTCCCACATTAATACAGGCACAAGTCAATAAGCGGGTAATGAGTCTATCACGCAAACTATTCACAAGACGCAGGCAGAGGCAAAATACTTTAGTCTGAATGAAACACTGTGAACAAGCAGCAGAAAAATACACCTTCTTCTAGAATAATGCACCTGTTTTAGGTTAAGGCCCCATTTACATGTACATGGGTATTTTTTAGAAAGAAATATTTCCCTCGCTCTGTTTTCTGAAATAACATTGTGCACACAGCATCGTTTTCAGAAAAGTTTCAATTTACATGAACCCGCATAAATACAGTTGTATGTACAAAGAACCAAGTGGACAGTTATTGCCTTACACACTTCTCTTACTATTTTTGACACAGTCGCTCGAGCAAGACCGAAAGCATTGGCGTCTTGCGCAGTCTACCCTCGTCGGACAAGTAATACAACGTGCAGGCAACTTTTTTTATGCCATTGACAGGAGGCCGTATGACGGTTATCTCACCCTCGATGTGAGGACGCAGCAAGTTGGAGAGTAACAGCAGTGATGACCACGACATCCTAAAATTTTCAGGCCACTCCTCCAGGACAAACACTTCATTTTCAAAATGATCCCACCAGACAGCGGCCCGCCCAGGTCGGACCCAAAAATGGCGACGTTGCCGGTGACTGGATCTTCAGGTCATAAGGAGAAGAGAGAAAATTGCTGAGCTCCAAGCCTCATTCGTCTCTTCATCGATATGAAAAATCAGCTGTGCAAATGCAAACACATGACAAGTGTTTGCAGCAGAAGTAACACGACTGCTGCTCTGATGCTTCTGATCATCACCAGAGAAAAATGTTAACACTGGTCGCACTTTGGCGCGTCAAGTGCCTAAAACGTTGTTTATGTCACTTTACACACAAACGCAAAACCGTAGCTTTCCAAAATCTCTACTTTTGCTGGAGTTTTTAGAAAGATTTGTTTTCAGAAGCGAATTCTCCATTTGCATGTAAAAGATGGGTACAAACGAAGGGAAATTTCTCCGTTTTTAAAAATATCCGTGTACGTGTAAACGGGACCAAAAGTCTTCTTCAAACAAGTGAAATTTACTTACCAAGAAATCTTAAAATAAGAGAATATGTCTGGGGCTTGATAAAATAAAAAGAGGGGTTATTCAAAAGTTGAGGATTAATCATTTATCTTTCTTTTTTATTTCAATGAAACATTCCTTTTGTTCACAGGAGCACTCAGAGCTCTCTTTTTGTTCAGTCTTTTGTAAGAGAAGACAGCCGGAGCTTTCTACGCCCTCCTTGCTTGAACAGGGGGAATTTGGGTCATTGGCCTTATCCGGGCGGGAGCAGCTCTTGAGCTGGACTGTGCAGAGCTGCAGTCACAAGCCACTGACCCCTGGCTTTCTCTCCTGTATGAGACTGAGGCCTGGATCCATCCTGGGCCTCTCCCCTGGGGTCTGGCGCATTAGTGAAAACCAGGGCCAGGAGCACGATGGCCTCGCCTTTATCCATCCAGCTCTGTGTACGAGAAGAACCTGTCAGCTGTGCTCATGTCTGTTTTCAATGCCTAAGAGCTCGCTTCGTTCATTTAGTCTTTTCAGAGCTTTTAAAAGGACCTACATTATGAAAAACTTACTTTTTCTGCACTGTTAGCCATATTACGATGTCATTACTTCACCAAAAACATACCCTGAGTTGTGCTTTTTCATTCACATGTTTGAGTAACCTTTTATTCTTATATAGTTATATTATTAGTCTGTCTACATCTGCAAAGCTCAAAATATTCCATCTTGTGATCTCATGAGGCTGAAGTTTTCATGTTAACAGCTTCCTTTCTGGCCTTTTGTTCAGTACAGGGAGGTAATTCCAGGGCTGAAATGATTCAAATGATTCTGGTGAAGGCGTATGGAGTTAAAAACACAAAGTGAAGAGAGGTACTCAGCCTAAATCTGCAGGGTAAATGGATGTGAATGAAACCAAACAAAACTCCAGGTATGTTTTTGACCAAACAACATAACATAGATCAGAAAATAGCGTAACATGAGCCCTAAAGTACAAGGAGAATGGATGAAAGCTTTTTTAAAAGCTCCCTTTTCAAGTCACTGTTTAAACTATCTTTTTTTTTTTTGACAATATACATCTATCAAGCGTGGATATCTATATTAAATCTCGCTCCAATATAAAACGGTCATTCATGTGTATAATGGCGGCAGGTCAACCATGAAGCCATGTTTTCCACCCTGGGAATTAGATTGTGTTGTAATCTTCCTTCTTCCCTCGCGCACTTCCTGCCGCCGTTTGTAGATTTATTGCTTCTTGAACTGTGAATAATGACGCTGTAATCTGTCAACTTCAAACACGTATCACTGCTGTGAGATGGAGAGGCTGAGGAGGCTGAGGTTTTTGCTGCTGCAGTCGAGGCGAGATGAAGATGTAGCTCAGTTGGTGGAGCATTTGTCCACTGGTCTGAAGGTTGGTGGATTAGCGCTGGTGCGATTGTGGATGTAAAGAGCTTTGAATACCTTGAATTTGGAAAAGCGGTACATAAAAAATCTAGGCGGAATTTTGATGCATGGGAAAAAATAGGGGTAAAAGGGTTAAAACCACATGGCTCATTTTCATAAACTATAAGCACTGAAAAAACAGCTAGCTCCTTGTGCCCTGATGCAGTGGATGAATGTTCTCACTCTGCTGCTCCTCACTCGCTACGTCTGTTGTTTGTTTTTCTTGCTAAAGAAATTTATGCATGTTGCGGGAGGGTTTTAATGACTTTCTGTAATTCAGGAGTCACTTTCAAATGTGGGAAACTCTCCACTCCGTAGATATTTTGTTGTAACATTTCAAATGAACTCGCCTATGTCTGTATAGAAAGTTGCCTAAATTATCGTCATACTGGTTGAAAGAAAATTGGGACCAGATTTTCCCAGTTTTGCTGAGCAAGATTTTTGTGACAAATTAATTGCCCCAACTTGCTGCCTGGTCTCAAATGAACACAAAGTGATTGAATCAAATAAACGCCCCGGCTCTTATTTGGTATTTTACAGTAGAAGATGTTTCACGACAAATTCAAAGCTGCATCCAAAAATGGTTAAATGCTCTTAAGAAGTTCTTTCTTCATCATTGATCAGGACGCGCGTCCTCGCCCGCCAGGACAATGACCGTCCGAATTGATCTGTAAATTTAGGAAGGAGTAAGGAAAGGAGCAGTTATGCTTCCTTTCATAGCTCCTTTAGCATAGGAAGCTTGGGAAGTTCCTAACCAGCTGTAAGGAGCTATGAGGTATCCCACAATCCAGTCTGCAGATCAAACAGAACGTTTCCAAATACTATCGTACAAGTTCTACACTGCAGCAGATTATCTTCTGCATGAATAAACTCATCTTTACAACATATAAACCATCACCACTACAGAGCCACATCAGCCCGTGTGAGATTAGAATGTGTTTAATGCAGTTTTGGCACATTTGTTTACATTTTACAAAACTGAAACTTAAAACCATATGGCTAATTTGCATAAACTGTAAGCGCTGATAAAAACAGCTCGCTCTTATTCCCTGATGCTTCAGCTTCTGTGGACTAAAGGACACGACTCAGAGGAATATGAGTATTCTTCCTGTGACAGAGGATGTTCTGCTGATGGTGAGTCTGTTCTGTGCGTATATAACACGTTGAAGATGGTTCATGTTAAACTTTTCAAAGCTTATACCTGTGCAGATCGTACGAGTGCAGATTGTGGCTCCCGCTGTGATGAAAGGGCTGAAAGGTTTAAATAATTCTCTTAAGTTTCAGCGATGTAATGGAGGGCGGTGCGTTTGTTGTAGTCCGTTTCCTGGAAGTTGTAGTTTTGACTGTTGTTCGCCGCTGGTCAGGAGGATTCGGATCCACCTAAAGCAGCGATAGCTCCTTCTCCTCACTGCTCTTTCCTCCTCCTTCCTCCTGATAGTTGACCTCATGTTGCTCTCAGAGGTCAGCGATAAGGAGAAGGAAGGACAAAGAAGGAGGTATTTTTGTCCATTTCCAGATGGAGCCCAACATTTCGTTAGCAGTGTTTCCACCTGTGTGTTTTTGCAGGGTTTAATGCCACTGTGGGACATTCCAAGCAAAGCAGTGGCATCTCCATGAAGAAGTAGACAAGAAGGAAGACAAGAAGGTGACAGACCCTTCACTAGACAGTTAGACATTACATAATGTTTCTTTAAAGGTGCTATGCTTATTTTTTACAGTTTTAAAATGACGAAAATAGAACAAATTCATTTTGTTGTGAGGTGAGCATCTTCATTATCCACCGTTTTTATCAACACTTTTCACAGCTCTCGTAAAACAGTGTGGAGATTTGCTCTGATGGTAAAGCTACTAACAATTGGCATGCTAACACGTGCTTCCTGTTAAATCAATTTGACCAGAAAACTCATTATAATTCGACACAAACAGCAGACAGCTTTTGACCTCAAGAGCTGCTTATAGAATATATCTGTACTGGGGCAAATCAGATTTTGCTCAAATACATGGAAACAAATCCTATAAATGTTCTTTTAAAGGTGCATTGTGTAACTTCTCCATGGAGATGCTATTTCTTGGTATTGTTTCACAGTAGCCCTCTTTACATGAGAATTGATTCGGAATAAAAGTTCATTCCAATTTTAAAAAGACCATCTGAACACTTAATTCCTAATGTTTATTCAGATTTAAACTTAATTCCGAATTAAGAGGGTGAGTTATTCTGTTCTTAAATCCGAATTTATTTATTCCTCGATTATGTAAATGTTTATTCCGCTTAAGAATACTTCCGGTCGTTCAGCGCATGCGAAAGATGCCGATGCCCGTTAACACCGTGGGCCATCCTCATCCCGAGTTCTCATCATGAACTCATAAAGCAGCAGCGTGTGGCCAATAAGTTTGTACACTGCTCCCCACACATCAGCCCAGAGCAGAAGCTGTGTGTTCGGGAAACAGCAGCAGCATCAGCTGTAAAGACTCGGGACCCCCCGGAGCGTGGAGCCCGGTCGGGCTGCTCCGGTCCTCGGTGTTCGGGTGCTGCGGCTGGTTCCGAGGTGGTGCAAAACATCTACTTTATTTTCTTTATATCTTGTTCTGAGCGCTCCGTCCCTGCACACTTGGAAAGAGTTTCTCAGGCCGAGGCGAGTAACCTCTCCTCGTTCCAACTCATCTGAGCCCGACCTGAACCAGAGCTGCTCCCACTGGGTCAGGAGTCTGGGTTTGGATCTAGTCCAACTGGAGCATTTCTCACACTCGGCTAAAAGCACTTCATTTTATAAGTTGAATCAATTGAATCGGCTATTGCCTATTGTCATAAAATTATTAGGCTAATTAATATCCTAAAATAACAAATGTTCGTTTCTATGTGAACACAAGGAACACCGGGACTCTCTGAGCGCTGTTCTCTGCCCAAACAAACCGGGGAACAGCGGTATCGGGGACATAGGTACTCACCCCCGTGGCCTAACGACAAACCAAGATGACAGAAAAGCCGTAGCAGCTGAAGTGTGTGTTTTCTTCCCAAAGACGTAAATACGTTTGTGTTGCTGTCCAATCAGAACCCTTCCCCACCTCCAGATGTTGAACGGAATAAAATCAATCAGATTAAGCGTGTTTTCCATTTAAACCTTAATTTGGAATTGTTATTTACATGTAAACTTGAAGGAGAATAATTTAATTTTGATCTATTCAATTCAGAGTTAATTCATTCTCAGGGAAACGTATGGTGTTAAAAATCTTCAAACCAGACTAAGAATGCTGTTTTTTTCGGTATTTTTGAGCTATAAAACCAACTATAATTGAATAAATGTAAAGTAGAGCTGTTTAATGTCATACTGTGGGACATTCCAGGCAGAGCAATGACATTTCCATAAAAACAAGCAGGTGATGGATCCCAAAGAGTTGCAGATTGCACTTTTTTAAATTTAAAATAGTTTAGTATAGCCAACCACACAGAGCAGTAATTTCCCTAGTTCAGAAAGGAGCCCCATCAGGCGGAGAGGCCGTGGGCTTGACTAAAACTCCTCAAAGCATGACATTTGAATAGTTTTGGTTACTTGAGCTAAGAGGGATTTGGCAGCGGGTTTGTTCACTGAATTAAACTGATGGAAATGGGAAGTTGCCAGAACAGCCCAGGGACATTCACCACTAGAACTGCATTGTTCGCCAATCACTGATGGCACAGCGCAAACAATAGCAGCACTTTTATCATTCTGAGGCTTAGACAGAGAAGTAAGAGAGAAGAGAATATCAAAACAGAAAATACAACAGAATAATTGGCTTATTTACTAAAGGAGGAGCTAAATTACGAGGACAAACTGAAAAATTGCATGTGCTATTTGTTGGCGCCTTCCAGAAGTAAACTTTTATGCTTCCCACACACTTTCCAAAAGAAATTATGCATTAAAAGTTTGAAAGTCTACACAATTTAGGTTATTTTGACAAGATTGGACTTGAGTGACAATTGATGTTTGTTTTTACAGTGTTTTTAATGTAATTTTCTGTAGTTTGGAGAGAGGCGTGGGGTGTGGGAGGGTTTTGCTTTTTGTTATGTAAAAAATCTAAACTGAGAAAATAAAGTTTGAAATGTTGCTCAGGCATCAGCTACGAGTGACTAATGATCACAAAACCTATAATTTCCCAGAATCTTGCATTTTTAAATGTGCCTTTTGAACTTAAAGCAACTGTGTCATGGATATGAGCTCGGAGCTGGTCCGCCTTTGATGTCTTTGAACTGAATATTTGAACTTAACATCTGTGGGAAAAATGAATGGAAAAATGTTATTCCGGATCTGAAGTGGGTAGTCAGTGGTGAGCTCCATTTAGGAAATATGAAGAAAAAATTGTACATATACAGTACTGTGCAGAAGTTATAGGTGTGGAAAAAATGGTGGTGCAAACTAGGAATGCCTTCAAAAATGGAAGCGTTAATCATTTATTTTCATCCATCAACAAAATGCAGTGAATGAACAAAATAGAAATTTAAATCAGATCAATTTTCAGTGTGACTTTTGCCTTCAGAGGAGCATCAGTTCTTCTAGGTTTACTTGCAGACAGTTTTTGAAGGAACTGGTCGATGTTCCAAACATGTTGAAGAACTAAGCACACATCTTGTGTGGATGGAACTTCTAGGGATGGACACGATTAGTCGACTAATCGATAATTGATCATTAAGAATTTTGTCGATCATGTTCATTTTGATTGACAAACTGAATGTAGGTGTCTGTGCGTTACGTAGCGTAAGGAGTCGAGGCTGCGTCTCAAAGCACAAACACTGGAGCTGTGGCCCCACAGTCCCACGTCTCGGCTCTGGCGTCGTGGAGATCACTATATCCCTCAGAGTGCGTTTACTTGCACATCAGGATCTCAGGTATGATGTTTTTTTATATTTGTTTTTTTAGTATCCCGGTTTTGCATGTATACGCAGTATCTCCAACATGACATACTCACAGAACAAACTCACCAGCCTCAACATATCCACTGTCACAGAAAGAACACTCATATTCCACTGAGTCGAGTTCTTTAGTCTAACTGAAGCTGAACCACATCAGCACGAGGAAAGAGCTGCTTTTTCCATGTGAGTCATGTGGTTTAGATTCTGTAAAACGTAAACAAAGCTGCATTAAACACATTCTAATCTCACACTGATGTGGTTCTATAGTGATTATGGTTTATATGTTGTAAAGTTGAGTTTATTTGTGCAGATTAATATAAAATGTTAATGATTAATCGAAAATTGATCGTTAATTTTCCCAACGACCAATTAAGAAAATTGAATCAAATGCCTCACATCCTTCTGTCTCTTCATGTTAATCCCAGACACACTCCATGATGTTGAGGTCAGGGCTCTGTGGGGCCCGACCATCACCAACACAACTTCTGCTTCTTCTTCACGCTGAAGATCGTTCTTAATGACTTCGGCTTTTTCTTTTGTTCGCTCACTTTGCGTTTTGTAAATTGATAAAAAAAAAAAAAAAACAATCATTATTTATATTTTTGAGAGTACAGCATCATATACGATTCTGAGGAATCTGTTAAATTTCCATGCATAACTTTCTGACCGTAAAAGATAGAAATGTACTTTTTCCCTCTGAAAGTGCAGACATAGAAGTTTCCGTACATTTCTGCAGCTTTATCCTACGTCACACTCACGCTGTGTGATGACGTGCGCAAAACGAGTGTCCAATAGGAACTTTGTTTTCAGCCAAACTCATGCGCAAGGAGAAATGTACTAAAATTGCCCTTAGGTCTTTGGGGGTTAATGTTGAAAATGTTGGAATAAAATACAATCTAAAAACAACCAACATTCCTTGGACATGTAGACAGCAGCAGTGCCTCTATTGACTTTTCTTCTCTTTGTGTTGACCTGTATCGGCCCCTTGCCCTTCATCATTGGCAGTGTTTTTCTTGTACTTCTCCGGGCAGGCACATCTCCTCCCTGTTATAGATCTGCTGTCAGCCCTCGGTGTAACTGGCTTTGGGCCTGGGCAGATCTGACTGTGATAATAAGATTCCATTATTGAACCAAACTTGTGCACAGTTAATTGGTGGTCCATGTCTTGTTGTATCGGCACTTTCTAATTTCCGCCAAAACCCCGAGGCACCACTGTACCACTGAGGATGCGTTTGTTTGCATGAAGCTTAACCCGTCATGAATTTGTAGGAATCTGTTGTTTTAGAGAAGGAAGGCGGTTTAAAACGTGCATAACTTCTCTGGTGGAGGGCCCATGATGATATTAAACTGTTCTATCTTCATAGAGACCAAACCAGACCAAGTTTCAGGCCAGGTCTGTGGAGAGGTGACCCAGTCATGGTCAGAATGCCTGTTTTTATAGGTATTTTTGAGCTATAAAAAACACCTATAATTGAATAAATGTAAAGTAGAAGTGCTTAATGTCATACTGTGGAACATCCAGGCAGAGCAATGATGTATCCATTGAGTCTACAAAGTTATTTTAGAGCTTTACAGAAAATTGGTGCATTTTTGACCAGTTGGTGTACAAAAACACTGAACATTTTACACAAATCAGCCCACTTTGCATCATATTTTAGGGGTGAAATAATCCTCAAATTCTCCATTGAAATTAAAAGTATTCCATCTTAACCTGAAAGGGTGGTTTAATAGAGTTTAGAAGCATAAGTGGGCGCGTCCGTGGTGGAATAAGGTCCATTCAGCTGCTAACTTAGGCAGTATTTGGAGGATTAAAGAAAAAAAAGTGAGTGATGAGATGTGGGGCCGGGAGGAGTTTAAAGGGGAACTCTTAAAGGCACGTTTGAAGCTAAAGTTCGTTGCTAGAGGTGGTGGAATTCTGTCAGAAGCCAAAAAACGGCACAGATCAGTGTTTCCTCGGTGGAGATCTCGCTGTGGCAGTGAGTCTGTCAAGGCAACAAACTAGTGTAGTGATGGGGGCAAGTTCTTAACTTCCACATAAAACGCCAATTTGCTTCACACTGAAGAAGCTTAACACCACTTTAACCCATCTTACAACAGCCACGAGTCTAACAAACAAAACGCTCTGCCTGGTTCACTCATTAGTGTCTGGAAACGTTAGAAAACAACTTTATAAGCAGCCTTACACTTCCCTCTGTTGATTTCCCACTGCACAGGCCAAAGCCCAAAAGACTTGATTGCCGATGTCATTTCTAATCCCGTTTACGAGTGAATTACACAACGGAAGTGGCCGCAGGACTCTATTTTCTGACAGACCAAGCGAGGAGGATCAAGCGCGAAATTATTTACGATGGTCAGACAGTGACATCGATCCTGGAAACAAAACAATAAATTATTTTTACTTACATTTCCAACTTCGTCCGACTTGATCCTCTTCACTTGGTCCGTCAGAAAATAAGAGTCCCGCTCACACTTCCTTTGTGGCTGTGTTTTTAAACTCCATACTAGATCAGAGCATTTTGAACTTTGCCGATACAGACAGACTGATAATAGAGCCTTACTCAAACATGTGTGAATGAAACAAAACACAAGTCTGGGTATGTTTTTGATGAAGTAACAATGTTCTACCATAACTAAACGCTCACAAAAATAATGTTTTCATAATATAGGACCTTTTAAGTCATATGCCGCACACATCATGTCTGAACGCCCGCAGAGACCCCCCACCACGCCCCCTCGCTCTGGAATCACATGGTTTTCCAGATGAGTAACTTGAGAGCTCCGGACCCTCTCGTCTCTGATAAGCTAATTAAACAGAGCATAATAAGTGACCAGTGTGATCCCAGCTCAAGGCACCAGTCAAATCAATCGTCAAAGAATTAATTGTCCTCTGTCTTCACAGGCCCCCTCCCCCACTGTGCCACTAATGAGGACCCCTAAAAGGTTAAGTTAACATGGACGACTCGCACAAGGGGACGCTCACTGATGTGGACGCTTAAAAGCGTCAGTGTGTGTTTCATGCTTGATTCAGACCCAGTTCATTCGAGTGCAAGAAATTCAAAGTCACTCAAAGCTACGTGGGCTTTAAACACTACAGGTAATACAAGAGCTCCACTGTGTTTTTAAACTCAATAGACCTTCATTAAAATCATTTGGACGATTTCAGTGCTTTCTCTACTGAACTAAAGGTAAAAGGAAGCTCTTTACTTGAAATTTGCCATTTTACAGATGTAAAAATCATATTAAAAGGGATATTCAAACATGTGTGAATGAAACATAACACATTTTGGTTAATTTAAGGCCTTTTTGTTCTTTGCTTGTAGAAATTCATTTGAAAGGCGTCACCCACACGGCTCTTTATACACACCTCAATCAACCAATACAATAACATTCAGTGTTATTTGTACAGTTAATAACATGTAGCGTTATGTTGGTGAAGCTGAACAGCTGTCTGACCCAGGGCAGCTGTGGCCACAATAATATCTCACCACCTCCCAATGTAGAGTGAAGGAAAACTGCACTGTAAAGCATCTGGAGTATCTAAAAAACACACTATATAAACCCAATGCATTACTTCCATTTTAGGGCAGAGGACTTTCAGGTTTGACAGACTGAACCATACAAGCCAGTTCTTCAGGAGTATTTAGATCCTGATCAAGACCCAGAGTCAGTTAAGTGAAATAGTCCAGAAGTAATACAGAAGTAGATGCACTTTTGGTTCGCTGTGGGTGGATAATTTAAGTTTGGAGTTTTATTTCCCACGAGGACTCAAATAGACATTGACTATTTCATTTGAAAGTAATCGTCAACCAAGTGTCTTTTTTTCAGAGTTCAAAATGTTTTTGTTACATGCAGAAATAAAATTCAGTGTTCTCTGAAGCATTTCATTGATTACATAAATGCAACACACTATAGTCTTTTACACAGAGCAGACAGGTAAAAACATGATATGGAGTGTTCTCATTTTAGAGTCAAAGGGTTTTGTGGCTCTGAGTGTTTTCTTTTCTGTGGGAGATGCTCCAAATGGCTCTTTGAGTATTTAAGGTTACCGACCCCTGGTCCAACCAAAGGCTCAACAAATGGCTTAATGGGGGTTTTAAAGAGAGATCAAGATCATGGTTTAGACTCTCCACTACAGATTTTGATCTTGGACTTGGATGTGGACTTTCATACAGAGTTGCAGTGGAGCTGTGCCTAAGTTGACAGCCTGCCAGGTTGTGCACTAAACTGCAATAATAGAAAATGCACTCAAAGTCCTGTTAAAGAAGCAGGAGTTGGAGGACATTGGGAGGGCATTTGGACGTTTAGTCTGCAACAGAACTGACAAAGCTGTAAGTGCAGTGGGCAGCTGTCAAATTAGATTTAAGCGCCCAAATCAAAATACAGAGGACAACAGTTCTGCTGCTAACATTTTATCATATTCTCTCATCCAGACGCCATTTTCTGTTTAGCAAGAAAATTGAAAATGGCTTTTGGGCGGGAGCCGAAATGTTGACTGAACAGAGTCCAGATGAACACTGTGGAAACTTTCTGTAGATAGAACCACTCCTGGGTGAGTGAAGGATCGCCCGTCCCATAAAGAGGCATGTGGTGTCAAAATAAATTTCAGTGCCCTTGCAAAATAATTTATTTGAAAACATTTTGTCACATAAACCTCCAGCAGCCAGAGCATGACTCATGATGGGCTATGAAAAGGGCGGGTGGTGTGAGCTTTTATAGGAGGAGGCCTGCTGCGTCTGCAGTGTAAGTCCTGACGTGCACTACGTCTTTTCCAAACACAGGGCTCAGTGCCACTGTGCTGTGACGTCCTGCACTTCTGACGCCCACGCTGCTGTTCATGTGAGACACTGGGCCTGAATTTAGCTATTATATGGGACTATTTTTAAAACTGTTTTGCTTTCACCATCTGTAGGTTATTGCTTTAGTCTTACAGAATGTGAGCGGACATTTAACAGCAGCGATCCTCACAGAGACACAGAGAAACCAGTGTTTTAATGACAGGGTCAGGAGCCCCTGTGAGGCCCCACAGGGAGGAGGGGACATGCGGTGAGATCAGTGCTACAAGGATTTACAATGAGCCTGACAGGAGTGAGGAGGAGTGTAAGGCACAGGGAGGAGAGACGGTAGAAACACGTGTGAATAAGAAAAGTGTCTCATTGGGGCTTCTGTGTGCAGAGTCAGCACAATGATGAGTGTAAAGTGTAAAGTAAAGACTGCTCTATGCAAAAGGAAACTGCTGCTCTAGGGAGTAGGGCTAAAATGTGGTATTGCTACATACATTAATATGGTTGTCACTTTAAAACATGGTTAATAGATGTGCTAAATTACCTTATAGAATATATAATTAACCCCCGAAGACCTAAGGGGAATTTTAGTGCTTTTCTCCTCGCCTGGATTTTTTTTCTTAATTTTGCTTTTTAAACTACCCCTTTTGCCCTATAATGAAGTGTTCTACATCCTTTTGTTCAGTACAACCGGTTATTTCACAGTCTGCTGCTACATTTGTGTCATATGGCTGTAATAAAAGCTATAGGACCAGAAATAGAGAATAAACAGAAAATAAAATTCACACTCTTTTATACAAAACACAGCAAACATGTATAAACAACTTTTTGGACATAAAAAATACTTAATTTAGGGCCTTAGCTACAAAAATGCAAAATATTGAGTCTATAAGTAAGCTAAAAATATCCTTATAGCCCTAAAAACTAAAACAAATTGCAATCGCCCCCATGACTTTCCTGGTCAGAGCCACAGCACTTCTGCATTTCCCTGGTGTTTATTACATTTGTATTTGTTCATTTTGAGTGAAATAATCCTTTCAAATAAAAATAGCAAGGGATGTGCAATTACGCACAACAAGATGCGTAATTTGCCATTTATTTGAGAAAAAACTGCACTTAGAGCGGCTTTTTTAATTGCAATGAACACACACACTCAAGAGGAGTCGACCATCTTGACTCATTTCACTCTTTGGCAAAATTTGGGTCGATCAAAATGGATGGAGTGCATGAGTTTGGGGAAAACAAAGTCCCTATAGGACACACGTTTTGTGCACGTCGTCACACAGCGTGAGTGTGACGTAGGATAAAGCCGCAGAAATGTACGGAAACCTCTATGTCTGCACTTTCAGAGGGAAAAAAGTATGTTTCTATCTTTTACGGTTAGAAAGTTATGTGCGGTTATATAAAACATATTCCTCAGTATCGTATACGATGTCGTAGTTCTTCAAATGTTAAAGAACTACACGCTTATTTCACACATTCAGGTACATTATCTCCAATCTGCTGTACATTATTTAAAAAAAATGTTCTGTTTCAATTTAAGTGTCTTGATTTGTGCGTTCATTTGTGCCAAATTGACTAACCAGTGCTGCCAACTCTTGCATGTTTCATCCATTAAGAATCAAAAAGGTGAATGAAGAAAGTGCATCATGATGTTGTACAGGTGGAGGGGAAAATGGGCGTAAACAGGAGCAATCAATCCTGCGTGAATTTCTCTAAATACGACTTCAAGTGGGTAAATGAGGAAAACAGCTGTAACATGATTAAAAGTTCTGTAAATCTGATTTATCTGAATCTGCCTCTTTAAATAAAAACCGCTGATACTGAATCCTCCACGTTAACACCGCGCTCAGCTGTAAGTGGCACTTCTGAACTCCCTTGGGAAGTTTGATGTGGTATTAACGTCACATTAACGTTTTATCCTGGAGAATCCTTGTCTGTGTACATTTCGGTTTTATTCTGCTCATATGCACAGGAGAGCGTCTGGGGACCAATAAAAGGGTTTGCTCCAGCCGAAAGCAAATGAATGCATCAATCTGAGCGGATAACAAGACCCCAGAGCCTGTACCTGCGGAGCAACGGAGCGCAGAACAACCCAGTTTTCTTTTTTTAATCTGGGGAAGTAAGTGCACATGAAAAACTAAACATATTCAAAAATTATACTATGATACGCTAATTCCTTTTTGTTTGTGGATTTGACAGGTGAGTTTTAAGGTAAGGCCTCCACACACCTTCACTAGAATCATTTGGATCATTTCAGCCCTAAAATGACCCATCTCTATTGAACAAAAGGTAAAAGGTAGATGTTAACTTAACCTCTCCAAGACCTCATAAGGTGCAGAGCATTTTGAGCTTTGTTTAGACAGACTAATATTAAAGGATTACTCAAACATGTGCGAAAGAAACAAAACGCAGTATTTCCCCCAGTCTCCCCTAAACCTCCGACTTTTTCCTCTTTTGCGACACTCTACAATTTCGAGATGGACTTTTGGATATGAGTTTGACCTCAGCGATATTACAGAATGTTTGGCTGCTCAGTGTAATGGCCTTATTTGTTCGGAGGGGACAGAACGCGCATTAGTCTGCAAATACTGGTGTAATTACAGAGCCCGGCCCCACACACTGGAGGGTAATCCGATAAGTCAACCTTGTCTTATCAGCGACACAGGAAAACAGGGAGATAAGCAGAAGCTCTGCTGGTAATGATGCTGTAGATCTGATCTGTCTGAATTAAACTGTGATGTGGGGCCCAAGGACTCCCCACTGTTGCTAAAACAGAGCTTCAGACATGTGACAATTGCTCTATTTACTTCTCGAGAACATTTCCACCCAAAATGATACCTTAAAAACCTTACGAGAACCAACCACAGTCTCCTTTAAGTGGTCATGATATATTGTTTAATTTTTATATAGCGCTTCATATGACACATTCATATACCAGTGTACGCAAACACTAGGGGCAAGGTGAGTTAAGTGTTCTGCCCAAGGACTAGGGTGACCAGACGTCCCTATTGACCCACGGCAGTCCCAGTTTTGAGCCCTACATCCCCTGTCCCAGCAGATTTATCGAAAACCAGTGATTTGTCCTAGTTTTATATTTAAGAAATGTCCCTGGTGTCCCTACATTTGACCAATTTGATACAGGAGAGGCACAAATTGACATTTGCTGAGGTAGAATACAGAAAAAGCTGCTTAAAAATGACCAAAACACAGAGAAAATGTGACTGTACTGACTCATGTTGGTCATGAATGGGCAGAGTGCAGAACAGTTCTCCTTAATGATGCACTCGTTTCACAATTTTGTTATTACCACCCACCACAAACCGGGAGTGTCCCAGGTTTTGATTGTGAAAATCTGGTCACCAAGGACACAACAACATTCATCTGTGGGAAACAAATGTTAAAGGTGCACTGCGCAACTTTTCTGGTGGAGGGTCTATCATTTATTCATTACGAGTGTTTTTATTGCTCAGAAATACAATGATACCTTCTGTGAATATGGGTGACTCTCCACAGATCTGAACTGTAATGTAGTGTAGAGTTGTAGCCTCCCTCATGATTGGTAGGTTTAATCTATACTGTGGAACATTCTAGACAAACCAGTAACATTTCCATGGAGATAAGCAGGTGATGGACTCTCCACGAGAAATGTTACGCAGTGCACCTACTGTATAATTCCAGCTCCCAAATCTGCTCAGCAAGACACAGAACCTGTCTGAATGGGTTTCTAGAGTTTTTTTTTTTTTTTTGACTGAAAGTTGTGTTTTCTTTGTAGCTTATACTTCTTGAACTGTATCCCAAGCAGTGTTGTAACGTGTGACAGTAACGAAACTACTTTTTTGGGTATAAATAGTGTAACGTGCGACTACTGAAGATTTGTTAATGAAACGTTCCTTTTTCAATTCAGTGCAACGTTATTTTCTGTGTATGCGGATCGGTCCCTGCCTGCAGAGAAAGTGTAGCGGCCCCCACAGGCCCAGGAAGCGGCGAGGTCCTGGTGGGAGGAGCTGTAAAGCAGCCGGAGCGTCGTGCCATCTTCACCTCCAGCCTTTCCTGGCCGACCCAGAGCCGGTTGAGGCCTCAGAGGAAGTGCGCTCGGCGGGGGGCCAGCGACACCAATCCTCCCACACCGAGCGGCCCATCCAGTTGAATCTCCCCGGGCAGACTGCGATGACCCCACACTTTTACCTCTTAATGGTTTCAAGTTCTTTTCAACTTTCTCGTACGGTACTCGTCGACTATTGGTCTCATGCCGTATTTAGCCTTAAGCCCTATTCGCTTGGGATTAGTTTTACCTGTGGACCTTTGGTGATTTGTAATATTTGCGGAGGACGTCTGAGTCTTAATCCCGTGCGAATGCGCCATGTCTGTAATTTGTAAAGTAAAAATTCCACCGCAAATTACCTACTATATTTCACCAAACACAGACGTCCGGTGAGAATACTAGTCCCGTGTGAATCTGCATGTCAGTGTTTGTTGTTGTAATTGCACGTTTTTTTCTGTCTATTCCTTTTATTTCTGTCTTTTCTCTATATATTGCGCACATTTTATATCGCTTAACCCTAACCGATCCACAAAAAGGGCAAGAGATCCAAGAAGAGAGACAGTTCTCACAGGATGTTGACCTGGATGACGTGTAGCCGCATGCGGTAAGGAACATTTATTTATTTATTTATTTAGCATATTTGATTAATTTACTTACTTAGCAGCACAAAAGAGATAGAAACGGATGTGACGTTACGACATATCCAGTTGTAATTTCAGTAAAATAGAGTCAGAAAACCATAATGGTGATATACAGTGTTTATATTACTATATTTCTATATTATACTATACTATACGATATTTTTTGCTTTACTTGTACATTATTTTTATTGTACATATACACTTATATAATTATACCTTATTTGATAGAAGTCTCTTAATTTTGTTTTGCTATTTAGAATTTATTACTGTATATTTACTTTATATTTACATTTTCTAAGTCTAAATTAATACCGGTGAATGTCAGTAAGTTGCACACACACAGAATACATTGTTGCTCAGAGTCAAGGACAGAACAGCGAGTTTTTGTGGCGCACAAAGATAACGTTTTGCTTACCACAAGAGGATCCTGCGTCTCACACACACACAGAGATACACACTTTCTGCAGGGCCTGAGTCTACACTGTTCACTTTTTTCTAACTATCCTCTCACTTTACCTCAGTGAGACTCAATAATAAACTCTTCTGACTTTGCATTTCAGATTCATGGTTGTGTTTGACTCTTACACCAGACATGAACATCCTTAAAAGGTGCACTATGTAACTTTTTGGTTGTGGATCTGTCACCTGCTGGATTTTATGGGTACTATCACTGCAAAAGTCACTGGGGGTGTACAAAGATTTATCTGCAGACTCAGCCCAGTAAACCTCAAATGCGGAGGACAGATTTTCTTATGGGGACAATAAAATGTACCTTAATCTAACCTCTCCGAAACACTCGGCAGCAGCACATGGCGTGAATGAGCATGAATGAGGGGATGTGAATATGTGGGAAATATAACGCTACAAAATATTTACAGGTGATGAGTTTTAATTGACGAATTCAGGCCTTTAAACTTTGTTTTAATGGTCTGTTCTGTGCTCGTCTGGCATGAAGTTTCAGTTTTCTTGACCCTTTACTTTTAAGCTGAGCTGTCTGTTCGTATGACCACAGGAGGCAGAGCGGCTCCACATCACACTGACGTGTCTTGTCTGTGTAATCCTACTGTCGTCCACGTATCATCTACAGCAACAGAAAAAAGAAAAAAAAAGACTCCTTTAGCTTTTGAGGTGTCTTGAGATTGGCAGCGTCAACATCCAATGAGATGTTTCTTTTGCCTCATTTGGCAGATTGCAGTGTTGTCATAGAAAAACCTCACATTAACACTCAAAGACCTACGACATTGTATATGATGCCGAGGAATATGTTTTATATAACTGCGCAGAACTTTCTAACTGTAAAAGATAGAAACTTACTTTTTCCCTCTGAAAGTGCAGACATAGAGGTTTCCGTACATTTCTGCGGCTTTATCCTATGTCACACTCACGCTGTGTGATGACGTGTGCAAAACGAGTGTCCAATAGGAACTTTGTTTTCTGCCAAACTCATGCGCTCCGTCCAATTTGATCGGCCCAAACTTTGCCAAAGAGTGAAGTGAGTCAAGATGGTCGACTCCTCTCGAGTGTGTGTTTATAACAACGAAAAAGCCGCTCTAAGTGGAGTTTTTTTCTCAAATAAATGGCAAATTACGCATCTTGGTCTGCGTAATTGCACATCCCTTGCTATTTTTATTTGAAAGGTTTATTTCACTCAAAATGAACAAATCCAAATGTAATAAACACCAGGGAAATGCAGAAGTGCTGTGGCTCTGGCCCTGGACCTGACAGGAGCTGTTTCCAGGACTGGACCAAAAAAGTCATGGAGCGATTACACTTTTTTTGTTTTTAGGGCAATAAGGAGATTTTTATTTACTTACAGACTTGATATTTTGCATTTGTGTAGATAAGGCCTTAAATTAAGCATTTTTTTATGCCCAAAAAGTTGTTTATACATGTTTGCTGTGTGTTTTGTATAAAAAGTGTGAATTTTATTTTCAGTTTTTTTTTTTCCCATCACTATTTCTGGTCCTATAGCTTTTATTACAGCCACATGACACAACTACAGCAGCAGATTGTGAAATAACAGGTTGTACTGAACAAAAGGATGTAGAACACTTCATTATAGGGTAGAAGGGGCAGTTTTAAAAGCAAAATTAAGAAAAAAAATCCAAACGAGGAGAAATGTACTAAAATTGCCCTTAGGTCTTCGGTTAACAGTTAAAAAGGATGTCGAGAGTTTACTTGCTTGTGGTACATTCATAATTTTAAATACTTTAAATTTTCACAAAAAGTTAAACACGACTGGAATGCTTCAGACTTGGGATCATCTCATCCATGTATAAGATCATTCATGATGCTGCTGCTCCTCCTCAGTTTGTTTCCCTGAGCGTTGAAACCACCTCCCGAGCTGCTCGATCCACGGTGCAGGATCTCCAAACGCAGGACGGCATTCGGAAACTTGGCCTTTTCATGCGCGGCCATCCGTCTGTGGAACATGTGACCAAAAGAGCTGATCACGTGTACACACTACGGCACATTCTCATGCCTGGAGAAACAGTGGCTCCTTTCAAACCAAACCTACACCCATAATGTGTCTGGAGAGAGTGATGTTCTGGAGTGAATGAACTGAATGATTCTGATAAAGGTGCTGAGAGAACTGGGTATGAATGAGGATACAGAATTGTTATGATGCTCTGGTCATTATAAAGTCTTTGTATGTTTGATTTTCAAAATACGACCAGAAATATCAGAAACCCAATTTGGATTTGTAGCTAACAAAGGAACAACAAATGCCATATTTACAATGACCATGCTAACAGAGAGATGTATAGAAATGCAGAAAGATCTTTACCTATGTTTTATTGACTATTCAAAAGCATTTGACAAAGTGAAACATGAAGATCTGTTCCAAATGTTGAATGAATTAGATATTGATGGTAAAGACCTAAGAATCCTGAGCAATCTCTATTGGAGACAAAAAGCTACAGTAAGAATAGACGGAGAACATAGCAAAGAAATATCAATAAGAAGAGGAGTCCGACAAGGATGTGTTCTGTCACCAGATCTTTTCAACCTATATAGTGAAAACATACTGAGAGAAATCGAAGAAATCAATGGAATAAGTTTGGGTGGACACAATATTAACAACCTGAGATATGCAGATGATACTGTGTTGATAGCAGATTCAGAACAGACCCTCCAAAAGTTGCTGGATACTGTAGTAGAAATAAGCACAAATAAAGGACTAGCATTAAACCTCACAAAAACAGAATGCATGACAATATCTGAGAATCCAAAAGCCCCCACATGTAATATACACAGTCATGGTGTACAGGTCAAACAAGTGAATCAATTCAAATACTTGGGTTACTTGTTAACATCTGATGGGAAATGCACTAAAGAAATATACAAACGCATAGCAACAGCCAAAGTCACCTTTCAAAAATTAGCATCAATCATGACCAACAGAAACATCAAGATAGACACCAAATACAGAATATTGAAAACATACGTATGGTCAGTTCTCTTATATGGCTGTGAATGCTGGACAATCACCAACAAGTTAAGGAAGAAACTGGAGGCAACCGAAATGTGGTTTTTAAGGAGATTATTAAAGATATCATGGACAGAAAAGAAATCTAATCAAGAGGTGCTGGAAATGGCAAAGAAAGAAAAATCTTTAATTAAAACGATAAGAAAAAGACAGATGAAATCCATGGGCCATGTCTACAGAAAAGGTGGATTGGAACATCTCAGCATGACAGGAAAGATCGAGGGGAGAAGAAGTAGAGGTCGACAGCGAGAAACCTATGTAGACAGGTTAAACAACTGGGCAACAGCAAAGGCACTAAACAACAACCAATTCATGAATGCCTCGAATGAAAGAGACAGATGGAGAGCCATGGCCGTCAATGCCTGTTCCAGACAAGACACCTCATGATGATGATGATGATGTTTGATTTTATGAACTAGAACATCAACCTGCCTGGGGACGACAGGCGGAAATGAACTCTGGAGCTACAACCTGGTACATGCATCTCTCCTGCTGAAGTTAATGTGTATGATGCACTGTCCCTGGCTTATTAAATAAATAAAATAAAATAAAATAAACTAAATCAACACATTTTGGCCTCACAGGGCTTTCATCAGAGCAGCTACAGTTGTGCTCATAAGTTTACATACCCTGGCAGAATTTATGATTTCTTGTTCATCTTTCAGAGAATATGAATGATAACACAAAACACTTTTCTTTCACTCATGGTTTGTGCTTGGGTGAAGCCATTTATTATCAAACAACTGTGTTTCCTCTTTTTAAATCATAATCACAACAGAAACTACACAAATGACCCAGTGAAGCTGGAGTCTTTTGTGATAGTTGTGGATGTGTTATTTTCTCTGATGGTAAAGCTGCTCATTCTTCTTGGCAAAATGCTCCAGTTCCTGTAAATTCTTGGCTCTTGTCTTTTTTAACATTCATGATTTTATGGTTTATGTTTCGGAAATATGTTTAAAAAATGATGTGTTGCAAATATTAGTTACCACATACCTGATTAGCCTCCAGAAATGTTCAAAAAGTCAATGGGAAAAATGAATGTGAACTGTGCTTTTGAACTGTGGGAGCAGTGTTGAGCTATCATCATCATCAATCAAACTTTATTTATAGAACGCTTTTCATACAAAAAATGCAACACAAAGTGCTTAATGCCACACAAAGTTCTTGCATTATTTGTACCATTTTCTTGATAAACTTAAGTGGACTCTTTGGAAAGGGCAGCTTTAGTCCACTGGTAAAATTGAGCCACTTTGAAACTCACAACAGCATTTGTGTGGGATTGATTTAGTCATTAATCTGCATGTGGGCCGGAGCTGCACATGTGCTTGGCATGAGCGTGCACGTGCTGTGTACAGGAGTGTGCACATGGAGCTCTGTGCTCACATGGATAAGACTCTGCTGCTGACTATTGATTTCCTGAGTAAACAGACGCCTCCTGCTGAGACACAGCAGCAGACATGTCGGTGTGAAGCAGGTTGGCAAAAGACAACACACAAGTTTCTGCATTATCTGAGTTTATTTCTTCTGCACTAGACTTCACCTCACCTGGCAAATCCAGAGTGATGCTCCTTTTTTAGACAGACTCATGTCAGTCTGGTCCCCACTCCCTCTGTTGTCTCTCAAACCAAGACGCTTGTGGAATAAAGGAGCTCAGTGGTCACAGACAAAATCAGATTTCTCTCCCGCCAAAAATATTCATTTTGTCTTCTTAGTACTTTAACTTCTTGGGTTCTTTTTAAGACAATGTAGCCAAGTGTATTTACCTTGTTGACATGTTTTGGCTGCTACATCTTCAGAACTGTCACCGGTGTTGGAGAACCTAAGAAGTTAAACATATTTCTCTCACTTCAGAGTTTAGTGCTTCGCTCATTGATTCTGCAGAAATCCACAATTTTTCAGTTTTTCAGTCCCCTGTTATATTTTTTTCCTCATAAGTAGCCATATTTGGCTTGAAAAACAAAACAAAAAAATCACTGGTGTCCCTGTCAATCACACCCATCTGAGCATGTGGAGATTCCCCTGTGACCACACTCAGGTCTTTGTAAAGTACTGAAGAAGTAAGAATTGTGTATTCTCAGCTGCCATTTAAACCTCAAATGAAAGATGTATCTGAGCAAACTGTTTTTGTCTGGTATTAGTGACTTTGTATTCCACACTTATTTTAGTTTTAGGTTCAGTTCATGGTAAACAACAATAAAATCCAGCCCCCGGCCCCCCGCCCGCTGCCGGACCCATCCCATCACTGGGTCATTTTACAGAGTGAGCGGTTTTGAAGTACCTCCACAGAGACAGTTCACCTGCTCATGTGCTGATCCTGTACAAACCCCAAAGCCAATGAGAGTCTATATACATATAAACATGAATACTTTTTGTTAGGGAAGACAATCTGTCTCTGAATCCATCTCTGAACAGAATTTATATTTTTATTTTATAATTCCATCCCCATAAATCTAAACAAAGAAAACAACAGGGAGAGCCGGTATGCGACGAGACACGAGATCACTCATTAGGAGCTTGAACAATTATGCAAATATGACCCAGGATTTGACACAGTTCACACTAACAAACAGAAGTTGTACGGTGCCTGAAGTCTCCCTTCAGGCAGATTTAAGGCAGTAACTGACCTGAACGTGTGTCCAGTTGACTGAATTGAATTTTCTTCTGCCATGGTGTGATGGATTTAACTCAAAATTTAAAGTTTTGTTCTGTTAGCATGTTGAGGGCTAAAGCTAATTACATTTGCATATAGAAAGAGGGCTTTTTGATTAAGTTTTCTTCTGTTATTGTCAGATTGGCACCGGTCAGTAGAAGACCACTGAGGACAGCTCTGTCTGAGTTTGTCCAGACACAGATGAAGAAGTGGTGAACTGTCTGTATAGTATTTACAGAAAGAACAAGTTTCTTTCCATTGCAAAGTGTAATTAACATGAACTGCTAACCTTAGTGGAGTTATGTGGCATTGTATACCGTATCTATCCGCCCTCCGCTCTTCACTGTCCTGAGATGTCCCTGAAGACGGTGATGAAATCAGCCTTACACAGAATTTCCACGTCGCTGTGTGGGGTGACCTGGCAGGCATTCACTTGCAATCTAATGCAATCAGAGGTCCAACCCCGCTCGGCTCTGACACAGTGGGTCTAATTAGAGCTCCAACCCCTGAGGCCCTGCTCCCCTCTCCACGCACCCGGTGAGGGGCTGAGGCGCCTGCTGCAAGCGCAAACACACTTATTAAAGCAAACAGGCCCAAGGAGCTGCTGCAGAACAAACCAGGGAAGGGACCAGAAAAATGTGGGAGTGGGTTATTTATGACAGTCTCTCCAGCTCCACAGTCGCCCCATCTGTGTGTTTGTTCAATACCACTGTTCAGTTGTTTTATTTTAAAACACATTCTGCTTTCTCACTTATTTAGTTTTAGGCCCTGTTTACACGTACACGGATATTTTTAAAACGGAGAAATTTCCCTTTGTTTGTGCCCATCTTTTACGCGCAAACGGAGAATTCGCCTCTGAAAACGAATCTTTCCAAAAACTTAAAAAGTGGAGATTTTGGAAAACTACGGTTTGGCGTTTGTGTGTAAAGTGACATAAACGGCGTTTTAGGCAGTTGACGGCAAAGTGCGACCAGTGTTAATGTTTTTCTCTGGTGATGATCATGGAAGCATCAGAGCAGCAGTCGTGTTACTTCTGCTGCAAACACTTGTCATGTGTTTGCATTTGCACAGCTGATGGATCATATTGATGAAGAGACGAATGAGGCTTGGAGCTCAGCAATTTTCTCTGAAGGGGCGGCAGTAGGTCAGTTGGTAAGAACGTTTGTCCACTGATCCAAAGTTGGCGGTTCGAATCCTGCTCTCAACATAAACATCATTGGTGAGTGGTCAGATCAACTGACCCACAGGTTGGCTGGTGTGTCCCACACATGAATGCTGTTGTTGTGTTCTTGGGCAAGACACTCCCCCACCTTGCCCCCAGCGTCTGCGTACACTGGTGTGTGAATGGGTGAGTGGTTCTTTATTGTACAGCGCTTTGGCGTGCCTTGAAGGTAGAAAAGCGCTATAAAAATGTGACCATTTACCATTTAAAATGTTAAGCTTACAGGTAATGTTGTTCCTTTGGCTATAATATAGAGTACTGTGCAAAAGTTTTAGACAGGTGTGAAAAAATGCTGTGAACAAAGATGCTTTCACAAATATAAATAATCATTGTTTGTTTTTATCAATGTACAAAATGCAAAGTGAGTGAACAAAAGAAAAGCCAAAGTCATTAAGAACAATCTTGACCGTAAAGAAGAAGAAGAAGTTGTGTTGGTGATGGTCTGGCCCCACAGAGCCCTGACCTCAACATCATGGAGTGTGTCTGGGATCACATGAAGAGACAGAAGGATGTGAGGAAGCTCCATCCACACAAGATCTGTGCTTTTCTTCAACATGTTTGGACACCGACCAGGCCAGGTCCTTCACAAACTGTCTGCAAGTAAAACCTAGAAGAACTAATGCTCTTCTGAAGGCAAAGCTCACACCAAATACTGATTTGATTTAGATTTCTCTTTGGTTCATTCACTGCATTTTGTTGATTGATGAAAATAAATGATGAACACTTCCATTTTTGAAGGCTTTCCTAGTTTACAGCATTTTTCCACACCTGCTTATAACTTTTGCACAGAACTGTACATATTATAGCCAAAGGAACAACATTACCATGGAAAACAGGAGGAGGCCCTTCTCCAGGCCAAATAAGAGTCAGGTTTGTGAAAAGGCAAGTTCGCTCACTGTTAGGACACATGTTTTTCTATTTTTCAGTGCAATAAACACAACCTTAATGGAAAAAAAAAGAGAAAAAAAGCTTTTTCTTTAGTCTTTTTTTTTGGAAAAATGTTACATATTGGAGCTTTATGTACTCTCTTGTGAAAGTGAATGTGTTTACCCATTGAAAAGATGCATCATCTAAATAAAACATTGCACTACAATAATAAAAAACTAAAATGTCAAATATGTTTTTTGTGCAAAAAGCTCCCCAGTTACAGTAGCACACAAACGTTTTGCTCCTGAAATTGAGATCTTGCAAGTTAAAACCATCCATCCGTTCCTGAAAACTTTCTTTGTCATGTGGTAAGTTTTTCCTCAATTTGAAAAGAAATTGCACAGTTTGAAATTCAACATGTTTCATGCTAGAAAACCTCATAATTTTAGATGGAGGATGTATGTTAAAAACTCAAATTGGCGATACCAGGTTGGATAATGTATAAGACTAATACAATAATCTATTAATATAAAACTTCCATCTCAATGCATTTCTCACAAGACGGTACTTTTTTGCTTTTGAAGATCAGTGAACAGCAGGTTTCTAAGAGTTGTGATTTCCTATTCATTTCATGTCCTTAAACACACCAGGGACTTCCCTCTGCCTCAGTTGCTCTCACAGCTGGCTGCTTTACTGAGCTGAATAATAAGATTATGTTCTTTTGAAATGCCACTGTAAAGAATTTCCATTTCCTTACAACAGTGTCATACAACCCAGTGTTAATTATCTTTACAACACAGATCTTAACATCTTAAGCCTCATAGATCCGCTTCTGCATACGACTGTGCGTCTGAACCTGCCACAGGGGGAATGGTGATGTACGTTATTATAACTAAGTGCGTTCTCATGGGACAAGCAAGAATACGTAATAGTTATTAATACAAACAAAATCCAGGCACTCCAAAAAACTCAAAAAAAAGTGAAAAACACACAAGGAAAAGTATAGCTAAAAGGCCTTTATTAGAATGGCCAAAGCCGACATGTTTCTACCATGACTGGTCTTCATCAGGACTTAGTTAAAAACTTGGGGCCTTTAAGAACACACCAACCAATGGTCTTTAAGAAAACCACACCAACCAATGGCCTTTAAGAAAACCACACCAACCAATGGCCTTTAAGAAAACCACACCAACCAATGGCCTTTAAGAAAACCACACCAACCAATGGCCTTTAAGAAAACCACACCAACCAATGGCCTTTAAGAAAACCACACCAACCAATGGCCTTTAAGAAAACCACACCAACCAATGGCCTTTAAGAAAACCACACCAACCAATGGCCTTTAAGAAAACTACACCAACTAATGGCCTTTAGGAAAACCACACCAACCAATGGCCTTTAGGAAAACCACACCAACCAATGGCCTTTAGGAAAACCACACCAACCAATGGCCTTTAGGAAAACCACACCAACCAATGGCCTTTAGGAAAACCACACCAACCAATGGCCTTTAAGAAAACCACACCAACCAATGGCCTTTAAGAAAACCACACCAACCAATGGCCTTTAAGAAAACTACACCAACCAATGGCCTTTAAGAAAACTACACCAACCAATGGCCTTTATGGACTGGAGCTGATTAAAGGCAGAAAAAGCAGGTGCAAGATAATACAGGACATGGCACAGACAAAAAAGAATAATACAATACAATGTATATATATATTTACACAACAGTACACATATACATACACGTGCATATAATAAATATAAATATGAGAGAATCTGAAACTAAAATATTTATAGAGCCTATTGACATTTAGTTTAAAAAAAAATACAAAAACAAGACATCAAAGTCCTCATTCAGACCAGGATGTTCACATGCTCTTAATTTATGAATCCAGAAAGCTTCTCTTTGATTTAATTTCTGAAGTCTATCTCCACCTCTTGCCAGTGGTTTAACATGTTCAATACCTTCACTGCGAAGCAGAGTGTCATCGCTGTTATGATTTTCACAAAAATGTCGAGCCATTGGGTTGTCCTGGTTCCTAACCCTAATTGCATATTTGTGTTTGGCTGAGCGATCTCTCATACGCCTTTTAGTGTGGCCAGTACAGAAAAACCCTTCAGGACAAGGGCAAGAAAGACGATATATATATCATGAGTAGAATTACAATTAATGAAATAATTTTGTGTGAGTGATCGATTATTGTGTACATCCATGAACGTTTTTGTTTGAAGGACATTTGGACAATGAGGACAGTTCAAACACTTAAATGCGCCCGTAGGTTTTTGTAGCCATGTGCTTTTATGTTCTGGAGGAAGATAAGAGTTTATTAATCTGTCTCCGAGATTTGGAGCATGTCTTAAAGAAAATAAAGGAGGTTCAGGAAAAATTTGGCTTAATACAGGGTCACTTAGAAGTATAGACCAATTGTCCTTAACAATATGTAATAGTTACTCTAACTCTCAAGTGGAATACGGATCATGAAATTACGACACTATAGACAGAAGAACATGCAACCCCATTGAAATTACTTTTAAGAACACAGCGGTCTTATATTTTAGAAGCTCTTGAGGTCAAAAGATAGTGTAATGTGACAAATTTTGCTCAAGTACATGGGGAAGAAATGGTACAGACCCTTTAACTCTCTGTTCTCAGTCACTATGAGCACACAGCCCTCCATGGGTGTTGGAGCATAGATCTATTTCCAAAGCGGATTCAACATTTTGTCAGCTCAGCCTTCTCTCCCGCTGCATCTCGTCCATCTGTTCGGTCACACTGTGCGGTGTTCTGATGGGGGTCCAGCTCTCAAGACAAGAAGAGGAAATTAACCCCGCCCACACTTCCTGTCCCCTCATGAGCCCCGACTGAACTTTGATGGAAACAGCCAAGAACAACACATGAGCCGCAGGGAAGCTGAGAGCACCAAGAATGAAGACGAACTGTGAGGAATGTGAAAGTACGGCTGCTTCCAGTGCTGTGATAGTGACTGTTCTGACAAAAATATTTCAATAATCTGACAACTCCTGAAATCAGATAATGATCAGACTTTCGGTATCCCATTTTTTGTCCCTCGATTGATTCAGTGAGATCTTTACTGTTCACTAAAGCCATCTAATTGTTGAAGTCGTTAATATGAATACATATTATGAGGCAATTATCGGGGCAAGATCAGGCCCATTGGTTTTCTTATTTTAAGTGTGTTGTGCAAGATGTATTTTCATATTTTAAGTTCCACTGGGAGATACTTGACTAGATTTTGTTTTGTCACTTGCCTTTGCCTAAACAGATAGTAATGCTCAGTGCCAAACTTTGGGATATTTCAGGAAAAGCAATGCAATCTTCAGCAGAAAAGTTACATAGTGCAAACATTTGAATTAACAAAAGGTGGCTCAGGTCATTCTCTTACAATGCAACAAGTTATTTCTTTTAATCATCACTGATTAAAAAAAACATTGTCACCTCCTGCTTCGACAATGGCAATCGCCTGCTTTACAGTTCACCCTTCAAACTCCTAGACTCCAGTACATCCAGAACTCTGCTGTCCGCCTCCCGTTAACACATCACCCCATCCTCAGAGATCTCAGCTATGTTCAGACTGCAGCCTGAAGTGACCCAAATCTGATTTTTTTTTTTTTTTTGCCTCTATGCGACCTGTATCTGATCATTTAGTGATCTGATTTTTTCAAATGCGCCCAGGCCACTTGGATATGTGCTCCTAAAACTGATACATATCCGATCTTTTGCCATGCGACTTCAGTCTGAACGTCCAGGTCGCATTCATCCCACCTATATCCATCCTACACGTCATAAACAAGCAAGAGTTTGGCGATTGTGCTGTAACAAGCTCCTGTTGTGAGCCAAAACAGCCCGACGTCAACATGTTTGCTATTGAAATAGGCCGAAGACATGTTTTCTCCTGCGAGAGTGGTATGGCAGCAACTTTAAAATCTCCAGGAGCTCAATGCAGTGTCCATGTTTAGGCGACTTCCGTAAACACTGAGGACGCTCGCTGCTGTGCCGTCGTCATGTCCTCCAATGCTCATGACACTTTTGGGGCATTCAAAGTTCACACTGGAGATCACAAACAAGTCACGTTTAACTGGAAATGTGAACGACCTCGCAAAAAAACTGGATTTCACAAAAAGATCTGAATTGATCATTAAGCCCTGCAGTCTGAACATAGCCTTACACTGACTCCCCGTCCCTCTGCGCATCCAATTCAAGCTCCTCACCACTGTGTACAAGTTCCTCCATAACCTGGCCCCCACTTACGTCCCTGAGCTCCTCCACCACCATCCCCCAAACACATCAGAGACTCGTCCACACTCCCCATGTTTAAAAAAGCCCTGAAAACCCATCGCTTTAAAACCACCTTTCATTTACGGTCTTATTTCTTTTGTTTGCCTTTGTCTCTTCTGAGTATCTTGAAAAGTGCTATACAAGTGTTATGTATTGTTATTCCTATTATTATTATTATTGTTGTTGGGGCACTGAAGAACTGACAAGTAAAAAATAACTGGATTTTCACGTCTGATATTTCTCAAAATCACTTCATATGAGCTTTTGAAACGAGCTGCAACCCACAATCAAAGCCGAGTTCTGGAGGAGAAGGTGGACAAAGCCGGGGCCCCGGGGGACAGCGGGCCCAGATCACACAGACTCTGAGAGAGGGAAGAGTCAGAGATCACAGACGACTGAACAGACGCTTGTGTTTAAACAGAATGAGAGAAAACTGAAACTAAAAACAGCAAAGAAGGCGAAAAAGAAAAATGTCACCAGGGCCTCGGTACACGGCAATCGCAGCAAGATCGAGGCGATTTTGGAAGATTGGTTTTGTTAAATCTCATCATTAAAGCAACACTGTGGAACAGAGCGGGGGTAACTTTTTGTCTGGGGAGCCATCAGCTGCTTGTTTCTATGGATACGTCATTGCTCTGCCTGGAATGTTCCACAGTGTGACATTAAACAGCTCGACCTTACATTTATTACATTACAGATGGTTTTATAGCTCAAAAATACCAGAAAAACAATCATTCTGACTGTGAGCGGGGTCGCCTCTTGACAGATCTGACCTGTAACTTGATTTGGTTTAGTCTCCATGAGGATAGAAAGGTTTATTCTCATACTGTGAAATACTCCAGACAAAGCAACAACATCTCCATGGAGAAAAGCAACTGATGGACCATCCACCAGAAAAGTTACACACTGCACAATCATTTTATATCAGATTAATCACACTTTAGAATTTTGATTAATCACGATTAATCGCAGTTAATTATTCTTCAAAAAAAGACCAAAATATTTTGACAAAAATGCAATTTATTGCTGCTCAGTTTGTTGTTGGTGCACACATAGCGTCGTTGCTGCTGCTGAATCAAACCCGTGTTTTGCTTTAAGATGGTGTTTTAAACTTGTTGTGCTTCTGTGGAAAGAGAGTTCATCACTGCAATATCTGCAAACTACTTTAGTTTATCTAAAGTCACATCAGGCAGTTTTTTGAAGAGAAATTTGCCGCTGAGCACCAGTCACAGTCTCATCTGTCGTCTTCACATCCGCGTATGGACAGACCTGATCACTGACCTAATAACTGACTTGGCAGCAAATATTCCAATAAATATAGATAATGGGCAAAATAATCTATTCATCAATAGAAATCCAAACACAATATTTCTCTCAGCTACTACTGAACAAGAGATTTTAAATATAGTAAACACATTTAAAAATAAAACCTCCAATGATTGTTATGAAATAGATATGGTAGTGATAAAAAAGGTAATCAATAATATAATTAAGCCCTTAATTTATATATGTAATTTATCACTTGAAACTGGATTATTTCCTGAAAAAATGAAAATCGCAAAAGTAATACCACTATTTAAAAATGGTGACGCACACATTTTCACAAATTACAGACCCATCTCTCTGCTCCCTCAATTTTCCAAGATCCTTGAAAAACTATTCAGTAAAAGATTAGACATGTTTTTAGAAAATTTCAATATAATTAATCAATGTCAGTATGGATTTAGAACAAAAAGAACAACATCAATGGCCATTATAGAGGCGGTAGAAGAAATCACTAATGCTTTGGATTACAAAAAATATGCTGTAGGTATTTTTATAGATTTAAAGAAAGCTTTTGACACCATTAATCATTCTATATTACTTAATAAACTTGAACAGTATGGAATCAGGGGAGTGGCTTTAAGATGGCTCAAAAGCTATTTGACTGAAAGAAAACAATTTGTGAGAATGGGTGAGTTTACATCTGAGTGTTTGGGCATTGCTTGTAGGGTCCCCAGGGCTCAATATTGGGTCCCAAATTATTTAATTTATATATAAGCGATATATTTAATATATCCAATATATTAAAAATGATTCTATTTGCTGATGATACCAACATATTTTACTCTAATGACAATTATAATAATCTAGTTAACAATATTAATGAAGAACTAATTAAATTAAATAATTGGATGAATAATAACAAACTATCTCTGAATTTAAATAAAACAAAAGTTATGTTTTTGGGAAACATAAAGTTGAGTCTGACCTGCAAATTAACATTAATAGTGTAAATATAGAAGTGGTGCCAGAAAATAAATTCTTAGGTGTAATTATAGATGAACAACTCACATGGAAACCACACATCAGATATACTCAATCTAAAGTTTCTAAAAATATTGCCATAATAAACAAAGCTAAATTTGTTCTTGACCACAAATCATTGCACACACTGTACTGTTCATTAGTTCTACCATATTTAACTTATTGTGTGAGGTGTGGGGCAATACTTACAAAAGTTCACTACATCCCCTCATTATTCTGCAAAAACGTGCTGTGAGAGTTATTCACAATGCAGCTTATAGGGACCACACAAATCGTTATTTCTGAAGTCAAAATTGTTAAAAATGTCTGATTTAATAAATCTGTATACTTTATTATTCTTGTTCAAAGCATATTATAATAATTTACCTGACAATCTTCAAAAGCTCTTCACTGTTCGTGAAGATCCTACAATCTGAGGGGATGTGGTAACTTTATATTACCAGCAGTAAGAACCACAAGGAAAAGTTTGTGTATATCTGTGTGTGGAGTCAAACTGTGGAGCAGTCTTGGGGATCAACTAAAGCAATGCTCAAATACTCATCAATTTAAATGTAAATTCAAAGAAATCATATGGTCACATTATATAGGGGAGGATGGGTGATAAATATAAATATTTCATAAATATTATTAATGTTTATACTCGTAGTATATTATGTACTAACCATACACCGGTAATTATCATGTATGTTACTATTGTTGTCATTATTGTTATCATTATATCAATATCTTTCATATGATGAATATAGAACAAATCAACCTCAGTAATAGGAAATAGTGATTAATATGACAATATATATATATAAAAAATAATAATAATAATAATAAATCAATAAATAATAATAATAACTAATAAATAAATAATTGTTATTATTGTTATTATTATTATTTAAGTCCTGACAGTACATGGTACTATACAAATTATCTTAAAATAAAATTATTCTCAATGTACAACACATTCAATAGAACAGGGCTTTGGCAAGTTGTGGCTCTGTGGCGGGGAGATGATCCCCTTCGCGTAGCAGAGCGAAACAAATACTTGCTTTTCTAATGCACAGATCAGGACACTTGGCAAAGGGTGGTCCTGTTGTTGGAGGGCGGCCCCTCTCCGGCAGCAGCTCCACAAAACATCCTGCCTCTTTTAATGCACAACACATCTCCTGAAAGATCCACCATCTTCACCAAAAACAGAACATTGTTTGTAGTTATAATGGCGATGGCGATGATGATGATGACAATGATGACAACAATGGTGGTTGTAATGGTGATGTGATAGTGATAATGATGATGAAAATAATGAGGATGACGATAATAATAATGATAATAATAATAATAATAATAATAATACAGCAGTATTATAGTGATGATTATAGGGTATGAATTCGACAGTGATAGTAATGTCATCTATAGTGGTTAATTATAGAACATATGAATATGTAATGAATATACAACCATATTGATTGAATTAAGGAAGGCAACCTTATGGCTTGCATAAAGAAAGAAATTAGGGGTGGGAGTCAATAAGTTTTACTTCTTCCCACTCCCTTTAATGTACCACACTTTATTATTTATTATAAGAATTGTATTATGTATATGTATATATAGATGTTTATTTGTGTTTATATATATCTGTATATGTATATATGTGTATGTGTATATAAACATGTTTTCTTTCATGCTCGAAATAAAGCAGCAAACAAATAACCTGCGCCGCCTTTCAGGTCATCATCCACACTTTCCACAGAGGAGCGTTCAAAATAAATTGTGTGATTAACCTGCATTAAAAAAAACATTAGTGCGTTTTTTTGTGTGTGTTTCATCGCATTAACGTTGACAGCCCTAATTATGATATATTCTTGTATAACATCATGACATTGCTTTAACAACTACTGAACTTATGTGAGCTGTTTGGGTGTTGCATTCTGCACAGTGTCCCTTGTGTTTGTTTTGTGACACTCGAGTGTGACCTGGACAAATGTCGGGACAAAAATGCATTTCAGACTTCTTATGCAACCTAAAAAACTTATAAAACCCAATGATCCAGTTCATGGCGAAGGAGAAAACAGTTATGGGAAATCTTTACATAATCATAACTGAGGGTTCACTTGAGGACTTTCAAAATACAACAGAGCACTTAGAATATATCTCCTTTAATTATGTTTTCCATCTTTGTTGAATTCAACTTGCTTCCATATGTTATTTTGATTTCTAATGTGTCTGACTTATATAAGCTCTGGATGGTTATTGCAAAGACAAGACACAGGGAGAGACACTCTGTTAGGGACAGTCAGGGCTGTGATTGTGCACACAACTGCTGGAATAAATCAGACCCTTTATAAATAATAATAATAATAATAATAATACATTTTATTTATATTGCACTTTACATACGAATATCTCAAAGTGCTAGAGGTAAAAAGAGCAGTGAATAAAAGTGCATCAGCATAAAAGTTTATGAAACTAAAAACTAAAACCATTTCAGCAGACAACATAAAACCAATAAAAACAATTAACAAAAAGATTTGGTAAAAAGATGTTTTAAGAGTCCGTTTAAAAGCAGAAACAGACTGCGGGGCTCTCAGGTGGTTGGGGAGTGCAGCCCAAAGCCTTGGAGCTGCAGCAGAGAAGGCCTGATCGCCCGTGGTGCAGAGGGTTCTGGGGGTTGGAGAGTGTTGGTGGATGCGGGTGGGGGCCTGCGGAGTGAGGAGTTCCTGGAGGTACTGGGGGGATTGTCCGTGGATGCTCTGGTGGGTGAGGAGGGAGACCTTATCAGGGTCCTGGCAGCGCAGGATTTAAGGCAACTTCTCAGTATTGTTCTTTATACTTTAGAAAGTCCACAACACAGTCAACAAGCATCAGCACAATAGCAGGACAACAGGAGAGTGAGACGAAGGAATTCTATGGAGGTAGTGGCAGTGGGACCCGGAACACCTCGTGCAAAACCGTGAAAGGGACGACGAGCTAAGGCGAGCAATGGGACCGTGCTGCATCTGACATATCCATGCCAGCCTCTGGACAAGGCTTTTCCTGGCAAACATGGAGATGAAAACTATTACATATGAACTATATTGCTTGTTTTAACCTCAGTGGATCGATAAGTGAAGATGGCTGCACTATGAATGGGAACTGGAAGTGTATTTTATTTTCTGTAGACTTTAAGCAAAAAGCTTAGAGATATTTGATCCATATGGAAGATGTAACAATAACCGAAATATGGTGATATCGTATCGTCAAAGGTCTCACAATAAGATATTGTCACAATATATCGAATCACAAGTCTCTTTGCTTAAATGAATAGTTCTGATGCAGAAATAGCTAAAAAACAGAGGGAACTACATAGACCATGATCCTTTGCTCCGTTTCAGTGCAGATGACATGAAGAAATAACTGTTCTAAGCACTTTTACATCTTCATTCTTTGGATTAAGTCTTGTGAAGGCATTTTTAGAGGAAAAGCTTTTTATTGCAATAAATATTGTACTGTGAGATGTATATGGTGAAAATATCGTACAGAGAGATTTGGAAATTGTTACATCACTAATGACAATAAATGTACCAAATGACTGGTCAAAGCATTTTATAATGTCAGTCTTGTTTTTATGTAGAATATTGTAATATCGTGAGCTTTCCCATAATATCGCAATAAATATCGCGTTGTGAGGTTCATACCATGACGATATCATGTGACTTGGATATCATTACACCTCTAGGAAGAACAGAATCTCTCTTCATCAGTAAAGGATTTTCTGGACTCTTATCTGAATTAAAGGGAACACACATAAGTGCCCTTCAGTCAGATGAAGCGGCGAGAGATAAACAAACTATTCTTTCGCTCCATTTCCTTTCTTGGATGTACGGGACTGCCTTTTAGAGGAGACACGATGCATGATGGGGTTATTTAAAAACATTCAACTTGGATGTGGATGACAAAACGAGATAAGTGGAGGAGCAATACCATCCAGAATGAAATCATTTGCCCGACCAGCCAGTCCCTTCTACATTATGGGTCTGGAATCGGACCACAGGGTGTGAAAAACGTCCGTCCAAACTTGAGAGAGTCCGACCGCAGCTACTAAATTTGTGTTTTTAATGCAGAATTCTCTCCAGAATTCTTGTAAATCAAAATATGTAACTTCTTTTATCTGAGATAAGTAATAGTTTGGTGCTCTGGTTGTTGATTCTGACTAAATCCAGGCTCTTTCGGCTCCCAAGTGGCTCTTCAGGTTGTTTTGTTGCTTTATTTAATTTCGGATCAACAACAGTATAATGGGGGGAGGGGGGGAGCTGCTGTTTGTTTGGTTAGTGGAGTTGAAATGGTTCATAGTACAGACGACGGCTGTTTTGTCTTTCCTGCTTTAGAGCTCAGAATTAAAGCTGCTATAGGATGATTTTCTTGAGATTTTTGCATCATTCTAACCTTAACCCCTAGTTCAGTAATACTCATTGTATTGCCAAGCCGTATGTGGCCAAGCTTGCCTCACAAGCATATACCAGAAATAGTAACAATATTGCAATACAAACATCTGCATTACACTAAGTATTAGGGATGGGCATGATTAGTCGACTAATCAATAATTGTTCATTAAGAATTTCGTTGATGACGGTAGAGAAGGCTGAGCTGACATTTTTAATTTTCGACAAACCAAATGTAGGTTGCTGTGCGTAATGTGAGGAGACGAGGCTGCGTCTCACAGCACAAACACTGGAGCTGCAGCCTCACAGTCCCACGTTTCGGCTGTGGCTCACCTCCTTGGAGATCACTATATCCCTCAATGAGTGCATTTCAGGAGTGCCCCGTACGTCGATCGCCAAGGTGGGATCACTGCCTTAGTTGAAAAAATGTTGCATATCTCCCAGTTTGGGTGTCACATTGACAGACTTGTGCATCAGAGTCTGGTCACCACTGCTGTTTAAAGTTGACCTGAGCCCAAATCCTAAATCCAGCTTTGGACTTTGGAAGGCGACCTGTAAAAGAACTGGAACTTACCCGGGAAAGTACTTCCAGCTGGGTATAACAGCAGGCAGGTGTTGTCACTGAGGGCAACTTCTGTGCAGACGGGTGCGTGTAGTTGTTGTTGCACTGATTCAATTTAAGCTACTGTTTTCCTTTTTATTAGTTTGAACAGTTTATTTGTACTTTATTTTACCCTACACTGGAAGTCTGTTTCAAATACATTTTTGGTCAAAGACACCATACCACAGAAACCAGAGCAGAGCTGTGATGGTAAAACTAACAACAACAAACACTGTTGATTATCTGACAATAAAATGCCTTCTAATTAGCTGCACTTATTTTGACCTCAAGAGCTGCTAAGACAGTATACTGTACTGGGGCTCTGGACTCATCGTGGTGAATAATTAAGACGCTCAGAAGAAAGTTTAGAAAATAATAATTTTGGACCACTGCATGTACTTCATATAAACTAGTTTTGTTCACATTTTTGGAGTAATACTATCGGAAAGGTAGAACAGAGAGCAGTTTCCTCAGGTGTGACTGTTGGGACCCCGTGTAACAAATTTTGTCCAACGTGATGTTTTCTTTTGCCTTGAAGATTGCACATTGAGGTTCTAATTGTCTCTTTTACACTTTCCTGCTAAATGCGACTTCTACACGGGTTGATTACAAGTTCCTTAACCATAATGGCATTTTAAACGGCCATTTACCAAGTGCTTAGAAAGCCTAGCAATCAGCAGCCTATTACTGCTATTTTACACGATCAACACAGCGGAGAAAGTAGTGAAGCGAGGCCTTGTAATGACAATTTGGAGAAGCTTTATAGTGGGAGGAAAGCTGCTGGACTTTCTTCCTAGGTTTACACAGAACTTATACACCACACACACATAAACAAGGAGATAAAATGACTAGAAATGAACCACAGGACTATCAATGATTCAGTCTCTTACAGAAAGCAAAAGGGTTCTGATTTATTGTCAAACACAGCCACTTGTGCAGCTATTTTTCTGAGAAACGCAAATAGGACAAAACCGCGAATAACTCTCACATGTGAGTTTGTCCCTTACTTTCAGTGTCCATCACAGTGGGTTTGCCGGTTTGCCAGAGGTGACTGCAGACTCACTGTCCTGAGCCTCCCCTTGGATCTGGGAAAACCCTCTGTCAGTGGGCAACGCTAAAGAGGTGATGTTTCATGTCCCGATTGCTGCACAAAATTATAATACCATTCACTAGCAAAGACCAGGTCACACATGTGTGAAGCGAAAAGTTTATTATATGGAGAGAGACGAGGCTGGTCGGCTGGGTTGAGACTCGGGGTGGGGGTTCAGTCTCAATCTTCACATGACCCAGCAGGAACGGGACCCTCCTCGTAGGAGTCTTATGTCTGGAAGTGAACAGATCAGGGTTGGGAGGGTGGGGTTGAGTTATTCGGGACAAACTGGGTTACCCGGATAGGCTGCTACAAACTGGTTTGGTAGAAGTGAGCTGTGATTCGCTGTTTAACCTAAGTTAATCGTATTAACTACATTTATTGACGGAGGATAGAGGCAATGCTGGAGGAGACTCAGCGGTGGGGATATAATCTCCAATCCATAAATGGTCACCCAGCTGAATTGGTGGTAGAGAGGGGGTTGAGAGAGCTGACACAGGTGGTGTTGTCGGGATGGCTGTATAAATAAGGCTTATGGGTAATTGAATGTGTGGTTTAGATAAGCTATGGTTGGCTGAAGAGGAGGTTGAGGTGTCCAGCTCCTGAATCTCATGCAATCATATTAACTATCAACAGATATAATACCAATGTTTAATAGAATATGAATCACAGGTAAGGTATCTTTGCTTCTAAAATATGTATACAATTAAAAATATGATGAAAGAAGTATAGTTGAATATTGGACATAAGTTGTGCAGCTTTTCCTTTTCAGCCACTAAGACCCTGAGTATTTAAACCCTGAACAAAGGTAAGAGCATCTCTTCTCTGTATCTGTGTAAAAAGAATCCATCAGCATCAACATGTCACTGCTCCTTTGTCTCGGCTGTCAGAGGGACGTACGGGTGCCAGGAGGGGACAAACTCTGATCAAATCAAAGACACTGAGGCGCCCCGAGGACACGAGGCCCACACTCCATCAGCTCAAACATCACCGGAGCACTTCCTGAACAATGAGTCAGTATGGAGCTCAAAGCGAGAACGCAAGAACCCAACAGTCTGTGCAGAATGCCTGCATGGTCTGTGTGCTGAACGCCTGTATGGTCTGTGTGTGCTGAACGCCTGTATGGTCTGTGTGTGCTGAACGCCTCTATGGTCTGTGTGTGCTGAACGCCTGTATGGTCTGTGTGAGGGGAGAGCGGAGCTGAACAGAACTGTGAATATGCTACTTTTGACTCTAAAAATGCCTTCACAAGACTTAGTCCATAGAATTAAGATGTAAAGGTGCTTAGAACTGTTATTTCTTCATGTAGTCTGCACTGAAACAGAGCAAAGGATCATGGTCTATGGAGTTCCCTCTGTTTTTTTTTTAGCTATTTCTGCATGAGAACTATTCATTTAAGCAATGAGACTTGTGATTCGATATATCGTGATGGTCCACGATATTATTGTGAGACCTTTGACGATACGATATCACCATATTTCGGTTAGTTACATCCTTACTGAAGACTGATTCCGATACCACGATGATAATTAAAAACACTCTTTATTTAGACAATAGAATGTGATTTTCAACATTACATTGTAGTATTTTCTTTTTCTATAGGTTCATTTCTGTCATGTCAATGTGTTTTGTTTTGTTTTTTGTATTTTTACTTGTTCAAATAATTATCTAGTGTGATACTAGTTTTAGTATCGCTTAGTGTCTGATTTTTTTTATACCTTTGACAACCCCCAGCCCACTGCATAACCCTTGAGGGACAAAAAGCTGACAGTGTGGAACTCCTCGTTTACCTCTTATTCCACAATATATCCACTCTTGTGTCTTTGAGGAGCCGTTGACTTTGAAATGCGAGCGGCACTTTGCTGCATCGGTCCTCTGTGTATAATAAACGAGAGCAGCAGTAACAGAGGGGCAGACAGTCCGGAGGAGGAGAGACATCCAACCTGAACATGACCCGTTTAACTGAGCTGGCGAGGGGACAGTCTGACAAAACACTCAGCAGAGACGCCCTGAAAATGTGCAAGGACGGATATACTGTATGATGGGTTATGGGGATCACATGACAGGCCTGGCTCCTGTCCACTTTTAGATTGTGGTCCAGATGAAATGGATACAATGAGGAAGGATGCCGGTGCTGTGGCGTAGAGTCAAGGTCGGGACTGGTGGTTAGAAAGGTGACTCTTGTAGGGAGAAAAAGCTTAAAGAGACGATTTTTCCATGTTTTTGAGCTAAATGTGGCTTATCCCAGTACAGATTCACTGTATTCGGTCTGACGTCACAATGAAACATTTGTTCAAAATGTCAGAACCAGTGAACATGGTCAAATATTTACAACTAATTTTCAGGTTCAGGTCAGACTCGGACACATCAGTGCTTCAGCTGTTCCCTGTCTATAGTAAAACCACTCACTTTGAGACTCTGAAGTGTTCAAAGATCAGAGCTCTGCACTTCTAGTTTAGATTAGTGCTGTCAAACAATTAAAAAATCAGATTAATCACACTTTAGAAATTTGAAGAAGAAAGAAGCGTCGTTGCTGCCGCTGAATCAAACACGTGTTTCACTTTAAGATGGTATTTTAAACTTGTTGTGCTTCTGTGAAAAGAGAGTTCATCGCTGCAATATCTGCAAACGACTTTAGTTTGATCTAAAGTCGTGTATGGACAGACCTGATCACTGACCTAATAACCTGCGCCGCCTTTCAGGTCACCATCGCACTTTCCATAAAGGAGCGTTCAAAATAAATAGTGATTAATCTGCTTTAAAAAAACAGTGCAATTTTTTTGTAATTAATCGCATGTGTTAAAGCGTTAACATTGACAGCCCTAGTTTAGATACAAGTCAAAACTGTTATTTATGTGTGAAATGTGGTGCAATACTTCAGGATTTTTAAAGCATAAAAGAGGCAATAAAGTCCACAGGAAGTAGAGTCTTGATCGCTAATCTGCAACTTTACCTCGATTCGTGGGCTGTGTGGATGTAAACAGACACACATGAGGAACTATCTCGACTTTTTACTTTCAAAAAACGCCTCAGACTGAATTAATAGTGCAGTTTTCTGGACTGGATGTCATTATTTGTGCAGGACAATTTATGTGGATAACATGGATGAGACGCTGCACTTTAAATTTACCACATAACGAGAAGTGAGTAGCTTTATGAAGTTGAGGTGAGTTAGTGTTAGCAGCTAGGCAGCCTAGGCAGAAATGATAAATTAGCTAGAAATTTTAGTTAGTGTTTTTTAGTCTTTTTCATATTTCTGACATCAGTAAGACCGTGGCATCCTAATTATCGACGAGGTGAATAGATGTGCGATCTCTTTTTGCTGTAAACTTCTTTATAATTTCCTTATTCCCAATCAGGATTTCACCCCGTGTCCGTGGAGCTCGGTGCTCATATCACAGGTGGCCAGAGCAGCAGGAAGCTCCTCGTCTATTAGCGGGCCGGGAAAAGAGTGGAACCAGAGTTTAACCTCACAGTAAGACCTCAGCATATGGTGTCAACTCCTCCAGAACAACTTTAAATAACCTTCACAAGATACATTTACTCTGAGATTCAAATAGTACATTTTAAAGGAGACATTATGCAAAACAGACTTGCCCACACAAAGTCGTATTTAGTGATTCATGCTTGTTTGAGTAATTGAGTTTATTCCAGTGCATTCGTAACACCATTTCTCCAAAAAATCATGTTTCCCCCTAGTCCCCATACACGCCCACTGCTCTGAACATAGTTTTTTGCACAAATGAAAGAACTCACTCCTCGCCGAATTTGCAGTCAGGCTCCATATTTGGAAATCCGATCGCGAGTATCATAGCAACCACAAGAGCCAATCATGATTGAGGTCGTTAAATGTGTCGCCCTCCTTATGGCAGAGCGGCGATACTCTGCACCATTCTGCATGAACTGCTGTATTTCGATGATTCTTGAGAATAATAAGGAAACTTTTAGCTTTTATCATCAAACTTTAAATAGTGAGTTTAAGTCATTGATTTATGTTCTATGTTCTGTTACTTGCGAACAACAATAGAGGTTGCAATTTAACGAAATTCACATTACTTTATGATAGTTAAGTTATGCTAGTTAAGATTCTAGTAATGTTTTATTAAATGCGGTGATCCACTTGTTAAAGCCATGAATCTGGTTAAAACTCAGAAAAGTCGCGCCGTCACTGAATAAATGTAAGTGTCATTCAAACCTGTTAAAACGCACTAGCTGTAAATCAAACCTGTTGCTAACGCTAGAAGGAGGGACCTCGGGGAATGAAGGTGTCTCGTTGGTCTTTCAAGTAAAGTTCATATCTTGATTTAGGAACAAGATAGTGAAATGAAAACTTCAGGATCATGTAGAGCGGGTTCATACAAACATTTAAGACCAAAATGAGGTCAGCAGGTAGAGAGAGGGGCAATAAAATCTCAATGTAAGCCAATGGGAAAAAGGGAGAGGAGCCAGAAGAGCCTCCTGGAGCACTTCCTGTTTGGCACACGGCGGCTAATGGGTTAGCTTTTTCCTCATATATATGGTCTATGCATCTCGCCACATTGAATAGCGGCTATCCCTACACCCTGCAGTGGCCATTCATACGAATACAGCATATGTGATCCGAGCGCTTTTTTGCCCAGCAGTGTGAAAACAGCCTTTGAGTATAATCTTTCACAGTGTGGCGTAAAACGTATTGTTCCCTTCTCCACGGGGAATGTTCCACGGAGTGATTTTAACTTTCTATTTCCATCAAAACGTGTAGGCGACATTCCACCTCCAGGAAGTTACATGCTGTACCTGAAATGAAAGAAACGCACAGATCCATTTTCCCACATTAAGCTTTACTCTAATATTTATATTGTAATTTTTAGAGGAGATTAATGATTTATTTTAAAAGTAGACTCATTTCAAAATCTGAAGCTCAGAGGAATATCAGTCACCATTAGCAGACCTTCATGCCAAGCCCTCTACTCCCCCTCTCACCAACATAAAAGGCAAAGAGCCCCATTGAAGACCTGAAAACCACTCAGTTCAAAAGCAAAAACATTGCAGCTCTGTTGCATCAGTTGGATGTCGAGTCCATTGCACCATTTCCTGGAAAATCAACCATCTACAAAGAGATCCTAAAACAATGCTCTACAAAGCCAGTCCTCCTGAAATGAAACTGTGAAGTATGGGGGATAAGGCACTTGACCGTCCATTACAGTTTATCACATTTGGTGAGACGCGTTTCCTGAAACATGGGTTTAGTTTCTCTCTGTACCAAATGTACTACAGTATTTCTCTTTTATAGGTTTGTAGGGGCACTGGGTATTATTCTTTAAATACCTTTTCCCCAAATAGAGCAGTGCCTTTTATAGACAATATCATCTCAAATGTGGAAAATGGTCAGTTGCCCCTTTATCTGCGCAGTTTATGAGACTTACTTATTCTGGATTCAATAAATTGGGTTTTAATATGAAAAGTATGACATTAAATCTTTCTATCTTCATGGAGACCAAACTAAGTTACAAGTTAGATCTGTGGAGACGTGAGCCCACTCACAGTCAGAATACCTGTTTTTTTTTTTTAAGTAGTTTCAGTAGTTTTGAGCTATAAAACCATCTGCAATTGAATAAATGTGAAGTAGAGCTATTTAATGCCATACTGTGGAACATTCCAGGCAGAGCAATGACATATTTACAGAAATAAGCAGGTGATGGGGCCCCAAACAAACAGTTTTATTGTGCACCTTGAAGCTGCGTCTTGGACAGGTTGTCATTCCAAAAGCTGTGGCATTGTCCAGTGACTTACCCAGTAAAATATTTAATACATTTTTAAATATTGAATGAATAAACATGAACACCAGTGTTGCAAAATATTGTTATTAACAAGTTAACTGCTCACTGCTCCGAGCTGTTGTTATATCCATAAACTCACGGAGGAGCGTATCGCAGCAGGACTCATATCTGCCTCACTATTTAATTAACAGGTACTTCTCCCGCTGGACTTATTTTCTCAACTAAAAGTGTTTGTTCTGCTGTCACATATAAACAAACAGCGCTGTGTGATGACGTCATGGCCCTTAATACAGCAGTGCTGGGGCAACAAAAACGGTCAAGAACACAGCAATAAAAAAAAAAATAATTGTACTGTTGGAAGTATAAAGAACAAAACTGAGAGGTGGTCTTAGATCAAAGAGTCTGATTTATTCCAGCGCAATCACAGCCCTGACTGTTCCTAACAGAGCCGTCTCTCTCTGTCTCTTGTGTTTAACAATAACCATCCAGATCATAAATACCACCCCAAGAGATTCACAGACAGGAGCTTAGTTCCCAAACAGCGTCAAGGATGAGTCAGACACAACACTGGGTCATTAGAAGTCAAAATAACATATGGAAGCAAGTTGAATCCAACAAAGATGCAAAGACATAATTTAAAAAAGATATATTCTGACTAAGTGCTCTGTTGTAGTTTGAAAGTCCTCGAGCGAACCCTCAGTTATGATTATGTAAAGATTTCCATAACAGTACAAAGCCACTTTTCTATGTTGAGCATTGAAATTATGATTGAAGGGACAAAAACTTGTGATTCATTTGGGATTAATCACAAGTTAACTAAGACATTCATGAGATTAAGCATGATTACATATTTTAATCAATTAACACTGATAAAAATTCTGTGGATGTAAATTGCGCTTTTGAAGACACCGGGAACATTATATTGCACTATTCATTTACTCCAAGCTCTGTGGTGGTAAGACACTAATGTACCTTGGGGCTTACTTAGAGAAACAAGAGTCCCAATCTTTAATACAAACTGTTCATACTAGGTAAGGTGGACGAAGTGTCTTGCCTAAGGACACAAGTCAGTATGCACCGGTTTGATTTGATTGATTTGTTTTCATTTCGAGTTTGCGCTTGAAGAGAAAAAATCATCATATACATACTACAGTCCCCTGAGATTTGGCATTGACAAGGTGATATGGCCAAAAAGTAGTTACTGGATGTTACTATTGTGGTATTATAAATGCAGTGAGTATTTATTATTAGGGGTGTCAACGTTAACGTGGTAATTGTGACTAAATTAATGCAATCCATAACGCATTTTTAAAAAATTTTTTATCGCGATTAGAGCTCGTCAGCCTTTTGTCCCTTCTAAAAACGAGAGTGCGTTTACAGTGAAATGAATCACCGTATCAGCATATATATTGGAAACGATTTGCATCCACACACGTGTCTGGATCACCTGAAACGGTCATCACATGACTTAGGCTGGCGTCACGACACCACGTGGGCGGTAAAAACAAAGTGAAGCACCGTAGTTCTATGGAAGTTGCAGCAGCCGATTTCGAGCTAAGGAAGACGGCAAGTGTGAAAACAGTCTTTTCATGGTCTGGGGTTTGTTTAAACTCCAACAAACTACCATTTGGCAGAGTTGCCACAGACCTGTGGATAATCACACGTCAAAGGAAATAAGTACAGCGATTGCTAAATGGGTAAGAATATCTTTACATTATGGCTTTAAAACTGTCTTGAAATGCAAAATAACACAATTTTAAACATGCAATTCAATATGTGATTAATTGCGATTAACTATGGAATTTCTGAGATTTTAAAAATTAATCGTTTGACAGCCCTATTTATTATTGATATTTGTAAAAATTATTAATGACAAAATTTAAGTCAGAGGAGGCCTTTTTCTCGTGCAAATGTTAAATATTTGCTTACTAAAGCGTGAAGGTCTGTACGGCTTCAGTATCCCATATCACAGCAAAAACCTTTTATGCAAACCACCATTTTTCCATCAATGACTTTCCTTTGTCTCTCCATAAACATTAACAGTCCATAAAGCATTACAATCACACTATTTCCTGCTGAGGGAGTTAAAACCCTTTGTACTTCCATTTCCATCCCATCAAACACAAGTCCTGCTTACACAGCCCTTCTCCAGCGAGGCATAGGATCCAAAAGGATTTCGTGCTCTCATCGCCGTAGTCCCATCGCAGTCAGTTTTAGAAAGAACTACAGTACACTTCACAAAGAACAGGATTTATGCCGAGCTGCAAGTTACTCACATTATTATAAGGGTCAAAAGTATTAACATTAAAAAAACATTGTGGCCCTGCTCAAAAAGCCATGACAAAAGGTGGAAAACATAGATAACAACAAAGATTAAAAATACTGTTTCTGGGTCTTATTAACAAAACAATGAATGATGTTGCTCTTGTCAGTATTATTTTGATTGGGGATGTGGGAAGGAGATTCTGTTTGATATCAGCTGTAATGAAATGTAAGCAGGGAAGAATCTGGCCCTTTAATACTTGGGGATCCACTGGGCCCTAGTGCATCATGGGAGTTTCAAGCTGTGCCTCAAAAACACAGTGGCATAGTATAAAAATATTAAAGGCTAGAGTGCCACCTTGGGGCTATAACAAGTGACCTTTCCTGAAATAGCTCAAGAATGGTCTCACTCTGTATCAGAACTAGTATAAGATCATACAGTTATAAAAATGTATTACGTTGTGTTGAAAATTACACAATATTTTCTAAAATAATCTTTTCCTTAACATTTGATATCTCCCACTGTGTACGTTCTGTAGTATGTCTTTAACACAGTGCGAATTACAAAGTTCAAATCACAATGAAGTGCATCTGGTGATCGGAAATATACTATATCTTCACTCAAGTCTACAAGTCTTCACTCAACCATGCAAATTATCGAAACCAGGTGTTCCTTCACTTCCATGGCCATAGTTGAATAAATTCCAGCACCTCGGCCTGCAGAGTGTTTCTACAGACAGTGTGAAAGAATGTGTCACTCTCAGGAGCTCAGTGAATTCCAGTGTGGTGCTGTGATAGGATGCCATCTGTGCAACAAGTCCAGTCGTGAAATTTCCTTGCTCCTAAATATTCCACAGTCAACTGTCAGTGGGATTATTGTGGGGGGAGGCAGAGGTCACCAACTTTCTGCAGAGTCAATCCCTACAGAGCTCCAAACTTCATGTGGCCTTCAGGTGAGCTCCAGAACAGTGCGTAGAGAGCTTTATGGAATGGGTTTCCAAGGCTGAGCAGCTGCATCCAAGCCACACATCACCAAGTGCAATGAAAGTGTCAGATGCTGTGGTGTAAAGCATGTGTTCTCTGGAGTGACGAATCACGCTTCTCCATCTGGCAACCTGATGGACGAGTGTGAGTTTGGCAGTTCCAGGAGAACAGTACTTGTCTGACTGTGCCAAGTGTAAAGTTTGGTGGAGGAGGATTATGGTGTAGAGTTGTTTTTCAGGATCTCGGCTTGGCCCCTTATTTCCAGTGAAAGGAACTCTGAATGCTTCTGCAGACCAAGAGATTTTGGACAATTCCATGTCCCAACTTTGTGGAACAGTTTGTTGATGCCCCTTCCACATGACTGTGACCAGTGCACAAAGGTCCATAAAGACATGAGTGAGAGTTTGGTGTGGATGAACTTGACACCTGCAAAGAGTACTGACCTCAGCCCGATAGAACGCCTTTAGGATGAATTAGAGCGGAGACTAAGAGCCGGGCCTTCTCATCCAGCATCAGTGTGAGAGCCAGGCCTTCTCGTCCAACATCAGTGTGAGAGCCAGGCCTTCCCGTCCAACATCAGTGTGAGAGCCAGGCCTTCTCGTCCAACATCAGTGTGTGACCTCACGACTGTGCTTCTGGGAGAGTGGTCAAAAATTCCCATAAACACATTCCTAAACCGTGGACAGCCTTCCCAGAAGAACTGAAGCTGTTATAGCTGCAAAGGGAGCAACCACGTCATATTAAACCCTTTGGATTAAAAATGGGATGTCACTCAAGTTCTTATGCAAGTCAAGGCAGGTGAGGAATACTTTTGGCATATAGTGTAAGTGTTGGTACTGTAACTTCCCTATGGAATGGGGAAAAAGGGGTGGTGGTAGAGTTAAAGGTGCTGTAACTGATTTTAAAAATAGAATTACTTCATTATAAACAGTTGGCAGCGATGGTGAATTTATTCCTCACTTACCTTATGGATTTTGAGCATCCTAATTTTTCACCATGATGAGTTTATAAATGCTTCTTACAACTTACAGTAACGCTAACAGTTCCTGATTTTGAAACAATAAAACTTTATTTTTATGATTTTAATGTTTCTTATTCTGTAAAGCATTTTGGGCTACGTTGTGTTCGAATTGTGCTACACAAAAAAACTTCACTTGTCTGCCTTTATAAATAGATGCTGACACTACACACAGTGCTTATTTTTGCCTCAAGAGCTGCCTGTGTACAGAGTTCTCAAGACAAATTTCACTTAAAGACAAAAAATCTTCAAAGCTGCATTACCTGATCTAACTTGTTCCGAGCTCTTACAAGAACTTTGGCACATTCACAATTTACGAGAATAAAACCAGGGCCTTGCGTTTATACAAACTGCCTGGTGGACAAAACTGTTTTCCAGTCCGGTGGTGCGTTCTGGAGTCTGTGATAGCGCCTCTTTGACAGTAGGAGGAAAAAGTGGGATTTCAGTTTAGGGGGGATCAGGACAGTCAGAGAGAACCAGCAGGCACATAGTCAAACATTTAAAACTCGTAAAATGGTGTTAAAGAGTGGGTATTTTACTTCTAGCACATGACATATTTAGATCAGACATTTATAGATAGACTTTTGACGATCTGAGTCACCTCCCTTCACAGCGCTGTCACAACACAATCAGCATCCTGCTAATGAAACTACTGCACATCACATCAGGTTTGTGAAGTTGCCGGGTACAATTTTGTGTCATATTTTTGCATATTTATGGAGAATTGTCATGTGAGAGCGTGATGACATAGGATTGTGGGATGAGTGTATTGCACAGGCTCGTACAGGTACAGTACGAATAGGGCGAGGGCACTAAAATACCCAAACATGCACGGACGACATCTGAATTATCTTCTTCCTTTTGCAGCGAGAAATAGAAAGCTAAAAAATAAATAAATAAAAAATACCCCCTCTTTAGAAGTAACTAGGGATGCACCAATACTGATACTGGTATCAGCCCGACCCTTTATATACTCTTACTCGTTAAACATTTGCCGATACCACACACCGATACCACTATTACATGACACATTACGCAGTATCCCGGTTTCAGTATCTCGAATAAGCCAGTATTGTCACGCCCCTGGTTTGGGTCCACTTCTTTGTAGCCTTAACAAGTATCCTGGTTATAAGAAACCAGAACAACATAAATAAAGCAACTGTAGCGACAGCAGTGAAAGAGCTGCTGCACTTGTATGATCTCTGACAAGTTTAACATGAACCATCTCCAACGCGACATATGCACTGAACAGACTCACCATCAGCAGAACATCCCTCTGTCACAGAAAGAACACTCATATTCCACTGAGTCGTATCCTTTAGTCCCACAGAAACTGACCACATCAGTGCAACTTATACTGTTTTTGTAAATGAGCCATGCTGTTTTAAGTTTTGTTTCACTAGCAAGGACCACACCAACGCATGTGCAAAGCGAAAAGAGTTTATTATATTGAGACGAGGCGGGTCGGCTGGGTTGAGACTTAGAGTGGGGGTTCAGTCTCAATCTTCACATGGCCCAGCAGGAACAGGACCCCCCTATAGGCGCCTTATGTCTGGAAGTGAACAGATCGGGGTTGGGAGGGTGGGGTCCAGTTATTCGAGTCCTGTTCCTGAACCTAAGTTAATCATATGAACTACGTTTCTGTAAAAGGTAAACAAATGTGTGCAAAGCTGCATTAAACACATTATAATCAAGATTCAAAGACTTTGTCAAATTTTCTTATTCACATGTAAAAATGTAATTACATTTCTCACTCTCAATCAAAGCTAAATTAAATAATAATAATAAAATGGAAGAAAAGTTCAAAGTTCTTAGGGAGACAGCCTGGTGTGTAGAGAGGTAATATCATGGTTCTTTGTATTTTTTTCAAGGAATTATTTGTTAAATATATATATATATATATATATATATATATATATATATATATATATATATATATATATATATATATATATTTAGCTTACGCGTTTGTAAGATTGGTAAAGTATTGGTGTTGGCACTGGCAAGTACAGAAATGATTGTACTCTTACTCCTATCAGTTTTAAAAAAAAAATTGGATCAGCGCATCCTTAGAAGTAACTAGTACTGGTGCTTGTAATTGTTGTAATTGAGTGCATTTTTAGCCTTGTACCTGCAGTTTTACTTGAGTACACATTCTGACTTTTCACTACAGTCAGTATCAGCATCAAACATGGGGGATTATGTGTGCCAGGCTCCGTTCTCGCACCACTCTGCACCATAAACCTCATGACCCGTGATTAATGCTCATTAGTCATTTGCTGTGTATTAAACTCTGCTTTAGCGCAGATGTTCCGCTGCAGTAAAGTAAAGAAACGCCCTTACTTAAACCCCAGTCCAAAGCATGTTCGGTTTCTCCATCAGAAGACCATTTTGTGTGCTGCAGCCTGGTGCCTTTGGAGGATTCGGAGCAGTGAAGAGTGCAGCCCCAGGCATGTGCTGAGGGTGGAGGGAGTCCCACTGCACCAGGATTTAACTGTGTTCTGTGCATGTTTCCACACTCTGCAAGCACAGAGTTTGTCATATGAAATGGTTTAGATAAATTATTACAGCTCGGGCAAGAATAAACATGAGCAGATTTTTGCCTGGGATCCAGAATACACAATTCTTCAATACTTAATGTGAGTCTGAGATGGCCTGACAGGAGTGACTGACAGGAGGATTAGCTGATCAGCAGAGGTGGAAGAAGTACTCAACTAAAGTACAGATACTGGAGCAAAAAATAAATAAAGATATCATGATTTTGTTAAAGATTTGTACTTTTTCGTGCTTTTGTTCAGCAGAAACAGTTCAATCGATAATTTTTTTCTAGCCGTTTGTATTTGTAAATTTTTGTAGCTAAAATTAAATAAACCCGTCAGCCTTTTCACCACATTTCAAACAATAATGTGTAGTTGTAGTAGTAGTAAAAGTGAAGTAAAGTCCATCCATCCTTCTATTTTCTTCCACTTATCCGGGGCCGTTTTGCAGGGGCAGCAGTCTAAGCAAGGACACCCAGATTTCTTCACCCCAGACACTTCCTCCAGCTCCTCCAGAGGGATCCCGAGGTGTTCCCAGGCCCAGAGACAAAGTCCCTCCAGTGTGTCCTGAGTCTTCCCAGGGGCCTCCTTCCGGGTGGACGTGCCCGGAACACCTCTCCAGGGAGGCGTCCAGGACATGTCCGGAACAGATGCCCGATCCACCTCAGCACCTAAAAAGACTTTTCCAATAAAATAATTTTTAATATGCTCAATGTCCCTAAAGTTCTCCCCTATAAACGGGACATTTCTGTGATATAGTTATTCATCCATGACAAATGATCAGCCAAGTGAATCAGTCTGTCCGACCATGATATAAGGACAAAAGAAATCCCAGACTTTGTCACAAAAACATTAAGACATTCCTTGATATTTTGAACATACAGTATCAACTGACTTTCTAGAAAAGGATCCTACTTTATAGTCTGGTCTGCCGTCACACACTGATTCCTGGAAAACTGTTGGGAAACTCCGTGTTAGGAATGACGCAGCATAGATCGGTGTAGCCTTCATTCAGGAATATAACAGGCTGTGGACAAAATCAGAGGAACAAACGCAATTCATCCTCCAAGTGGTGCTGAGAACCGAAAGCAATTGCCTCTGAGCACTAAAACTGCACTTGTTGAGTCATAAACAAGATAATTAGAGCAGAAACGTTACTCTTGATGACTTTAGTGCATATTTGATAGCTATTAAAGTTTGCATTATTTTTATTACAGCGTTCAGACTCCAGTTATGGAAAACTTTGTTTGCATTGAACACACCCTAAATTTTGTTTAAAATAAAAACAATTTTTACAGAAATTTAATCTGGAACCAATATAACGGGCGCCCATACAATTTCCTCCGACTTTAAATTTTGACCTCATATAAGGACCATCCCAGTGAGAAACAATTTATTCAATCTTTTTTTTTTTCTAGCTGTTTTATTTATTTTTGTAGCTAAAATTGTCAACTTGATAAAAAGTACAGTAAACCTCTCAGCTTTTTCACCACATCTCATAAAAATAATGCGTAGTTGTAGAAGTAGGAAAAGTGAAGTAAAGTACAGATACCTAAAAATTTGACAAGTACACACAGCAAAAAATGCCCATCAAAAATAAGAAAAAAATACCAATTTTGAGATAAAAATGCCCTATTTTAAGTGCAATTATCTGCCAGTGCAGTAAGAAATTTTCACTTACCAAGTTTTCATAAAACAAGACAAAATATGAAATGAATCTTGTTCTAAGCAGAAAACACTAGTTTCAAGTATTTTTGGCAAGATTTTTCACATTATTGGTTTGAGAAGGAAGTTAAAGAGGCTTAACCTGGCTTGATGTAATATAAAAGAACAGAATAAGTAATATCTAGATAAGATATATCAGGATGAAATATCTTGAAACAAGTAAAAAAAAATACTCTTATTAAGTAAAAAAAATCATTAAATTGATCTTTTAAGATAAATCTGCTTAATTCAAGTCAGTTTAACTATGCTAGAAAACCCTTTTTTTTACGAGCGAAGGAGCAAAGCACTAAACTTGGGGTAGACAAAGGGGTCTGTTGGCCTCGGAGTTTTAGGAGCCCAGAATTGGACCTTCTTATTCATTTATGTGAAGAGGGGCCTGTATGGATTTCTGTTGACAGGCCTGGTGAGCAATGAGCTTCTTCGATTCATATGCATCACTGAAAAAAAGGAGCTCATTCTGAATTTGAATCAGAAATTTTACCGAGTACTGCGGCATATGATTCTGCTTCCTCTAAACCAAACAAAGCTGAACATCTGAGCGGCCACACACCTTTTTATTCTTACCCTTTCTATATTCTCGTCTACCCTTCCTCACACAGCTCAAAGTGCGGATTATCTCAGAACAACAGCCTTTATGAGTCATCTGCCTCCTCCGTCTGAAAGGGCAAAGGCCGTGGTGAGAGACTGCAGAAGAAAAGTGGAGGTGAGAGGCGGGCTGACAAAAGGCAATCAGACAGAACCTCCTGAGACCTCACACTTGCTATGGAAAAGACTAAATATTACTCATCATTTTGCACTGAAGCTGGGCCGGAAACGTCAGCGGGTGAGTCAGGTCCCACATGGCTGCAAATGTGGGTATAGGATGGAAGGAAGGATGATATTTTAATGAAGTGGGACTTATTACGAGACACTTTAATGAGCTTTTATTGTTGTAGTGGTTACCTCATCATTTGCTTGCTCAAGTTGCCTGGCAGGTGCTAAATGATCTCAGCCTGGTCATTTGACACCAGTTTCTTAGGGAAGCCGGAAGCCCCATCAAACTCAAACCAACACAAAAACTATGTCAACTGTTTGTGCTTAGTTTGTGCTGCAAAAAAGTTTTGTTTGTGCAATTCTGGATCTTAAGATATTTGGAGTTTTATTTTTGGCCGATGACATCGTCCAGCCCCTCAAAATGTTAAATAGAGCTCAAAACAGCAGAAAATTATAGAAAAGGTTTGTATTTTGTTTGTGCTGTTTTGTGCTGTGACAGTTTTCATTTGTGTGAGTTTATTTCTAAAATTATTCATTATTATTTCTGTGGTAATTATAGGACGTCATTTCCGCTCAACTGACGGCGTCAAACTCCGCAAAACTACTGAAGATAAACGATTTAGTCTGCGGAAAAGTCTGTATTATTATATAAAATATGAATCAAAAGCAAATTACTAAAGACTGTTACAGACTTTTCCACAGTCTGAGATCGTTTATCTTCACTAGTTTTGCAGAGTTTGCCGCCGTCAGCTGAGCAGAAATGATGTTGTAAAATTACTACGGAAATAATAATGAATAATTTTAGAAATAAACACGCACAAATGAAAACTGTCACAGCACATTCGAAATACAATCGTTTTCTATAATTTTCTGGCTAATTTGAGGCTATTTCACATTTTGAGGGGCTGAGTGACCGAAAATAAAACAGCAAATATCTTAAGCATTGCACAAACGAAACTTTTTGCAGCATAAAACAGCACAAACGAAGCAAATGATTGACATAGTTTTTGTGTAGGTTTGCATTTGATGGGGGCAAACTTCACGGAGGTCCTCCATTGCTGTGTTTACTGTACTGACCGCAGTGTGACCATAGAACTATAATAAAATCTGGAACATGAATCCAAGATGGCGCCCTATTGTTTTCAATGGCCTGTGCTCATTGGCGCATGACCACAAAAAAGATTTTCACTTCCGCATTTACTTTTGCAGCCCAACGCAGCCCAACGTGTGACATCAGAAATGCAGTTCTGACCAATCAGAGCATGAGCTGCTAGAGCGGAGCTAGTGCGGGCTCCGAGCGGGGCTAGGCTAACTCTAACAAAGCTGATTTTTAGGCGCTTTGACGATAAAATTTTTTTTTTAAAGTTCATATTGTAAAAATACAGAAGAATCTTTATGAAATCCGACCTTTATGAAAGCTGTGGATGCCCTGTCAGCCGAACACGGGCAGGTTGATTTCACAAAAAATGCATTGAGCTTCTATGGGAGATTTTTTCTTGGGCTGCAATATCTCGTTCGGCCACACATCAATCTGCGGTCACGGATAGAGGGGGCGTGCCTTATCCAGCTCTTATTATACATCCATGGGTGTGACACTAATAATGTCGCCTAAAAATGACGTCACGGCAGTGTCGACCCCGCGACTCCACCCACTTCCAGATGGTAACGACTACATGGAAAAGCTTCACCGTGTAGTGGCGTGCTGTGCTGAGCTGTGCTGTGCCGTGCCAGAAGTGTCGTCGAAAAGCCCCATATATGCATCCCTGTTTGGCCAATCCACCTGTCAATCACACCCATCTGAACTCTGGGGGATTCACCAAAGACCAGACTCACATCTTAGCAGCGTAGTGAATAAGTGTGTATTTCAGACACCAGGAAATTACTCAAGAGAGTTTTATCTGTATCCATGTTTTGAGTAGTTCCTCTTGATCAGCAGAGCAAAAATTAATTAATGTTCCTCCTCCACACATCTTCCTTTTCCTTTTCCCTATTTTATTATTCGAAAATCGTTATTTCAAGCTTTGGAGTCTGGTATGACATGGCATGAAATATACGATTACAGCCTGCATGCCAAATAATCTTGAAGCCAGCAGTGCAGTGTGTGAAAAGCCTCTTCTCCCTCACAGCGGCGCTATCGAGAGCTTCAGAGGTGAGCGTCTGTACCTCTGGACCAGATGGTGTTATGAAGCTCAACAGCCTGACAAACTTAACACTTATTTATCCTTCCAGCAGGATCGCTCTTCATTTCTCAGCATGGTTTAGACGAATGGCGTGTCATCTGCGTTTATGACTTTACATCAATTAAAAGAAGTCTTGCTCGGTGTTTATTGGTGGCAGGTAGACGTTTGTGAGAAGGTGTGCGCGCTGGAGTGTGGGGAAGTCATACATTGTGAACGGATAATGATGATTAAGAAGGTGCAGAACTAAACTCTAAGCCAGTTTGAGTTCAAGCTTTTCAGTTCAGTTTGTTACATTTATTTGATCCAATTTATTCTGTCTATTAGGTCTGGGCGATATATTTTGCTGTATCTCGATATACGATATATATCTGGATATCTGTACAGGAAAAATAACCCTTCAAAACCACTGCTAAAACAAATATACCAAATTCCACAAGGTCTTTTTTTTATTAAAGTGCAAAGAGGCCGTTCATGTAGGAACAATTTTATATTTTCAATTTCTTTTCATTCAAAAATAAAACAACTCAAGTCAAGCTCATGTTTGCATTAACTGTTCCATCCATCCATACATCCATCTTCTCCCGCTTAATCCGGCTGGGTCGTGGGGGCAGCTTGCTGCCCAATCCTCATAGCACCTGACCCCCCCTATGAACCCCTCTGCAGGTGGTGAGCCCACAGGAGGGTGGGCATTATGGTCCTTGATGTTAGTTCATAGGGGTGCGGGCATGTTTTGAGTTGATGGGGGAAACCGGAGTACCCGGAGGAAACCCATCCAGACCCGCGGATCGAACCCGCAACCTTCTTGCTGTGAGGCCTGAGTGTTGCCACTCAGCCACCGTGCCGCCTCATTAACTGTTCCATTTATTCATTTATTTATTTAATATGGACAGTGCATATTAATGAACATCTACAACATTGCAGTGTAAATACGCCAGATTAGAGCAAAAATGCTAATTTCCATCTGTAGTCTCGAGTCAGGTGACACCAGAGATTTAACACCATACGACCATATGATACGACCACACGAGAACCAGAACCCTGAGCTCCTTTAGCCTGAAGCTCAGGAGGTTCCTTATTTTAACAGACCCATGTTCCTTCAGGAGCTCTGAGGTATCCCACAATCCACTGCACAGATCTGAGGTATCCCACAATCCACTGCACACATCAAACTGAACATTTCTAAACACGACTGTACAAGTTCAACACTACAGCAGATTATTCGTTCAAATTTTCTGCAGAAATAAACTTTATAACATCTAAACCAGAACCACGACAGATCAGCCCGTTTGAAATAGTGACGTGTTTAATGCAGCTTTAAACATTTGTTTACCTTTTACAGAAACAAAACTGAAAACAGCATGGCTCATTTGTATAAACTATAAACGCTGAAAAAAACAGCTCTCTCGCCCTGATGCTTCAGCTTCTGTGGGACTAAAGGACTTGACTCAGTGGAATATGAGTGTTCTCCCTGTGACAGACGATGTGCTGCTGGTGCTGAGGAGGTAAATGGTGGAAAAGGTCGGTGGTGCTGAAGTTTTGGCACTTTGGGCGTTCACAGGCTGTTGTGACGCCGACGTGAATGAGACACGAGGGGAGGACAAGGAGGCCGAGCACAGAGACGACAAACAAGAGAAGAGGAGAAATCAGACGTAAATCTAAGCATTATTTCCATATACGTGATTGTCAGGTGCTATGAGGAGTCAGGTGCTATGAGGATTGGGCAGCAAGCTGCCCCCGCGACCCAGCCGGATTAAGCGGGAGAAGATGGATGGATGGATGGATGATATGTCAAAATCCATATCGAGTTTAAAAAATATCTTGATATATTTTAAATATCGCGATATCGCCCACCCCTACTGTCTATCCTAAATTACCAGGTTTAGTTTTGCCCTTCAGATTAATTGAATTTACAATTATAAATCAGATGTCATGTCTCAGTAGTTACTCTTTCAGAGACTTACCCTGTGTTCTATTGAATGTCGGTAGTGGATTAATCTGAGTCCGTTCTCCGGAAAGTTTAATGTAATGCCAGGATTCGCTAGAGTCTCTTTAGCAGTTTGACTATTAAATGTTCAGAAAAAACTTGTTATTGTCAAATGATGTGAAAGAACGTCTAAATGTCACTGCAAAGTTTTTAGAAGATGAAGAAGATTGTCCCTGTTCACTGTGTGAGCCGATATTTTTGCTGTGATCAGCCAAGTCATTTATATATTGCATTAAAAAGGATGATTCAGAGTAATTTCAACCTCGGGTCCTTTGCACCAGGACCTCGAGCTTGGCTGAGGGAACATAGGCGCTCCGGTAAAACCAACTGACTCGATCTGCACCGAACTCGCCCGAATTTGTGTTTCAGAACCCCGATTTGCTTGGCCGTTTCATTGCACTTTCCCGAGGCAGAGGTCGGTTTTCCCCGAGTCCCGAGAACAAGAGAATGCAGCATAACTTGAGTAGTACTTTTCCCAAATCCTTACGCTTGGTGATATCATATCGTCAAAGGTCTCACAATAATATTGTGGACCATCACAATATATCGAGTCACAAGTCTCTCTGCTTAAGTGAATAATTCTGATGCAGAAATAGCTGAAAAAAAAAA
>CM068352.1:34620860-34735860 GCA_034769755.1 Odontamblyopus lacepedii | reverse complement strand
TCTCTACCACATAAGAAATCCACGGCGCCCCTGTTGTGCTGTGTGAGAGAAAACTAAAACAAGTCATTATTAAACCAAAGGAATCCTCGGTGTGTTCAGCCGGAGGTGCAGTCCCCAGCCACACGGCCCCAGAACGCTCCCGTCCCAGCTGGAGGTGTCCCACAGGGCGCAGTGAGGTTTCAAGTAAACAAAGCACAAAACACAAGTTGGAGAGCGCGCTGGGGGCGGTTTTACCAAAGAGATGTACTGATCTGTGCTCAAGCAACACACTGGAATGAAGAGAGTACAGACAGAGACACGGAGCCTGAAACAACAATGGAATCTGCAATGTTGATGTTTCAAGCTGTGTATAACAACCTCTAACAGAAACTACTAGGAAAATAAGAAAGCTTGTGTAACGTTTCTGGTGGAGGGTCCGTCCAATGCTTTTCTTCTTTCTATCTTCAAGGAGACCAAACCAGACCAAGTTACAGGTCAGATCTGTGGAGAGGCGACCCCGCTCACAGTCAGAATACCTGTTTTTCTAGGTATTTACCATATTTTTTTGGAGTATAAGCCAAAAAATGTACAATGAACAAGAGGGAAAAAAATGTAAGTCTTTTTGGGGGAAATTTATTTTATAAAATCAGAGACCAAGAACCAACATTCCAACAATCCGTGCCTAACTCGTTCATTCGTTTTTCAATACAGAACCAAAAATAAGAAAACGAAAAAACAACTCTATTCTTTATTATTTGTCTCTGAAACCAAAATGAAAAAAAAAGGGCAAAAACGATTTGTTTTCCATTTATTGATTCATACTGTATATAGGATTCATATATCTGGTCTATGGGCTGTCAGTGTGAAAAATGTAATATATAAGCTGCACCTGAGTCGCAGGAACCACCCAAACCCTGAAAAAAAGTGTGACTTACAGTCCGAAAAATACGGTATGAGAAATAAAACCACCTGTAATTTTTTGGGGGAGGACTTTTATTCCTCATCTGACTCCTTTAAACTGACATTGTTTTCCACCTCTAGTTAGGACAGGACTAATTTTATTCCACATTTCTTTAAGAGCAGTACGACTTAAAGACAGTGCTAATTTTCCACTTTTCCTATAGCAGTACTTAAATGTCAGTTATTACCTTAATCTCTTTCCTCCGAGTGTTTGTTGATGGAGAAGAACAAACAAGAAGAATTCAGTTCACTTTTATTTATTGAATACACTGCAGAAATACTCTTGAATATGCAAATAAGAGGGTTCAACGATCTGTCCTTAATCTGATCCAAAACCTGCCTTTCCCTGATCCCCTTTTTATTTACTTTTGCATTCTTCCTGGTCTAAACATGAAATCATCTTGTCTTATTGGTTACAGCCAGTTGTCGTCTTCTCCCGTTGGTCCAAAAATGTTCCTCTGTGTAGAAAGTCGCCTCTTCACCTCTCGCCCAGACGCCTCCGCAGACACACTGGAGAAAAACATTTTGCACAACAGGAAGTAGCATCATTTTGACCTTTATTTGCTGCAGTCTCAGAGTCTAGTCGTCTAGTATTGTTTCCTTTTCTGACTTTAGAGACATATCACGTGATTAATACTTTTTAATAACCCTTTTACTGCCACAGGGATCACAGATGACCCACTATTTCAAATTACCATAACTCCTCGCTACTTTCTGCAATTTTAATCATTCAAACTGCCCCTGAAAGCTGTGAAATGGGGCTTGAAACTGGGTTTGAAAGTTGAAGAAAATTTAATTCTTTTTTGGCCTTTTCGTCTTATGACACACATTTTTAGGTATTTAATTCCATAAGAATGGTAAATACTTGACAGTTCTACTTCTCCTGGAAAAGGGTGTAAATTATGTACACACAGGGCATTCTTTGACACAATTATTGACAAAAATAGACTATTCAGTCATCATTAAGAACACATAATATCTGGTTCATAGTAAGCAAGTACATAAAAATAAGAATAATCATAAAAAAACGAAAAACAGACGAAAAAGACCAAGTGTTTCAATAAATATAGCGATTATTATAGGGTTAAAGGGGTTAAGCAATAAACAAGCAAAAAATTGTCCTAAACAACCATTTCATAGTAATAATGAAAATATATAATATCTAAACACATGGAATAAATGTAAGGTAGATCTGTTTAATGCCATACTGTGGAACATTCAAACTAGAGCAAGTGACGGGGGCTTCAGTAGCTCAGTTGGTAGAGCAGATGGTGGTTCTAGTCCCGCTCGCGACATAAAAATTATTAGTTGAGCGGTCAGACCCACTGACCCACAGGTTGGCGGTGCGATTCTAACTCCCACAGATAAGGTGACCAGATTTTCAAAATAAAAAAGTGGGACGTTCCTGGTCTGTGATGGTTGGTAATAATAAAATTGTGAATTAAGTAAGGAAAATTGTTAGACTTTTAGACATTCACGACCAAAATGTGTCAGTATAGTCACATTTTCTGCAGATTTTCTGTAGTTTATCTAAACAAATGATAATTTATGCCTCTCTTTACTACTGGCAGGTATTGGTCGAAAATAGGGACAACTGGGACATTTCTTGTATAAAACTGGGACAAATCACTGGTTTTGGATAAATCTGCTGAGACAGGGGACACAAGGCTCAAACCTGGGACTGTCCTGGGGAAATAGGGACGTCTGGTTAGATGAATGTTGTTGTTGTGTCCTTGGGCAAGACACTTAACCCACCTCGCCCCCGGTCTCTGCGTACATTGGTGTATGAATGTGTGTGGCGTGTGGGTGAGTGGTTCCTTGTTGTAAAGTGTTTTGCCTTGAAGCCGGAAAAGCGCAATACAAACCATTTAAATGCTACAAATGTTCACAGATTAAATGTCGACCATTTAAACTGCACAAATCTCTCTGTCTTAATATCGACATCAATAAATCGATTTTTAATTTTACTTCTAGAATCAGTCCAATTTTTTATGTTTTAATTCATGACCATAGCATTAGTTTTGCTCAGTATTGCACTAATGCTCGTCGTTGTTTCCTTTAAGTTTTCGTCTTTCTTCCCTTGATAGTTGTGGGTAAATTCTTCATGGACAGAATCTGTTCTTTGTCGACCTTGTTGGATGAAGATTTGGCGTTGGGGCAGATTTATGAAGCTGCTCAAAAATATGCCACACTTTTTCACAGGGATTTTGCCGTAGAAAAGTAGTTTAGTTGGTAGATTTAACCTAAACCGCAACAGACTTACTCTACAGTACACTAGAATAACCTTAAATTCATCCTTTTTTTTTTTGTTTTTTTGCTGAGCATTGGCAGTCCAATCGAGTTCACTTTGCTGTATTAAAAAAACATGATCTAAAGCAGCGCAGGCTCCAAAAATGCAAGCAAGCGAATAATGATGTGGAGAATCCGAGCTAGAACTTTGTGTGTGAGAAACATCTGTAAATAAATTTTATAATTGCAAATATATAGTTTAGGTTGTTTGGGCAAATTCGTGTTAAGACTGAAGGAGTTGAATCTGAACAAAGTTTTGGCAGAGAGATGAAAATGCATTCAAGCACGGCCGCTCAATAAACCTGAGAAACAAAACTCTGGGTAAAAAATGTGCAGTTTTGATGATAAAGTGAGGAATATCTGACCAGTTGAAATAGGCTGTGTGAATAATCGTCCTCCGCCTGCCAGTGAAACCAGTCTTTTCTCCCAGAGTGCAGTGCTAATGTCAATATTGGCTCTAAATTTTTTATTTTATACCTTTTAGTACTGCATCATACACACCTCTTTTCAATTTCTGACTGGTGCTTTTGGATTTTACAATTCTAGATGACGGTAATTAATATATTGATTTAAAGGTGCACCTGCTTTTCTCCATGGAAATGTTATTGCTTTGTCTAGAATGTTCCACAGTAAAGATTAAACCCTTTGTATCATGGGGGAGACAAACAGGTTACAGCTCTACGTTACATTACAGTTCAGATCTGTGGAGATTCGACCCTCTTCACAGAAGGAATTACTGTATTTTTGGGCAATAAACCTGTAATAGACCTGTAATGAGTAAATGTTAAATGTATATGTATAATGTTATACTATGGAACTTTCCTGGCAAAGCAATAACATCTCCATGGAGACAAATATGTAGTGGACCTACTTTGCACCTTTAATGCCAAGTTTTTTGGGGTTTTTTTTAGTTAATTTCCAATATATAAATAATTAGACTTCGACTCCCTACAACTGTACAACAACTCACCCTTATGGTGCGTGTAGAAACCCTCATTCGTCCAGGTAGAATCCATGGCAACAGGTAGAGTTCAATATGTCAACTGGACCAAAGTTTTGAGTTTTTATCAAAACTTTGGTTCAGTTTCTGTCAAAACTTTGGTCCAGTTGACATATTGAACTCTACCTGTTGCCAACTCACCCTCATGTCACAGATAACCCTATGTACTGCACAACTACTTGGAGATGTTATTGCTTAGCCTGGAATGTCCCATGGTGTGGCATTAGACACATAAATCCAGCATTTATTCATTACAGGTGTCTCTCATCTAAATCGAAGTCAACACTTTGCACTTCCTGTTATATGAAAACCAGCATTGCCTCCGATAAATCCTGACTATTTCTTCTCCCACGAGTGTAGCGCGATTGGATTTTTGCTGTGATTTTCCAGGGTCTCCGGAGGTCCTGTTTGATTGCACACTGTCAGGCCACTTCTCCGACGCTTTCGCTCCAGCTCTCCTCCTCGAGCTTTTCTCCCGGACCTTTGCACTTTTCAGATGGAGGAGGCAGTTGAACCACAGAGAGACTTTTGCTTTTCTCCCTTGATCCCCAAGAGCTCAAAATCAGTGTAACTTGTTAAACTGCAGCGTCTTAAAGGTGCACTGCATAACTTTTCCCGGGGGGTGTAGAAGTGCTGAAGTGAGGCATTAAACATCTCTGTCTCCATGGAGGCAAGCAGGTCAAGAAACAACGGCTGATAGACTTTTAATGCCATACTGGGGAACATACCAAGGCAAGTTTATTTGTACAGCACAATTTGTACACAAAGTAATTCAAAGTGCTTTACAGTATAAGAAATACATTAAAATCACAATACAAACAAATCAAAACATAAATAATCATCATAAAATTTTAAAATAGCGAAACAAAGCAAAGTAAGAACATCTCCCTAAAGAAAAACTTAAAGCTGCCTCACACTACAGGATTTTTCATTTTTTCCACACAAATAAACCTGGCTCTGGCCCTGAAGAACCGGTTCCAACTCAGCACCAACTAAAGGCTGGTCCAGAAACAGGAACCGGTGATGCAGGGTGCTAGGGACGGGGCTATAGTGACGGACTTTCATAAGAAGTCATGCGTAATGGTACGTGACACCTTTGCATTTGAATTCCGATGCCCACAACATGTGACTTGGGCACCGTGTTTTCCTGGTCGAGAGAGTGACTTTAGTGTATTTATTAAATAAAACACATCAGTGGAGCAATGGCCCGCTTAGCTTCTGCCTGTGGAGCAGCGGGCCCCTTATCTCCAGGCCTGCCGTGCTTCCGCCTGTGCAGCAACAATTAATTTTCTTCAGGAACGCATCCTTTGCCGATAGCAGTGACGGAGATCTGTATGCTTCGTCTTTGGAGTGACAAGAACGTTTATAAAATTAATATCAGCAGAATCGATCTGTAGCGATAGTCCTCCAGTGTTGTTATTATCAGAGCTGACAGCTGTTGAGTTGCTAGGACAATGGTAGCGTGTGCAGAGACGTAGCGACGTAGCACTTCTCTGGCTCTCTGTTGGTGGAAAAACGACCCAGTTCTCGGATAATCGGCAGGAAGCACCAGCACTGAACCAACACCTGGTTCATTACGGTGGAAAAGAGGTAAAACTGGATTAATAGCGCAATTTTGTAGACTGGGGTCATTATTTGCAGAGGACATATTCTGTGGATAATGTGGATGAGATGCTGCACTTTAAATTTACCACTTTACAAGAGGTGAGTGAAAAAGACTTCTCGTTATTTTCACTATTTCCTGAGTTTGTATCTTGTGTCTCTGTGTCCGTCGCTCCTCTGCCCCAACGCTCTGTTTTATCGTCTGTTATCGTAGCGTTGCTGATGTTTGGTGGTTACGATCTGACACTGACTCCACACACACGAGGAGCTTCAAAATCGCACACGAAGACACAAAGTTGGGTCACGCCCCCTGAACTCAGGAAGAAGAAATCGCAACCAAAAGCGGGCAAACTCTCCTGTAGTGTGTGGTGGTCTTTAGTCATTTAATCGATACGGTAAGTGCCATTCATATTCTTTAAAGGGTTCATATTATGTAGTTTTCTATATCATAATGTTGTTTCCTGATCGCAAACAGACCTGGAGTTGTGTTTTGTTTCATACACACACGTTTAAACACACAAACCCTGCAAAATGTGGTTCTTCTTTCGAACAGAAAACACTCTGTTCCACCTTATGATGTCATGTGCACTGCAAATTTCTCTGATCTGGCCAAGATTTTAAAACTTATATCATTTTATTCATCTTGTTTTCAGATTTATTATCAACTTACTAGACCAGAGACTGCTTCTTTCTAGTCTAGAGGTCGTTTATTTTAAGATAACTTGTCCAGTAAAATGATCTTGCTGCATGGACAGATCATTTCACCCCTTTTGAGTCATTTTCTGATAGATTTAAGTGTTTATATCTTCCATTTTGGCCCAGCTTTTTTGCAGTGTCTGGTAAAGATTGCCACAGGGACTTGAATCAAATCTGCCCTGACAGAAAAACTCTCCCCTGACAGCACCTCTCTGCCAAAACATGTTCTATCATTTCCATCAAAGGCCATTTCGTGTGTTATTGGCGAGTGCATTTTGAGGCCAGTGAAGAGTGAAGCCCCGGGCGTAGACTCGGGGCGCAGGGAGTCCCAGTGCACCAGGACCGGCTCCAGGCTCCTCCAGAGAAATTCTCCTGGATTTGACGGTGCAGGGTTTGAGAAGGTTTCCCAGACTAAACGTAAATGAAATGAGCTCAGTGCTTTGTCCACAATGGGAAAATGAAAATGAAGTTAATGTATTCAGATTTTATCGCCCAGGCTGGAGTAGAAAGCTTCCAGATACAGAGGGATATCAGTCTGGTTAGTCTCCATTGTGACAGGCCCAGGAAGACGTTTGGAGTACATTTTGTTAATGCAGTGGGGAGACATGTAGAGTCATCCAGGTCCTTCTGGGTCCTGGGTTTAGACTTAAGGCTGCCACACACTACAGGATTTTTCGGTCTTTTAAACATACGACAAAATGCGCACAGACATGAAGAGAAACTTATGAGACTAAAAATCTCTGATCACAAAGACTGCAGCGGGATCTGTCTGCATAAAACAGCATATAAAGTTGTGAGCACTGTGAAAAATGGTGCAATACTTCAGATACAGGATTTTTACAAGCATTAAAGATTGGAAATAAAGTCCACAGGAAGTAGAGTCAGTATCGCTAATCTGCAGCCTCACCTCACGTTGTCTGCGTAAACAAACAGACGAGGAAACACTGTCTTTTTACTTTCAAAGAACACCTTAAACTGGATTAATAGCACGGTTTTGTGGACTGGATGTCATTATTTGCAGAGGACAATTTCTATGGATAAAGTGGATCAGATGCTGCACTTTAAATTTACCACTTTACATTAGGTGAGTAATAAAGTCTTTATTTTCGCTCTATCATGAGTTTGTTTGTTGCATCTCTGTGTCCGTCATTCCTCTGCCCCTGACGCTCTGTTTTATCATCTGTTCCCGTCGTGTTGTTGATGTTTGGTGGTTCTCATCTGACACTGACTGCACACATGAGGAGCAGCGGCTTCAAAATCGCACACAGAGACAAAAAGTGAGGTCACGTCTCCTCAAACTCGGGAAGAAACATCGCAGCCAAAATTAGATGGATTCTCCTGTAGTGTGTGGCGGCCTTTAGACAAACTTTATTGATACACAAGTGAAATAATTTGGACACAGTAGCTCACGCATCACAATATATTGCAATAATAAACAGGTAATAATAAATTCTAAATAACCAGCAAAAAAGAGTAAGAGACTGGTTTCAATAAGGCATAACTATATAAATGTACATGTACAGTACACTAGGGTAGGCCAGTTTTATAATTATATATTTTTTTCTACATCCTTTTGTTCAGTACAACCTGTTATTTCACAATCTGCTGCTGTAGTTGTGTCATGTGGCTGTAATAAAAGCTACAGGACCAGAAATAGAGATGAAAAAAAATAAAATTCATACTCTTTTATACAAAACACACAGCAAACATGTATAAACACATTTTTGGACATAAAAAATTGTTAATTTAGGGCCTTAGCTACAAAAATGCAAAATATCAATTCTGTAAGTAAATTAAAAATGTCCTTATTGCCCTAAAAACAAAAAAAGTGCAGTGGCCCCATTGCTTTTCTGGTCCAGTCCTGGAAACAGCTCCTGTCAGGTCCAGGGCCAGAGCCACAGCACTTTTCAGGGTGGAAATGACAGTACATTTGTTCATTTTGAGTGAAATAACCTTTCAAATAAAAATAGAAAGGGATGTGCAATTATGCACACCAAGATGCGTAATTTGCCATTTATTTGAGAATAAACTCCACTTAGAGCGTCTTTTTCACTCGTTTTAAACACACACACTCAGAGGAGTCGACCATCTTGACTCACTTCACTCTTTGGCAAAGTTTGGGCCGATCAAAATGGACGGAGCGCATGAGTTTGGCAGAAAACAAAGTTCCTATTGGACACTTGTTTTGCGCACGTCATCACACAGCGTGAGTGTGACGTAGGATAAAGCCGCAGAAATGTACGGAAACCACTATGTCTGCACTTTCAGAGTGAAAAAAGTATGTTTCTATCTTTTATGGTTAGAAAGTTATGTGCGGTTATAGAAAACATATTCCTTGGTATCATATACGATGTTGTAGATCTTCGAGTGTTAAATTACAGTTTTTACAGCACAAAAATATCTAGAATAAATGGCATTCTGGCTGTGAGCGGGGCCGCCTCTCCACAGATCTGACCTGTAACTTGGTATGTTTTGGTCTCCATGAAGATAGAAGATAGAAAGCGATAACATCTCCATGGAGAAAAGGGTTTGACGGACCCTCCACCAGAAAAGTTACACAATGCACTTTTAATGAGCATGTGAAACGGTTATGACTCTCATTTTCCACAATTACAATAACAATGACGATTATGTTTATGACGGTGACGGGCGTTTTTTCCTCAAGCTCATTTCTGTGTTTGATGTTCAAAGCAGAAGACTTGAAAGCTTCCACCACATCCCCCGGTTTTTCTAACAGACGAGTGAAGGAGGCCGGAGGCAGCAGACAAAAGATTGGGAGCGGATGTCCTCAGGAGCTCCACTGTTGTTTCTGATACAAGCGATTCACAAATGTCACTGGAAAGGAGAAAAGTTTCCCTCCGAAAATGAAATGCCATGTTTTGATGATGACACTTTTAACAGAATTTAAAGCTTTTAAAGGGGAACTCCAGCACGTTTGAAGTTAAAATCCATTGCCATTTATGAGTTAATTATATTTTTTGAAAGGACAAGAAGAGGACTAAGGCTACGTTCAGTCTGCAGCCTGAAGTGACCCAAATCCCATTTTTTCGTTCCTACGAGACCTGTCTCTGATCTTCTAATGACAGTCTGAACGACACATCTGATTTTTTCAAATGCGCCCAGGCCACTTGGATATGTGCTCCTAAAACCGATAGATATCCGATCTTTTGCCACACGACTTCAGTCTGAACGGCCAGGTCGCATTTATCCGACCAACATCCGACCTACCATTCCTTTCTACGGATGTTGCTGCCACTGCTTCACAAAACGCCACGGCCAAAAACCTTGTCCTTCTCCATCGTCTCCTTCTGGCTCCGGTACGACAGCAACACTAAAATCTCCAGGTGCTCAATGCAGCGTCCATGTTTAGGCGACTTCCGTAAACACTGGGCTCGTTCGTTGTGTGTGACGTCACTGTGTCCTCCGATGCTCATGCGGGACACTTTTAGGGCGTTTAGAATTCGCACTGGAGATCACAGACAAGTGGCATTTAACTGGAAATGTGAACAGCCTCGCAAAAAATCGGATTTCACAAAAAAATCCGAATTGAGCGTTAAGCCCTGCAGTCTGAACGTAGCCTAAGTAGTGGGGCCGATTGGGCAAAGAGCCACAGGTTAGCCTCACTGCAGCATTAGCTCAGTCACGCCTAGGGTTGCAAAGGGGTGGCAAATTCCTGGAAAATATCTATGGAAATTTTTGTACCGGAATTTTGGGAATTTTCAAATTGGTAACTTTGCACAGGAATTTAGGGGAATTATTGTAACAAAAATATAAACATTTTATTTTGCCATCAGCAACATTATTGCAAAAGGGAGATAATTAACACACGACTCTGATTTATTTGTCAGAAGAACTTGCTTATGCTTATTGCTATGCTTATTTCTTTTATTGAACAACAAAATGTGAATGTTTGCTAAAAAATTTTGCTTACAGCTCCCACTTCAAAATAAAAAACAAACAAAAAAAACTCTCAAATACTCAAACCCTTATTTCTAGTTATTTCTAGTTTCTCAAGCCTTATTTTGCTTGTTCTCCATTCTTTCCAGTCCATAGAAAGTTTACATTTAGCATATCTGGTTTCCCATTAAGCACTAGCACATTTTTCCAGTAACTAGCATCATAAGCTAACTGCTTCAATGACATGGCACAAGCCTAATTTGCAAGTAAACTAGCACTAGATTTATTTTATTCTACTTGACTTTTTCATTTCTACTTTAATATCATAAATAAGATATCATCAACCTCATATATCCTCATATTGACTTGACTATATGTCGTCATTTTTTTGTAATGTTGCTCTCAGTCTGCATTTGTTGTTGTTGCTCAGAAAAGCAGTTCTACCTCTTATAGAATATAGAAATATAGAAGTTATTGTGCAGGGATCGAATGATACAAAATGCATGTCGGGGCTTCAATGGCTCTTCAGAAAATAATGTCTTTGTCCATATGAGTGAGGAACAGCAGCTACACACAACTTTATTCACAGAAATCTGTTACAGCCAAGACTGTGCTACAATATTGTGTTTTCATTTTTTCTACCAACTTTACTGATGTCCCTAACCTTCAACTTTGATAATTCCCAATTTATTCCCATTCATTTTCTGAAAATTCCCATGGAAAGTTTCTAACTTTGAAAGAATTGCAGAATTTTGCAACCCTAGCCACGCCCCTGGAGAAGTGTAGACACAGAAGGAAGGGGGAACACATTCACCAAGCCTTCACAATTTTTCTGTTCTATTTTTCTATTAGATTTTTTTTCTACGATGCTATGTTCAGGATTTTTTCTCTGTTTTGGGGCTGCTCCTTTTCAAGCAATTGATGTGCAAAGTTGTCATTGTTAAAAACCCCTAAAACACCTCTAAAATAAAAGCAATGCAGGTTTAATCCTTGAAGAATATAAAATATGTTCGTTTGTAATTCCAAATGAGCTTAAACGGGCCGGTCAGACTCCACCAAAGCCGTTTGAGGTCCCGGAGCTGGACAGCGCCCAGGTCTGTGCTACAGTACACAAGTTTGTGTCCCCCCGATGCCTCGTAATTTGTCTCATATTAAACAACTGTCTATATGAGCGCTGTTTTCTCATTAACTCCGCAGCCTGATCTCGTTCCATTCTCCACACCCAATTTACCATTGTCTGCTGTAACTGACACACGACAAGGCGCCGCTGTTGTAATGACTTTAATACGTGCCACTCTCATCGTGTTCAATTTCATGGTCCTTAGACACCTGATCACAGATTTAATCAAAATACTGCACTTGTGTAGGGGCAACATTTGAGGGACCTGTGAGAATGTGTGTTTGTGTGTGTTTTTTTTCCATCTATTGCACTACGACACTCCAAAACAGGCCGTTCACCCCCTATTCCGACACAACGCCATTCCCACACCTTTTATGTTGCCATTCCAACAATTTACTCGCGTTGGTTTAGACCTGATTTTAGTCCTGATTTAGACCTGATTTTAGTCCTGATTTAGACCTGGTTTATACCTGGTTTAGTCCTGGTTTAGTCCTGATTTAGACCTGCTTTTAGTTCTGATTTAGTCCTGGTTTAGTCCTGATTTAGATCTGGTTTTAGTCCTGGTTTAGACCTGCTTTTAGTCCTGATTTAGTCCTGATTTAGACCTGCTTTTAGTTCTGATTTAGTCCTGATTTAGACTTGGTTTTAGTCCTGGTATAGATCTGGTTTTAGTCCTGGCATAGACCTGCTTTTAAACCAGGTCTAAATCAGGACTAAACCAGCTCTAAACAAGGACTAAACCAGGACTAAACCAGATCTAAACAAGGACTAAACCAGATCTAACAGGACTAAAACCAGTTTTAAAACAGGACTAAAACTAAACCATGTCTAAAACTAAACAAGGACTAAAATCAGGACTCAAACCAGGTCTAAACCAGGTCTAAACCAGGTCTAAACCAGGTCTAAACCAGGACTAAACCATGTCTAAAACTAAACAAGGACTAAAATCAGGACTCAAACCAGGTCTAAACCAGGTCTAAACCAGGACTAAACCAAGTCTAACAGGATTAAAACCAGGTCTAAAACAGGACTAAAACCAGGACTAAAATCAGGACTAAACCAGGACTAAACCAGATCTAAACCTGGACTAAACCAGGTCTATAACAGGACTAAAACCAGGTCTAAAACAGGACTACAACAGGATTGAAGCAGGATTAAACCAGGCCGCGCCTCCTCCGGCCGCTCCTGAAAAGTCCAAACTTAATAATTACATGTCGGAATGGGGGGATGTTGAAAAAAAAGCGAATGTGCCGCCGCTCCAACCACGGGGGGAAAAATGTTGGGACATTTGATAACAAATGGACACACCAACACTCCGACAATTAGACGTCAGTGTCGGAGTGGCAGGTCTATATCTTGTGTAATTATGCCATATTCGACATGAGTCCCTTGCTACTTTTGCGACTCATTTTGAATCTATTATTACCTTTATTTTTTTGCTCTTTGTTACTGTGATGTGTGAGCTGCTGTGTCCAAAAATCCTTTGTGGATCAATAAAGTTTGTCTGAGTCTGAACAGCTTAATATTCCATGTAGAAGTGAGTTGACGCAGAAGTTCAGTTGTCAGAAAAGTTCACCTACTAACGTCAAGATTGGTCGGCCGCGTCTCAATTCTCTTTCCTCGCTTCCTTCTCCTCGATTCCTCTCCTCCGTCCTCCATTTTTCAGCTGTCAATCAAATGTCAATCCCGAAGAAAACCGCAGAATGAAGGAGGAAACACGAGGGAGGCTTCAGGAGGCAGACGCCAGATAAAATAATCAAACTTTATTGGCGTCAGTGAGGAGTTTATATCCTGTAGGTGGGACTTCCTCAACCATTTCCTGCAGAATCAAGGAGAAGGAGGAGAGGAAAGAGAAATGACATGGCTGTGGTTTGATTCAAAGTGACAAATGACTTCCTGTCTGAAAACTGAAGTCTTACTCATGCTGATTGCTGCTCCGCCTCTCTTGATCTTGAGATTCTATTAGAGGACTGGGACGGTAATGTTAATTTACACCAAAGCAGGAACAGTGTAAGCGCAGCAGGAAAGCACACGAGCAGCAGGTTTGGCTTTCCATTCCGACATTAGGCTACACCAGAGTCCTGCATGAGTCCATTTTTGGAGCTGTACAGCACCACACCCACCCGTAAACCTGTGATTATATCAAAGTTAAACCCGCACCCACCTGGACCCGTGATAAATCACACATAAAGTAGAGGCATTCTAACTGACGCACTTTATTTTTTTCGATTCGCCTCTCAACGAACAACAACGAGCAAACAGCAGTAGTCGGTCACCGCTAAACCTTAAACTAGTAATCGGATTTGGGTCACTTCAGGCTGCAGACTGAACGAAGCCGTAGTTGTGTGTTTCCAGTGACTGTTGTGCATTTTTAAATCTGAGAAGAATAAAAACAGGAGAAAAGTTGTCTTAAATCAAAGAGTCTGGATTTATTAAAGCAACTGTGCCACAATTACAGAGAAAATGAAAACGAAACCTTCTGTCCCTCACGCAAGATCCGTCTCTCCCTAATCTTGAATGGCAAAACAAAAACAGGCTCTTATACAGTCGACAAACGTCATAACATCAACATGAGGTAAAACGTACTACAGTAAATCTAAACAACCTCCAAACAGAGACTTGTCTGGTTCAGCATCGATCAGATTTGTCCCCGAGGATCCCACTATTCTAAATGATGAGAATGAACAAAGCAATAGATTGTTGTTTTGACGATACTGGATAAAGACAGATCTCTAAACCCAAAAAATACATTCTTTAACAGAAAACAAAGTAAAAGATCCACCACAGTGACGTCAGCTCCCATTGGGCACCACCATTTTCTGATGTGGATGTCAGCAGACTTGTTTCTTTTATTATGTTTTAGATGAATATTGCCATTTAAAATGTGCAAATTATAATGATCTCGGGGTGTCATAGATTCTAATTACACAGCAGGCGCACTCACAATATGCCTGCTTTTAAAAACAATCTTAAAATCTTACAATTAGTGCTATGTCTGCTATTTTCTTCTTGACAGTACAACGAGCATCCCGACAATGGTGATGCTGCTTTAGGCGTTCCCCACTGACATGGTGACGCCTGGGGGCAGCTCTGTCCTTCACAGTGAACAGTGCACTCGTGTGACAGCTTTAATCAGCCCTGGACACACCGGACTGTTGGACTCACACCGCAGTGGTTTTCCCCTGGGAAATTTGTCCTCTGCACCTGACCCACCATGAACAAATTTGTGTTAAAGGTCTTATTTTATACACAAAATTGAGAGTTGTGAGTTTTAAACCATGTTAGAATGTTATTATCGCCTCAAAAACAAACCTGGAGTTGTGTTTTGTTTCACTTACACATGTTTGAGTTGTCCTTTATTATTAACTCGAGGACCTACGACATCATATACGATACCAAGGAATATATTTTCTATAACCATAACTTTCTATAATGCATAACTTTCTAACCATAAAAGATAGAAACATACTTTTTCCCCTCTGAAAGTGCAGACATAGAGGTTTCCGTACATTTCTGCAGCTTTATCCTATGTCACACTCACGCTGTGTGATGACGTGTGCAAAACAAGTGTCCAATAGGAACTTTGTTTTCTGCCAAACTCATGCGCTCCGTCCAATTTGATTGACCCAAACTTTGCCAAAGAGTGAAGTGAGTCAAGATGGTCGACTCCTCTGACTGTGTGTTTATAACGAGTGAAAAAGTCGCTCTAAGTGCAGTTTTTTTCTCAAATAAATGGCAAATTATGCGTCTTGGTCTGCGTAATTGAGCATCCCTTGCTATTTTTATTTGAAAGGATTATTTCACTCAAAATGAACAAATTCAAATGTAATAAACACCAGGGAAATGCAGAAGTGCTGTGGCTCTGGCCCTGGACTTTACAGGAGCTGTTTCCATGACTGGACCAGGAAAGTAATGGGGCCATTGCACTATTTTGGGGGCAATAAGGATAGTTTTAGTTTACTTACAAACTTGATATTTTGCATTTTTGTAGCTAAGGCCCTAAATTAAGCATTTTTATGTCCAAAAATGTGTTTATATGTGTTTATACATGTGTTTTGTATGAAAGAGTGTGAATTTTATTTTCTCGTTTTTTGTTTTCATCCTGGCCCTGTAGCTTTTATCACAGCCTCATGACACAACTACAGCAGCAGATTGTGAAATAACAGGTTGGACTGGACAAAAGGATGTAGAACACTTCATTATGTGGCCATACTGGCTCGTCAAAGCCTGATCCCGTCAGATCTCAGAAGCTAAGCAGGGCCGGGCCTGGTTAGTACTTGGATGGGAGACCACTGGGAATTCCAGGTGCCACAGTGGGGCGCCAGTGGCAAAAACTGTCGTAGTGTCTTTAGGCAAGACACTTCACCCACATTGCCTAGTATGAAAGTGGTGTGTGTGTGAATGGTGGTGGTGGTCGGAGGGGCCGATGGCGCACATTGGCAGCCTTGCTTCCGTCAGTCTGCCCCAGGGCAGCTGTGGCTACAATAGTAGTTTACCACCACCAGGTGTGGAGTGAATGAATAATGCTCTGTAAAGTGTCTTTGAGTGTCCTGAAAAGCGCTATATAAAACTGATGCATTATTATTATTATTATAGGGTAAAAGGGGCAGTTTTAAAATCAAAATTAAGAAAAAGAAAAAAATCCAGGTGAGGAGAAATGTACTAAAATTGCCTTTAGGTCTTGGGGGGTTGTGCATCTCCAAAGTTCAAATTGCTGTTATAACATTAGGCAAGGCAAGTTTATTTGTATAGCACAATTCGTACACAAAGTAATTCAAAGTGCTTTACAGAATAATATTTCCATGGAGACAGGCAGGTAGAGTTTGTTCACTGATCCAAAAGTTACCGGTTCAAATCCTGCACTCGACATGGACCTCATCAGTTGAGCTGTTAGATCCACTGACCCACAGGTTGGCGGTGCGATTCCAGCTCCCACAGATGAAGGCTGTTGTGATCATATTTACTCCAGCTCCATTCCTATCACCATATAGATTGTAATTTAGTTGAAAAGAAAGCTCTGTAGGCCTTCACAGATCGATTTCACTCTTGCCTGGGCGTTAAGTATATTCAGTGGTGTTTTCTATTTGTTATATTTTTATATCTCACGTCGGGAGAAGTGGGTGGATGGCGTACCCCGGAAAATATATTGTGGCTAAATAATTAGTGCGTTCATATGAATGTTTATTAGCAGCTACCAAGTTTACATGTTAGAAAGCAACATGGATTGTAAAATAAACCCCAAATCAAAGCAGATACAGCCTACGTAATTAACATCTGTCCTCCTCTGTCCCAGGTTAATGGGACAGACAACTGAGACCTTCCGCAGAAAAGCAAAGTTCTCAATATAAAACCTTCAGCAAATCATGTAAATTCAACCTCTCGATTATTCTGAAAGTCCAATCAGTCTCGACTTGATTTAGCAGATAATATTTCTGTACTTAATCTTCATCCAACTTGCCAAATTCTTGACATTTTCCCACTGTGTGCATGCTGGCTGAATCTTCTTTGATTTCCTTCACTGGAGACATGTATCACTGCTTTGAGTCTCCTGCATGCTGATCAATAAGTTCCATTTTTAAAAGTACACAGTTGTCTTCATCTGGTCCAGGAGTGAGGAGAACGGCACATTAATCTCCTTAAACAGTGGGTGACGAGCAGCGTGGAGGAGCTCGCCAACTGTGAGGGAGCAAAGCACAGTTTGAGCAAGTCATGTGAAGGACATTAAAACACGCCACGTTTGGAGAAGGAAATGTGGCTACAGACGCGCACTAAAATGAGGAAAATGTGAATAAATTATAGATGATTATTATTAGATTTGAACTCACTGTGAATAAAACCCTGGATACAGCGTTAAAGATTCTCTACAATCCGTGTATCATTTGTTCATTAGTTTTTCAAAATAAAAACAAAAATAAGAAAACAGTGTGTGTTTTGGGGGAGGGGGGGGCACATTATGGCAACATAAATGGAAACACCTTTTATGTTGCCATTTATGATGCCATTCTGACAATTTACTCATGAGGAGGTGCGTTTAGACCTGCTTTTAGTCCTGATTTAATCCTGATTTAGACCTGGTTTTAGTCCTGATTTAATCCTGATTTAGACCTGGTTTTAGTCCTGATTTAATCCTGATTTAGACCTGGTTTTATTCCTGGTTTAGACCTGGTTTAGACCTGGTTTAGTTCTGCTTTAGACCTGCTTTTAGTCCTGGTTTAGACCTGGTTTTAGTCCTGGCATAGACCTGCTTTTAAACCAGGACTAAACCAGGTCTAAATCAGGACTAAATCTGGACTAAACCAGGTCTATACCAGGACTAAAACCAGGACTAAACAGGTCTGAAAGAAAACCAGGACTAAAATCAGAACTTAAACCAGGTCTAAACCAGGTCTAAACCAGATTTAAACCAGATCTAAACCAGGTCTATAACAAGACTGAAACCAGGTCTGAAACAGGACTACAACAAGATTTAACCAGGATTAAAGCGCCTCCTCCTCCGCCCTCAGCGTCTCTTCACCACCAGTACACGAAAATATGGTCCTGAAAACAGTGCAATCGAAACTTAATAATTACATGTCGGAATGGCAATGAAAAAAGTGAATGTGCCGCCACTCCGACCACGGGGGGAAAATGTCGGAGTGCAGGACGTTTGATAACAAATGGACACACACCACTCCGACATTTAGACGTCAGTGTCGGAGTGTTGGTGTGTCGGAATGACAGCCTGTAACCCCTTGCTTTAGTCCTGCTTCAATCCTGGTTCAGTCCCAGTTCAGTCCTGGTTTAGACCTGATTTAGAGCTGGTTTAAACCTGGTCCAGGCTCTGCAGTCGCCCACTTTCCCCGGTCACTGCCTTAACTAACTGAGTTTCTGCGGAAAACCGAGTCCTGCTCCACTCCTGGTTTAGACCTGGTTTAGTCCTGGTCTAGTCCTGGTTTAGACTTGGTTCAGTCCTGGTCCACTCCTGGTTTAGACCTGGTTCAGTCCTGGTCCAGTCCTGGTGATACGTACGTACACAGATTATTCATTATTCATTTAAACACAAAAATTGAAAACTGAAAAATAAATAAATAAATAAATAAGAAAAAAGTGTGTGTGTGTGGGGAGAGTTTAGTCCTGGTTCTGCCTTGGTTTAGTTGTGGTTCAGTCCCAGTTCAGTCCTGGTTTAGACCTGATTTAGAGCTGGTTTAACAATTTTGGAGACAAATAATGAAGAGTTGTTTTTTTCTTATTTTTGGTTATATTTGAAAAATGAATGAACAAATGATACACGGATTCTCTACTCTTCTCTTTATGTTGCAGTTTTTCTGTTGTATCGGTAATTGGTACGGCAGTCTCATGGTAACGCTGAGGGGAGGGTCTTGACACTCAATTTTCCTTTATGTTTTTGGACATAAACGTCATGAAAAAATATGTTTATATGTTATGGCGCTACATTCTCCTTCCATCGAGTGCACAGTCCTTTGCTTTGTTGTGTCTGGATCCAGTGGTGGAGCTAAACTTGATGTGAGGGGGCAGTCAAAGGTGGTCAGGAGGTGGTCAGGAGGTGGTCAGGGGTGGTCAGAGGTGGTCAGGAGGTCGTCAGGAGGTGGTCAGAGGTGGTAAGAGATGGTCAGGAGGTGGGCAGAGGTGGTCAGGAGGTGGTCAGGAGGTGGTCAGAGGTGGTCAGAGGTGGTCAGGAGGTCGTCAGGAGGTGGTCAGAGGTGGTAAGAGATGGTCAGGAGGTGGGCAGAGGTGGTCAGGAGGTGGTCAGGAGGTGGTCAGAGGTGGTCAGGAGGTGGTCAGAGGTGGTCAGAGGTGGTCAGGAGGTGGTCAGGAGGTGGTCAGAGGTGGTCAGGAGGTGGACAGAGGTGGTCAGAAGCGGTTAGAGGTGGTAAAAGGTGGGCAGAGGTGGTCAGGAGGTGGTCAGAGGTGGGCAGAGGTGGTCAGAGATGGTCAGAGGCGGTAAGAGGTGGTCAGGAGGTGTCAACGTTTCATCAGGGGGGTGTTTAAAAGCGAACAGCCTGTCATTCATTATTATTCCTATAAGCCGTTCATCACGAGGCAGTCAGTTAATCCAATCTCACAGGAGATTTTGCTGAAAGCAGGTGTAATTTCCTGTATTTTGGTGGGGTTTAGTCCATTATTATTTCAGCATGATTAAACCCCGGTTTTCAAATTACTTGGTCCCACAGACTCTGCGTGTGTGCGCATGTGTGTGTGCATGTGTGTGTATGTATGTGAGCGTGTGTGCATGTGTGTGTCTGTGTGTGTGTATGTATGTGAGCGTGTGTGCATGTGTGTGTGTGTGATGTACATGTTTAATGCCATACTGTGGAACACTGCAGGCACATAAACAGCTCTATCAGAGCATGTTAGGAGCTCGCACGTCCCGAAGCTCCAGTCCTGCTGTACGCATCAGCAGCTGGTGATAAATGTGGTGGAAAACATCCAGCGTCATTTGAATGAAGCACCCAAAAATATTCAGACTGCAGGTGGCCTCTCCCATGGGATTTGCAGGATAAAAGTGCAGAAATCAGAAAAATGCAGCATTTATCTGAAGAGGAAATCAAAAAGAATCATGTTAAAAAGAAGAAATATTCTCTTCTAGCCCTAAAACATTTTAATTTTGTTAATTAATCAAGTAAACATATTGCTTGAGCTATTTCTTAATTCAACCTTCAAATCACTACAATAACCTTGCCTAACCACCAAAGAGCAGTTCTGGTCCAAACAGCTCAGATGAGTGGGAGCGGTGAGTGGTGTTAGAGCTCTTGGTCTGAGCAGCTCTTCCCCTGAGCAGAACCCAGTGCCCAGGAGGACACTCAAGATCAGATATAACGGACCGGATCTGCCCTGCACTCTCTGTGCTTTGCACCACCTTGGAACCAGCCGGGCCCCCCAGGTCGGGAGGACAGAGCAGCCACTGGCCCGGACCTAGTCCACTACACACTGGTCTCACTTTCCCTGTATGGTATTACTCAGAACAAGATCTGACTTTCCAGATCGGATCCGCGCCATCATCTGGACCTCAGAACCAGAAGTGTATGAGGCCGGGACAGAACCGCTCAGACCCAGTCCACTGCTGCTCCCACCTGGAACCAGCGAGAACCACAGAGAATGGAGTCGAATGACAAACCCGTCCACACCAGAGGCAGAATCCTTACACACAGATGGTTTCATAGGACCAAACTCCCAGTCCAGACTGTAGACTCAGGGCATGTTACTTTGAAAAAGTAATTAGTTAAAATTACTAGTTACTTCGACCAAAAAGTAACCAACACTGTGTTCTCTGAGTTACTTCACTATGAAAGTAACTACCAAGGAAAGTAAATATTGCACAACTTTTTTTAGTTTCAAAATGTCACGTAGCTTGTGTTAACAGCCTCTGGGCCATCACCATTACCGGTGTCAGCTGCGTTTTTGGTAGAAGCCTGTGCCGTAAACTGGAGTTTCTTACATTGGATGTGGACAATCTCTTTGCTCTGGGACATAATGTACACTCCACATGTACAGTTTATCTTTTACCTTGATGAGGTTAAAGTAGTGCTTGAATTTCTGCCTCGAAAACATCGTCTTTCCCTGTGACTCTGGACTCGCCCTCTCAGATAGTTTGTGTGTGCTGCTTTGTGCTGGGTTTGTGTGGAAACACACGTCTGTGCATGAAATCTTAGGGCGCACTCACTCACTAGAACTTCAGAACTGTGTTCAAGCACGATTGTGTAGGGTTCTACGGCCACACTCACACCTGCACAACCAAATCGAGCCACAGCCAGAACACGCCGTCACACAGCGCTGTTTGTTTACATGATGCGCAGCTAACGTTTTTAGTAGAGAAAATATGTCCAGCTGCATGAAATATCTATTAAATAGTGAGGCAGATATGAGTCCTGAGACGTGCTCCTCTGAGAGATTATGGATAGAATAACAGCGCAGAGCAGTAAGGATGGGAGGAGACGAGAACAGGAGGAGATGAGGACAGGATCAGATGAGGACAGGAGGAGTGTAGACAGGAGGAGACGAGAACAGCCGGACACAAGGCTGCAAAACTTTTGTCTCTATCAGTCCTTAAGGTAAGCGTGGATTCATTGTGTGTTTTAGAGCTGACTTTATTCACTGTTTTTATCGCATGAGCAGCATCAGTGCATCTGACAGGGATCGTATAGTAAAGTTGTGAGTGTGTATGTACATGAAGCAACTGTGCCGTGCTTTGGTCCACCTCCTCCATCTCCCACCTCCCAAATGTGCCGTACCAGTGCACGGTTCTTTTGCACTCACACTGGACAAATGTAGTTCAGTGTCTTGCTGTTTGCGACATTTTGGATTAAAGAAGGCCATGGCGGGTCCCAAGAGGGCTGTGGCTGTGATCTTCTTGCACGTCCCTCACACACAAGTCTGGTCCGGAAAGATGTCGCTCTCAAAAGGTTATTTTAAAGTCTGTTAGCTCTCCTGAATAATAAATGTTCATACTTCAAGCCAAAGCTGGCTCTGAATGACACAGAATATATGACGAGAGAGTTGAAAGGAAGAAAAAAACAGGTAGACTTTCTCATTCACTTTATTTTTTATCCCAGTATTAATGAAAAGAATAAACCCCTGCTGTGGGTTGGTGACATGAGCCTGTTCTCAACAAGCAGAAAACTAAAAAGCTTGAAAAAAATACAAAGAATAAGATGAACAAACAGTCAAAATTAGCCAGTTAAAACCACTCTAATAAAAAAAAAAAATAATAATAATACTAACACGTCGTTTAAGCTTGTAGTTTTTGACACCACACAGAGCTCAACTCCACAATCTGGAGTCTCTGCAGCCTGATCTCCAGCTTTTTGAGTCTGACTTTAAGTTCACATGACCTTAACAGGTTTTCTCCTAGTCCTCCCACACCGGTCAGAGCTGATATGAGCTTTGAGTAAACCAGATTGTCTAAATCCCTTCCCACACAGGTCACATCTGTATGGTTTCTCTCCTGTGTGGATTCTCGTATGAACGTTGAGTGGTCCGATTTGTCGAAATTGCCTCCCACAGTGGTCACAGCTGTACAGTTTCTGCCCAGTGTGGATTCTCACGTGAGCTTTGAGTGCACCAGTTTGTCTAAATTCCTTCCCACAGTAGTCACATCTGTACGGTTTCTCCCCCTTGTGGATCCTTACATGTTGATGAAAGGCAGTAAGTTGAGAAAATTCCTTCTCACACTGGTCACAGCTGTATGGTCTTTCTCCTGTGTGGATCCTTGTGTGAGCTTTGAGTGCACAAAACTGTGTGAATTTCTTCCCACACTGGTCACAGCTGTATGGTCTTTCTCCTGTGTGAGTTCTGTAGTGTATTTTCAGCTGGGAAGCGTATTTCCATGCCTTTCCACACTTGTCACAAGTGAACCTCATTCTGTTGTTGGATCCTGCAGCTCTGCATTACAACAAAGGAAAGGACGTTATGTGTAAAAGCACTGAATACACATAAAATAACACAGATTAATGTTTAAGAGCGTTTTAATGTGTCTAACCCTACAAGTTACATTAGTTTGTAGTTTATTTTGAAGGCACACTTTTTCTGTCTGTATCAATAGAATATCAAATGAAGGTATAACATACACAGATATGTAAAACATATTTTGCTGTGAATCCCATATGAGCCACAGATATGATACTTACAAGAGTAGTGGGAGAAAGTTCTGGAAGTCCTTCAACCAATAGATGGTAGTTCACTCCGTCAAAAGTTGTTTTCCGCGTCCGTCTCTGCCACTTCTTTGTCTCTGAACATTGCAGCAGTTGGTTAAGTGTCCCTCCACCCCTCCCCACTCTTTTGATTGGTCCACAGCAGCAAATCGGGAGCGTTTGAGGGTGGGCGGCTTTGCAAATCTCACATTATGCACTCTCTTAAGACAAAGGACAGCATTTCAATAACAAAGGTCATTAACTGTCAGGCAGCCAGGTGGATTTGTCCATGGAGCTGTGGTAGTTTCCAAGTCCTCTCAATTTTAGAAAGTTGCTTGCAAGTTGGAACAGTTGCAGGATGCTTTTGTTGGGCTTTTGTTGGGTTGAGCAAAACCATACCGTTATAAATGAGGTGATTTTTAGCCTTTTGTTCAGGTCTGTTTTGCCGTTATAGACTCACAACAGACAAATAAAGGCTGTTTACAGTGATCAACAATGTAAAGCGTTTCTTGATTGTTTTAAATACGCACATCGTAGTAGCACTCGGTCAGAGGGGACACACAACATTTAACTATGTGCCTATGATTGCATTTGCATGGGGCTGGGCTTCAGTGGCTCGGTTGCTTGTTGCTCTCCGAGGTTATGTTTACACTGACACGAATCACTGTATCACTGTATTGGAAACAGTTTGCATCCAGACACAACATGTCTGGACCATCTGAAACACTAGTCACATGACGTCATTACGACACCACGTGGATGTTTAAAAACAAGGAGTGGAGCGCCATATCTGAAGATGCCGTAGTTGTATGGAAGTTGCAGCAGCCGATTTCGAGCCGAGGAAGATGACAAGCGTGAAAACAGTCTTTTCATGGACCGATGCTGTTTCGTGTTAGTCTCAGGTTTGTTTAAATTGTTTTCGCAATAGTGTTGCATGCCCGATGCCACGAACCCAGTGAATCAGGAAGGCACATGTCACAGTGACGTGGTCCAATAAGAACGGCAACTAGCGCTCCTACATCAGCATAACGAACTGGCATATCCAGATCATTCTGTCTCTGGAGCCGTTTTCCATCAGATTAGTGTGGATGAACACTGCATCCACTATGAACACAACTCGAATACATACTAGTGTGGACGAGGCCTGAAACTCTCTGAGCTGATGGGCTGAGGCAAAGGTGTGAAGGGCTCAGGGACTGGGGCATTGTCCAGGCAGAAGACATGTCTGTGTGGGGGAGGAGAGGGGGTTGATTAAAAATGCAGGTTTAGATCATTCACAGACTCACTGACACATATCTGCAGGAGATTAAATGACCTGTGTTCTTAAGGTAGTCTTGATGATAGTTGCATATATCTGCAGTTGGTTAAGTGCCCCTCCACCCCTCCCCGCTCTTTTGATTGGTCCACAGCAGCAAATTAGGAGTGTTTGAGGGTGGGCGGCTTTGCAAACCTCACATAATGTCATTAATAAAGGTCATTAAGTGTCAATCAGTCAGGTGGATTGGTCCATGGAGCTGTGGCAGTTCATTTTAACAACTTTTGTTAGAAATTTGCATGCAGATAATCACAGTTGCAGGTTGCATTTGTCGGGTTGAGCAAACATTTGATGGTGCAAATTAAGTGATTTTTAGGCCTTTGTTCAGGTCAGTTTCACAGGAATAGACTCACAAAAGACTGAAATACAGGCTGATTACAGTGATTAACGTTGTAAAGCGTTTTTGATTTATGTTTACAAGATACACATCTCATTAGCACTTGGTCAGAGGGGACACACAACAACCTTACGTTTATGCAGTTATTTGCAGGGGGTTGGGTTTCGTTGGCTTGGTTTGTTGTTCTCTGAAACTGTGACAACCCTGATCTGTGACCTGATGGGCTGAAGCAAAGGTGTGAATGGCTCAGGGACTGGGGCATTGTGCAGGCGTCAAAGGGAAGACGTGTGTTTGTGTGCAGGAGGAGAGGGGGACTGATTCAAAATGGAGGTTTTAGATCATCATCATCAGAGAGGACTGTAAGTAGAGGTTTGTAAGTAGAGTACAATGTTGTCAGCATTGAAACTAATTTTATGATCGAGGCTGGGTGTTTTTCCCCTCTAACAGACCCTTTTAGTGTCAGTAAATAGTTATGACGGAGGCTCGGTTGCGCATTTTGGCAACAGAAGTACGGCAGAACTCAGCAGCTCGTCGAGCTCTGCAAAAGGATTATCATCAAAAGATCGAGAATATTTCCTCAACAAGCTGATGTTGACAAACAGTGTCCGACTGCCAGATCCTTGTTCCAGTAGAATACCGATTCTGACAAACACACACTGAACAACCAGACATTTTGGTGCTGGAAATGTTTTTATCTCCGTCTTCTTCTGTCCATGTTCAGTCTGAATGAATCGGAATGAAAGGGGAACAATGTCACTTCTGTTGCCAAAATGCATGCTTTTTTTTTATCACTTTCGCCCTAAAAGAGTCTATACTTGGGGTTTTGGCCAATGGTTCATTGGAAAATGTGAAAATAAACTGGGATAGTATACATCCCTGTTTAGTGCTCATATAATTAAGACTACTTTAATATTAGAGGTCATTTTAACTCAGATATTTGAGTTTCGCCTCAGTCTTCACTTTGACATTGCCCCTCTCCCTGAGCCCGTCACACCTCTGCCTCAGCCTCAGCTCCGTGGGCTTTTCCACCTGGATGACTGACATTTAAAAAGCTTTACTATTGTAATTTTGACCTTTGTCTTGTGGGGCAGCCTAATGTTTGGCTGCTTTGTACGTATATCATAACATAAATGCTAAATGTTGTTAAATCTCCCTGTATCCTGTTTATCACCTTAATTTAAACGTGAAGTGAAGCATAGCACACTTAGATGGCCGATGTCTAAAACTTTTTTATTTTTATATTTAAAATATTTCAGAAAAAAGTCTTTGTCAGATCATTTCTTCTTCTTGCTTCGGGACATTCTTATACATCCATTTATGCAAACTCATTTAACTTGCTTGTACAACACTCACTGAAAAACACCGTGGAGCTACAGGATCCACCGACAGAATGGTGTTCACATCACAGAGCGACAATGTACAAATGTGACCAGTATGGGATGGAATTTAGAGTCTTGTGCGCTCCATGTACATATGAAAATCCACACAGGAGAAAAATCATCAAAATGTGATGTTTGTGATGAGACATTTTCAGTGTGAAGTTTTCTTGTATCACACAAAATTCCGTTCAGGACATTTTCAGAGTTGACCTCCCTAGAAACACCTAAGAAAATCCACACAGGAGAGAAGCTGATAAAATGTGACCAGTGTGGGAAAGCTTTCTGTGCATCATTCAATCTCAATAATAGGGCCCGACCGATATTGATTTTGTTACAGTCGATATGATACCGATAAAATGGAAGTTGGAGCTGCCGATATAATAACCAATATATTTATGATGTAAAAATTCACTGTAAATCTTCAGTTGTTTATAAAACTTAGGTTTGGCTCTATTGGATTTTCAGTTGAGTTTATTTAGGTGACATTTATTGTTATTCTGCCTCTTTACATCATATTTAAAGACAGTAGGTCGGCCTAATGGTGTTTTTGTATGATATTTTAGCCAGTTAATAAAGTACTATAAGTAAACTACCGCTATTAGCTTTTAGCGGTAAATGCGTGTGTGCCACGGTAATTAACGATCTGCTAAATGCTGATAATTCACACTTCTATTCACAGCTCATTTACATATCAGTGTGTGTCCAGTAACATATATACGGCCACTATAGTCACTTTACAGTCGCTAATAGAAGAGAAAACAGCCTGTTTATGTGTGAGAGCTACAGCAGCTAATCACTAACCAATGAGAAAGAACCAAAATGAGCTTCAAAACGACACATTTCAACACTCAGCCTCACACAGGCTCCTCTCAGATCACAAGTCTGCACTAAGAACGGTCCTTTAATCCAGACTCAAACTGATCATCCGTAAAAAGAAGAGAATCTCAGTGTTGCGCACTCGGATCTGTGGCTGCGGCTGTAAACAAGTGCACATGGCGATGCGTTTGTACGACGTCATAGATACAGACAAATTACTCCACAGATAAATATTCATGTGGCGCCACATATTAGGACATTTATCTGTCTGTAAATTGGATTAAATGGACAGAATATAGAGAGTCTGAGCTTTATAACAAGGTAAAACATGTCCAAGTGGAATATCAGCCCATATCAGCAAGATTTTGGCTGATATGTTTCCATGTGCCCATATCGGCTGATAATATCGACCAACCGATATATCAGTCGGGCCCTACTCAATAAGCTCATGAAAATTGACTCACAAAGGCACTTACTATACTGTATGAGTGTGGCCAGTGTGAAAAGGCCTGCTATGATCGCAAGACTCAAGACAAATGCATGATTTTTATTTTCAGTTGTATTCTTTATCTAAGCTTAACTAACGAACACAAGGGGAAAAAACTGTTTGTCCTCCACAGAACCGCCTGTAACCTGTCCAAATCTTCCAGACTGAAGAGAAAAGCCACAGCTCTGACCAGTGTGGCAGGACTTTGAGAAAACCTGCTCATTTGAAGGTGCATCATCTTAAACACATTAAAGGGTGAATTATGGTTCTGCGTCGACTCATTGCCCCTGTCGCCTCGTTGCTTTTGATTTATGGGTCTGCATCGAGGTCCATGCGAACAAATGCTTCAGGTGCAATTGTTGTCAAAGAAACAAAAGAGGAGACATAGAAGGTTGGCCGTACACACTTTGTATGAGTCAAGGCGAACAACTGGAGAATTTTCCACACTCGTTTGACCACTGAAAGTACTGGATGATGAAATGCCCTTCAGGTATTTCAGGATGTCAGCAAGTCGGTTTGATCATCTTGTTCGTCAGCTGAAACCTCTCGTCCACCACCAGAAAACACAGAATGCCCAGTATGCCCGTTGAGTGGAAAAATATTTATAGTGGTTCAATGATTTAAAAAGTTGATTTACAGGCAAGCACAAAAAAGGTAGACTTCTCCTTTCATTCCTATCATAAATGGATAATATTTCAGGGGCCAAAAGTTACGCACAGACAATTTCTTTCATAGCACATCAATAAGTCCCACACAACACATCAAATAAGGTAATACAGATAATTGGCCGTGCAAATTACTCGGGGCTCACGTGACCACCAGAACCTGTGCAACTGGGAGATTTAAACTACCGGTGAGGAGGGAGAAGGTGGCAGCGCTAGAATAACTAAATGATCTATTTTAGCGTGATTAAGATGGGCAAAACTGGCACCTCTAAGGTTGCACCCTTAGTCACGGCAGAAGACGCTGGAGAGGTTATGGAAAAGACTCGATTGTCGACTCCAGCGGCCCAGAAGCAACAAGTGAGGATCGACTACTGACGGTGAAGAAGAAGAGAAACTGAAAGTTGTTGAAAGAAAATGGTTCGGGAATGTATTTTTTCAGCGTTTTTCCAAAAATATAATTCACACATAAATAAATGGGATTAGAAACGAGTCTTTTGGGCTTTCGCATGCGCAGTGGGAAATCAACAGAGGGAAGTGTAAGGTGCTTTTAAAGTTGTTTTCTAACATTTCCAGACACTAATGAGTGAACCAGGCAGAACGTTTTGTTTGTTAGACTCGTGGCTGTTGTAAGATGGGTTAAAGTGGTGTTAAGCTTCTTCTGTGTGAAGCAAATTGGTGTTTTACGTGGAAGTTTAGAACTTGCTCCCATCACTACACTAGTTTGTTGCCTTGACAGACTCACTGCCACAGCGAGATCTCCGCCGAGGAAACTGATCTGTGCCGTTGTTTGGCTTCTGACAGAATTCGACCTCCTCTAGCAATGAACTTTAGCTTCAAATGTGCCAGAGTTCCCCTTTAACACTGACGTCCACATCATATTTGTTAAACTGTAGTGTACAGTTTTGTATATTTAGGGAGAAATGTTGTGTATGAGCTTGGGTGACATAGGCTTGTGGGCTTTGGACAGAATCTTACATTTAACCGTAAGAAGGGATCGTTATTTTACTGAAACATGCATGGATGACATCTAAACCCTTTTCAGGCATGGTTTTGATAAGGGAGCATTATAAAATGGTAAAAAGCAAATCGATTTTGCATAATACGCCCTCTCTAATGTATGCGGATGGTGGGTGAGCGTTTGAAATCTCTTCTGCTCCATCCCGTCCTTCCTTTTCGACTAATCTGAAGGAGTGCTCTATTAGAGTCATGTCAATTTTCCGCTGACATTTTTTCCCATTTTAATTCATACACTTATGCAAGCTCTTGGCCAATTTTGATCTGTCTTTCTTTATTACCCTTGATTGCCAGGTTGAAGCGTTTGTATTCCCGTAACATATCCCGAACAGTGTCTGACTTGCATATAGATGAGCCAGAGCGGGTGATCCTGGGATACTTCAGATGGATTTTCTTTGAGGTTTGAAAACACCAATGAATGGATGTTCTAATTAAAGCCCGAGTTGCTAATGAAGCCGATATTAGCCGACGATTTTTCCTCTGTCAATTAACACTTAGCCCTGATTTGGTAAATGCGTGTACGCACAAAGCTAATTACCACCAGGGTTGTGTTGTTATTAAAGGGTGGATGTTATTTTCAGATGCTCTTTAGCGCATGGGCTCCTCTAATCACATGCACACCCCCACTATCACAGCCAGGCTATTAACTCTTTATGAGACCTGAGCCTGGGCTAATCACGTCAGCGACTCGACAAACAAAGATAATTGGGAGAAGGCCATGCATCATCACACACACACAGAAAGTCAATCCCAACATCAATACAACAATAATTCTGATAACTTTTATTTTTCTGAATGCAATACTTATGTAATATAAGACGTTATGTAATGGATAACACTTTAAATGTGTAGAAGTCTGCACTGTGTAATATTAAAAGGAACTGTACGCAAGATTTAGTCATTTAATTGGATGATGGAGTCAACCAAAACTTACAGACTGTGCGATATTTTCGATGGTATCACTCAGCTCCAGCTCAAACTGTACGACCAAATTGCAGGGTTTAAAAGTTCACAGCTCACGATTCATGTTCTCACACTGTACGAACGATTTCAACAGCGTGAAACCCTCACGAGAGGCGACTGGGTTTGAAACAAGTTTGATATTCATGCGACCTACGATCAGGAGCTGGTCGTGAGGTCTAAAACTAAACCAGGACTAAATCATATCTAAACAAGGACTAGACCAAGTCTAAACCAGATCTAACCCAGGACTAAACCAGGTCTATAACAGGACTAAAACCAGGTCTAAACCAGGACTAAAACCAGGACTAAACCAGGTCTAAACCAGATCTAAACCAGGACTAAACCAGGTCTATAACAGGACTAAAACCAGGTCTAAAACAGGACTAAAACCAAGTCTAAACTAGGTCTAAACCAGATCTAAACTAGGACTAAACCAAGTCTATAACAGGACTAAAACCAGGTCTAAAACTAGGACTAAACCAGGTCTATAAAAGGACTAAAACCAGGTCTAAAACAGATCTAACCCAGGACTAAACCAGGTCTATAACAGGACTAAAACCAGGTCTAAACCAGGACTAAAACCAGGACTAAACCAGGTCTAAAACTAAACCAGGACTAAAATCAGGACTCAAAACAGGTCAAAACCAGGTCTAAACCAGGACTAAACCAGGTCTAAACCAGGACTAAAACAAGGACTAAACCAGGTCTAAAACTAAACCAGGACTAAAATCAGGACTCAAACCAGGTCTAAACCAGGTCTAAAACCAGGTCTAAACCAGGACTAAACCAGGCCTAAACCAGGACTAAACCAGGTCTATAAAAGGACTAAAACCAGGTCGAAAACAGGACTAAAACCAGGACTAAACCAGGTCTAAAACTAAACCAGGACTAAAAGCAAGACTCAAACCAGGTCTAAACCAGATCTAAACCAGATCCAAACCAGGACTAAACCAGGTCTATTACAGGACTAAAACCAGGTCTAAAACAGGACTAAAACCAAGTCTAAACTAGGTCTAAACCAGATCTAAACTAGGACTAAACCAAGTCTATAACAGGACTAAATCCAGGTCTAAAACTAGGACTAAACCAGGTCTAAAACTAAACCAGGTCTAAACCAGGACTAAACCAGATCTAAACCAGGTCTATAACAGGACTAAAACCAGGTCTAAAACAGGACTACAACAGGATTTAACCAGGATTAAACCAGGCCGCGCCTCCTCCTCCACCCTCAACGCTCCTACACCATCAGTCCATGAAAATATGGTCCTGAAAAGAGCGCAGTCGAAACTTATTAATTACATGTCGGAATGACGGGATGTTGAAAAAAAAGCGAATATGCCGCTGCTCCGACCACGGGGGGAAAATGTCGGAGTGCAGGACGTTTGATAACAAATGGACACACAAATGGCCACTCCGACAATTAGACGTCAGTGTCGGTGTGACGGTGTGTCGGAATGGCAGCCCGTAACCCAATATCACACTCATTTCTGTTAAAAATCCAAATCTGTTACGCTTTTTCGATTCCAACAGATGAAAGAATTTGTTTTGCCGCGTCTCGCCACTCAGCGCTGACACTAAACTATGATCCACGCCCCGGTGTGAGCCTCTTCTGTCACTGTGGAGCACACGGGGAGACGACAACAGTCTGACAGCACCACTCTCTCTTTCAACAAGTTTCTCTACAGATGAAAGTCTGCTGTGGCTTTTTATCCACTCCTCCATCAGATAACCAGCGGAGGGTGGCTCTGCTCCACTCTCATTTGATCTCAGCAGATGGGAGGATATCTGAGGATCCGTGTGTGTGTGTGCGATCCCACTTTGAAGACACAATTAACATGGGAACCCTTTGCCGATGCCTTTTGGTCCCCTCCGTCCCGTCAGCATTGCCCTTTGTAGTGTTGTGTTCAATTAGCGTTTGCCATCGTGACAAACTGTGAGAAAGATGTTAGTTCTTGGGCGGGCGGGCTGTCATACGCCTCACGCTTCTCTTCTTCAGTAGAAATGATGTAAATGGCAGGCAAGAGGAAAGTACTAGAAGTCACTTTTGCTTCTGAATTTCTCAAAAGAAAAAAGAAAAACATTTGGTGGAAGTTTTGAAATGGCAAAAACACGATCCACCCTTTCATATGGCGGTCAAAGTTTTTAAGAGGACATTTCACGACTCATCCAAGAAGCCTCAGTTCTGACAGTTTTTATTTATTTTTTGACATTTTGATTTAATAATTAAGTACTTGTAGTTTCATATGTGTTTTAGAGTACAACAATTACGATGATCAAAATATGACTGTTTTTCATAACTAGTCGTTATCATCAGTGGATTAATCACTGAAACCCTAGAAGTAATTTTGTTTACTTACTATCCAGGAAAAAAGGTTGGATATGTGAGCGTATATGGCCTTTTTGAAGAGGGCAGCCGTCAAGAGCCGTTTCCGGTGATGATTCCTGACAGTGTATTCTCATAAGAGAGCTGTAGGGGGAGCAATTTCACTTCAAGCAACTTAGTTACCTGCGTGAAGTCGGCCCCATCAAACGCAAACCTGCACAAAACCTATGTCAATCATTTGTGCTTCGTTTGTGCTGCAAAAAGTTTTGTTTGTGCTTCTTTAGTTTTTGAGAAATTAACAATTCTTTTATAGGTCAAAATGGGGTCAGCCCCACAGGAAGCTTCAAAATGCTCTAAACGCCTAAAATGGAGTCAGTCGTTTGTGCTTCGTTTGTGCTGCAAAAAGTTTCGTTTGTGCGATTCTGGTTCTTAAGATATTTGCAGTTTTATTTTCAGCCGATGACGTCGTCCAGCCCCTCAAAATGTGAAACAGCCTCAAAACAGGCAGAAAATTATAGAAAACATTTGTATTTCATTTGTTTTGTGCTGTGACGATTTTCATTTGTGCGAGTTTATTTCTAAAATTATTAATGATTATTTCTGTGGTAATTATAGGACATCATTTCTGCTCACCAACAAACGTTTTCTATCATTTTCTCCCTGTTTTGAGCGCTATTTAACTTTTTAAGGGGCTGGATGACGTCATCAACTGAAAATAAAACTGCAAATATCTTAAGATAGATGCAAGTTGTTCAAGACTCAAAATCAGGCTATACATGGGACTTCTTTGTTTATGAGGGCAGGACAGCAAGAATGGGTTAAGTTATGAACCTGTTGGACACATTTATACAAGCCCCATTCTATTTATGACCTTTTGCAGAGAAAAAAAAGTGTCAGTCTGTGGCACCATCAGAACACACAGACGAGGATACCCCAGGACTGCAGAAAATACGCTGGACTCCAGAGCTCCCTGTGGCAGTATAAGGCGGATTGCTCTTTGTCCAGTGGAGAGATCCTTGTGATGTGTTCGTCTGCTCCACTGTCCACACCGCCCATGGAGAGGAAACGGTGGAGCGCAGGGTGAAGGATGATGCAGGCCACTGGACTATGAGAGATGTGCCCATTTCACCAGCCATCAAGGACTATAACAAGTAGGGCTGGGCCGATAAAGCGATTACGATATGTATCTCGATAGACAAGTACTCAATCAATACAAAATGCGTTTGATAGAATTTTTTTTTTTAAGAAACTGGTGTAAGTTTAGCCAGAGCCCTCTCTGGTTTAGCTCTGCTTTAAATCTTTGTTGCGAAGTGAACTTGGTGCAGTAGCAAAGGCTTCGTCCTCTGGTGCGGAGCAAATCCTGGGACCATAGACAGTGTAAAGAATATAAACAGCCTATGATTAGGACCTGACCTGAACCTGTGCACATTAAAACTCATGTTACGCTCCACTGCAGCAGCCGTAGGTTCTGTTTAAAGAAACACCCTTCGCTTTGCCAATTACGCTCAAGTGCACTGTTTAGGACCTGTTTGAAATGACACACACACTCACAGGATTTACCGCACACAGAAGCTTTCAGTGGAGTTTGAGACTAAAGCTCCTGGATCATGGAGCGAGGAGCACCTGATGCAGCACCTGACGCAGCACCTGACGCAGCACATATGAGCTCTGGATGTGTCTCCATCCAGGTGAGAAGTTTTGTCTTTGTCTGTATGATTTGTGACCTGTGTCGTTCAGGCTGGAGCATCGTTTGTGTGGTTTCGATGCAGAACTATGAATCTATGGTATTCATGCGTCGGCTCCGTGCACAGGACACCAGGCGCCTTTTTCTTGTCTCTCGCTGTTTTCATTTGGTAACACAAGCAGAGGAAGGTTAAGTTTAAAATAAAAATGTTTAAATGAGTATTTTTCCCTCCTGGTCCTTATTTTAAATAGGTCATACAATGTTACGATAATTATTGATATCGACCGATATGAAACACTTATATCGTGATAGAGATTTCAGCCATATCGCCCAGCCCTAATAACAAGTATGTATATGATATGATATTGCTTCATCCCCTCTGTGTTTTGTACTTGCTTGTTGTTATGTATGAACTTAAATGTGTTATCCCGGGTTCTATCAATAGACGTCACCAAGAAATTAGGACATGTTTACCTTGCACAGTTCTGGTATTCAATAAAAAAGAAAAAGTCAGTGAATCAGCCCACATGTGTCTGCGTAGCTCTGTTGTTGTGTAAACATGTTTTCATGGTAACATAAAAGGGAGCAACATAATACTTGTTGCTAATGTGTTTGTGTTTTCCCTTAGGCACATGGGCGGCATTGACCTGATATTATGAGGTTTTACACAAAACAAAGAAATGGTACAAGACATTTTTTCACCATTTTGTGGACATTGCCGTAGTAAATGCCTTCATTCTTTAAAAAGGACACTGCACAACAAAGCGTAAAATCCCAGTGCACCAAAAGGCATTTAGAGAAACTCTTGTCTTTGAGCTGGCAGAGGCAGGAGCCATCAGAACTCAGCAGGAAGAGGAGTCGGGAGGAGAAGCATCATCCTCTGGTGCACATCATCCCAAGCACTGACAAGACACAAGGCAAGTGTCACGCTAAAACACCTGTAAAATGTTCTACCTGTAATGTGTCCCTGTGCTTCCAGCCACAAAGAGACTGTTAGAATGATTGGCACAAAGAACAAAGAAAAAAATAAAAGCGTTTTTACAGTTTGCAGTGTGAGAAATGTGTAAATATATACTTATTTTGACCCATAACACTTGTTGACTATATTTTATATACAGATATACATTTTATATTGTGTTTTGATGTGCTATATATTTATTTTCATAAGGAATAGAGCAGCTTGTATAGATAAAGATTCCTCCAAGTGTGAGCTTTCAGTAGAGCCTTCATTGATGTCTGTGGGTTGAAGCATTCAAAAGTTATTGCATTTTTCCAAACGTCTCCATTTGGAAGGGGTTGGATATATTTGGATAAAGCAAAAGTCCCTCTAAAAACACCTGGATATACTAACAAGAAAAGTCTAAAATTCTCATTTTTATGGATAATCTCATGAAATTTGAAATGTGAGGCCAAACAATAAAAGTTTTTAAAAAAAATCTCATTTGTATAGCTATAGATACATTTTTTATCGATATTCTCATCAAATTTGAAATGTGAGAGACCAACGTTGTTTTCAGTTGAAACACAGGGTCTTTCAGTCCTCAGTGACCTTCTTTCCGAAAAAAAAAAAAATTCTATGTGTTCCAAAGTGTATAAATACCTACCAGACTGACTTACAGTGATTCTGACACCTGTGGGTAAAACTATGGAAAGGTTTGGATAAATTTGGATGAAGCAAAAGTCCCTCTAGAAACACCTGGATATACTAACAATAAAAGTTGTCTAAAATTCTCATTTTTATAGATATTCTCATCAAATTTGAAATGTGAGGCCAACATTCTTTTCAGTTGAAATATGGAGTCTTTCAGTCCCCAGTGACTTACTGCAGCTTTCTACACCTTAATTTTAACAAAAAAGTTAAGGTGAGGATGAGAAAAATTATTTTCTATGTGTTCCAAAATGTATAAATACCTACCACACACACTTACAGTGATTCTGACACTTGTGGATAAAACTATTGGGTGGTACCTTACAAAAAAAAAACAAAAAACTGAGTTTTCATTAATGGCAAATCAGTTTGGAGATTTCAGAGCAAAAGTAATTTCACAAAAAATGGCCTGGAATTGTTTTAAAGACTTTAAAGACAACTCTACTGGTCTTTACTCATTTTATCAGTAGTCCACAGTTTTCTCAGTCCAACAGATTAACCAAGCTTATTGAATACCTGAATAGTCTTTATACACATGTCTATTGTGTATAGTGTGAATTAAATGCAGAGCGTGGGATGAGCTTCTCAAATCTGCAAAACAAATTTACCTATGGGTACAAATAAAGCAACCTAAGTGATTAGCAGAGAAAGAGAGCTGTCCATGGTGCTAAAAACCTTAAATCACAGACAAACCCTCTCTTCATGACTCCAAACTGCACCTGACAAGCGCCCGCCGGAGGAAGTCAGTCTCACTTTGACAGTTTCACTATGACAAAACAATCAGACCCTTCACCCTCTGACGGACAGACAGGTTGTTAGACTGCATAAAGTTATGACAGCGATGAAACAGTCAAAGTGTAATGATGTTGCTGTGACGTGTCCGGTCATTTAAACAGGTTTTGGCGTTGTCTTCCTACCAAAGGAGGCAGGAAGACAGCGCCATCTACAGTCCAACTTCCTCAAGACAGTGTCCCAGATATGTGAGAGCAAAAAAGCCCCCTTGTCCCCAGTTGATAGTCCCGTGGGCACGTTTCCGCAGATGGTGCTGTCCTCCTGCCTCCACCGGTAGGAAGACAGCACCAAAAAAGAACCTAATAACATAAATTATCACAAAAAAAACAAATGCAGATGCAAATCTTTCACTCGACTCTACAGGAAACAAACTCGGGGCGCTTCTGTTTCTGTCTTTGCACATGACTGAAACTTCACAGGACACACTCAGGTCATGTTTTAGCCATGTTTACATGATGTTTTTTAATTCCGAATGGTTCTGAATTAAATAGTATGGAATTAAAATATTCTCATTTGTGTTTACATGGAAATAATAATTATATATTGAGGTTTACATGGAAAACACGTTAAATCGTTATTTAATCGGGCTCAGCGTCTGGGGGTGGGGAAGGGTTCTGATTGGACAGCGACACGACTTTGGGTAGAAAACACACTTCAGCTGCTCCCGGCTTTTCTGTCAACTCGGTTTGTCGTTACGCTGCCGACACAAACACGATCCAAACTTTTTCCACAGTTGTTCCGATGATAATGAAGCAGCAGTTGGAGAATTCTCTCCTCACGCTTTATGTCTGTGAGCTGAGGAGGAGAATGGAAGAGTGTCGGAGAAGGAGGAAGAAGACAAACTGAGTCTGAGGCTGCCACACCTCAGCCCACTCCCACATCCCGCTCACAAATCCAAAGAGCAGTGGAGGAAAGTCCAAAGAGACGACTGGTGGAACCGGATCGTCCGCATCGCGTCAGAAAGACGACCCAACAAGCACCAACGACCGGGATTATTTTGAAGAAGAATACACTTTTACAAGATCGAGAAATAAATTAATTCAGCTTTAAAATCGGAATAAACCACCGACTTACTTCAGAATTAAGTTTAATTCATTTTCATTAGAAGTGTTTACATGGTCTTTTTAAAGCGGAATTAATTTTTATTCAGAATTAAATTATTTATTCGGAAACAAAGCTCTCATGTAAACGTGGCAAAAAACACTGAAAAAAGAAGCTTTCTCGCCCTGATGCTTCAGCTTCTGTGGGACTAAAGGACACGCCTCAGTGGAATATGAGTGTTCTCCCTGTGACAGGATGTGCTGCTGGTGGTGAGGAGGTAAATGGTGGAAAAGGTCGGTGGTGCTGAAGCTTTGGCACTTTGGGCGTTCACAGGCTGTTGTGGCGCCGCCGTGAATGAGACCCGAGGGGAGGACGAGGAGGCCGAGCACAGAGAAGACAAACAAGAGAAGTGGTGAAATCAGATGTAAATATAAACATTATATCGATAAATACGATATGTCAAAATCCATATCAAATTTAAAAAATATCTTGATATATTTTAAATAATGGGATATCGCTCACCCCTAACTTATAACTTGCCGTACTGTGGAACATCTCAAGCAAAGCAATAACATCACCATGGACCCTCTACCGGAAAACGTTCCACATTGTACCTTTTAAGGACTATAACAACTTTGCAGCAACTTGCAAAAAACACACCACATTGTTTCTTCTGCAAAACTAATTTTTCTCGAAAATTCGCAGAGCGCCCCTGAAAAACTTTGACATTTTGTAAATATTTTTGAACGGTCCGCATTGATTAAGCTCCACGCCCCTGCAGGTCTCAGTGATTTCACCAGAGAGGAGGAGGAGGAGGAGGAGGAGGAAATAGCAATTGTAGATTTTCTTTGAACTCACAATCCCTGGCTGATGACACGATTTTCTCTGAGCGGAACGGCAACACAACAAAACAAAGAGATTCACCGTTGGACATGATTCAAGAGGCAAGATGTACGGGTGGGCGTTAATGCAACAATATTCGGTGCATTTTTTATCATCTCTTCAGCGCACTTACAGAATATTGCCTGGTCTCTGCTGCGTTCTGTGCTGGGGCGGTTTTGCTGGTGCAGTTGTCGGTGAGTGGGAGAGAACAATGGACGGCACTGGTGAAAGGACTAAAGGATTAGACACCCACAGAAACTTACAGTACCAGATCGGGGTGGGCGATATTGACAGAAATTAATCTCTTTTTTTGTGCGTGAGCTTGAGAAATGCCACACAAAATGCAAAGTGACAGTAAAATTAACCGTGAAAATGCAGAATTATCACTATAATAACAATACATGAGAACCTCCGTGAAGTTGGCCCCCATCAAACTCAAACCTACACAAAAACTATGTCAATCATTTGTGCTTCGTTTGTGCTACAAAAAGTTTCGTTTGTGCGATTCTGGTTCTTAAGATATTTGGAGTTTTATTTTTGGCCAATGACGTCATCCAGCCCCTCAAAATGTGAAACTGCCTCAAAACAGGAAGAAAATGATAGAAAACGTTTGTATTTCATTTGTGCTGTTTTGTGCTCATTTGTGCGAGTTTATTTCTAAAATTATTAATTATTATTTCTGCAGTAATTATAGGACGTCATTTACGCTCAGCTGATGGCGACAAACTCTGCAAGATAAATGATCTCAGGCTGTGGAAAAGTCTGTATTATTATATATCACCCGTCAGCTGAGCGTAAATGATGTCCTATAATTACTGCAGAAATAATAATTAATAATTTTAGAAATAAACTTGCACAAATGAAAATTGTCACAGCACAAATCAGCACAAACGAAATACAAACCTTTTCTATAATTTTCTTCCTGTTTTGAGGCTGTTTCACATTTTGAGGGGCTGGACGACGTCATCGACCAAAAATAAAACTGCAAATATCTTAAGAACCAGAATCGCACAAACGAAACTTTTTGCAGCACAAACAATTGATTCCATTTTGAATGTTTTAGAGCATTTTTAAGCTTTGTGTGGGCTGACCCCAGTTTGACCTATAAAAGTCATTATACTATAAAAGAATCATTATTTTTTCCCAAACTAAAGCAGCACAAACAAAAATTTAGCAGCACAAACGATTGACATAGTTTTTGTGTAGGTTTGCGTTTGATGTGGGACCAACTTCATGCAGGTTACATGAGATACCCCCTCGAAGTTTGTTGCGTTTCTAATTGTCAAAATCGAGCCGAACTGTTTTATTTTATAGGACAACAGCGCTGTGCCAATGCTCTGCACGTTTTCGCACATACACACCCCTGGTCATTAGGGCAGATCACACTTGGCAGCACCTGTCAAGCCCATTAGGTGGCACTCTCTCCTGGATGGCTGTGCGGGTGTACCTCAGGGAACATTATTGGCAACCTTCCCTGGCCTTTTCCCATTTTCTACACCACTAATTACTCACAGTGTGCAGTGGGTGCAGACAGGAGGCTGTTGGACGGCTCAGATGGAGAGGTGGACATTTCATTAGGCTCTGTGGACAACCTGGCAGCCCCGTGACACCTTCCGCTTATGTGTGTGTGCACAAATGCTCATGGGAAACGGCGCCAGAGCAGATAGACGCCTGCTGGCCGAGAGCAGCTGTGGAGCTCTAATAGGATACACCGGGCACGTGGGGCAGGTCCATACATGCACGCAAACATACTTAAAGGACCTATGTTGCACTATTTTCAGCTCTATTTGACCATTTTTTCTCATCACAAGCATTCCCAGAGATATGTTTTGTAGGGGCCGACATGGGCACTTGGAAACATCTCGGTTATTGGCCTAAATCTTGCCGATATAAATCTTGACAATGTGAGTATAGCCTCTAGCTCTACTGTAAAAAACCTTGGAGTCGTATTTGACCAAAATCTCTCATTCACAGCTCATATAAACCAAGCTTGTAAAACTGCATATTTTCACCTGCGAAACATAACTAAAATCAGAAAAATTTTGCCTAAAAATGATGCTGAAAAACTTATCCATGCATTTGTTACATCCAGACTAGATTACTGTAATTCTCTGCTCACCGTCTGCACTAAAGGTACTTTAAGAAGCTTCCAGTTGGTCCAAAATGCAGCGGCCAGGGTCCTAACAGGAACTAAAAGACGTGATCACATCAGTCCTGTGTTAAAATCACTTCACTGGCTTCCTGTCGAGTTTAGAATTAAATTCAAAGTTCTCCTTCTGACATACAAAGCCTTAAACAATATGGCCCCATCATATCTTCAGGATGCCATTGTCCCCTATCAGCCAAATAGAGCACTTCGCTCTCAGAATGCAGGATTATTAGTGGTTCCTAGAGTGTCTAAAAGTACAGTGGGGGGGAGAGCCTTCAGTTACCAAGCTCCTGTGTTATGGAATCAACTCCCTGTTGATGTTAAACAGGCACCCACAGTCTCTTTATTTAAGACCAGGCTTAAAACCTTCCTCTTCGGAATAGCTTATGACCAGGTTACTTAGTTGATGTCACTAAGATAAGCTGCCGCAGGAGATAACAAGCTGGGGAAGTGTGGCAACCTGAGCACTGTCCTCTGTTTCCTCCTTTTTCTCACCAGCATCACTCACTATGTTCTCATCTGTAGTTTGTTCATTGCTATTCACATGTTGTCCCCTGTCCCACTCCCCCTGTGGAGTGGAACTCTTTCAGACGCCTGATGGCAGCTGGACCTCTCTCCTCCTCCTCGCCTGGCTCCTCCTCTTCGCCTGGCTCCTCCTCCTCGCCTGGCTCCTCCTCCTCGCCCGGCTCCTCCTCCTCGCCCCTCTTCTCCTCCTCCTCTGGCCCACGGGCCTGGACATCTATAGCCTGTCCGTCCATGGGAGTGGATCCCTCCTTCACTGTAGTTCTCCCCGAGGTTTCTTCTTTTTCCCAGGACCCTGGGTTTTTTGGAGTTTTTCCTTGCTGAGAAGGAGGGTCTAAGGACAGGGGATGACTGGACAATGTTTCATTTGCTGCTTTACATGAATGATTGTTTATTCCTGTTTTGATATGTCTGTGTGTATGTTTTACTCATCCATATCTTGGAACGCCCTTAGAGGCTACTGTTGTTGCGATTTTGGGCGCTACAAAATAAATTGAATTGAATTGAATTGAATTGATATGGGCCGATTTTCCACGTGGACATGTTTTACCTTGTTATAAAGCTTAGACTCTCTATTGTGCTCATTTAATCCAATTTACAGACAGATAAATGTCCTGATATGTGGTGCAGCATCAGTGTTTATCTGAGGAGGCATTTGTCTGTGTCCATCCTGCCCCTGAACACATTGCCGTGTGCGTTTGTTTACACCCGCAGCTGTAGATCCATGTGCACACATATACAGTCTATGTGCACAACACTGAGATTCTCTTCTTTTTACAGACAATCAGTGTGAGTCTGGATTAAAAGGACAGTTCTTAGTGCAGATTTGTGATCTGAGAGGAGCCTGTGTGAGGCTGAGTGTTGGAAATGTGTCGTTTTTGAAGCTCATTTTGGTTCTTTCTCATTGGTTAGCGATTAGCTGCTGTAGCTCGCACACATAAACAGGCTGTTTTCTCTTCTATTAGCGACTGTAAAGTGACTATAGTGGCCGTATATATGTTACTGGACACACACTGATATGTAAATGAGCTGTGAATAGAAGTGTGAATTATTGGCATTTAGCAGATCATTAATTACCGCGGCACACACGCATTTACAGCTAAAAGCTAATAGCGGTAGTTTACTTACAGCACTTTCTTGACAGGCTAGAATATCATACAAAAATGCCATTTGGCTGACCTACTGTCTTTAAATATGACGTAAAGCTAAACCTAAGATTTATAAACAACCGAAGATTTACAGGGAATTTTTACGTCATAAATATATCTGTGATTATATCGACTATCGGCAGCTCCAACTCCTGTGTTATCGGTATCACATCAGCCGCAACAAAATCCATATCGGTCGGGCCCTAGTGTTTTGTTTCAGTCACATATTTAACACACAAATCCTGCATATTTGGCCAGATTTCTTCTCTCAAACAGAAAACACTTTGTTCCACCTTGTGATTTCAACTGAATTAAAAGGGTAACAGGTAACCGATAAAACTGCCACGACATTACATGAAGGTGGAACAGAGCATTTTGAGCCTTGGGGATGCAGACACCCAGGATTACTAAATCTGTGGACAAATGAAAACAGCTCCAGATATGTTTTTGAGGAGGTAACAACATTCTAACATGGCTAAAAGCTCATGAGAGTCCATTTTGCGTAATATAAGGACCTTTTAGGACTTTTATTTTGGCAGGTCCACTTCCTGTTTTGCTGCCCCAAACTTTCCAGTTCCTTTAAATTCACGCAGATTATTCCCCTCGCTCTCTGCTGTGGCTGTGGCAGGGTCTGTCGGCAAATAAAGTATTGGAACTCTCTCGATCTACACCTTCATTTTAAGCGCCTCCGTACAGGTTTTCCACTCGGGCCGTGCACAGAGTGTAGATTTAGCCCGTGGAAACCAAGGTCAAGCTGTTTTTTTTGGATGGAATCTACCTTCAATGAACTCAAACAACTCTCAACTCAACAACCCACCAGATGACGAGCTTAACAACTGAGCGGCAGGACAAACTATTTCCCATTTCTTTCCTCCGTTTCCCGAACCGTGAAACCGTGACTCTCAAACTGTGGAATCTAACAATTGCAATTTTCGAACTGTGGATCATAGCGATTGGGATTATCGATTATCAAACTGTGGATTATACACTGAACTCTTCCCCCCCAAACAAACTTGGGACTCAGACTTTTGTCTTATTGTTTTCCCTTGTTAATTTAATTTGCCTTTCGTTTCAACATATTTACAGAACTACAAATGTAGTTTGTTCTTTATTCACACATTGGGCTCCTTCAAAGAATCACTCTTCTGTTGCTGCCAGTTTTCTTGGCTGAAGTGATCTTCCCTAGCCTTAGCGTAGAGTTACATAACACTGAAATCAACTTTTGATGCTACCATTTCTAAAAGATAAAACAGAAAACATTAAAGAATGAATTGTAGAGTTTAGATCCATGTGAAGTTAAATCTGCATTTATTTTACGTAACAACATCGGCAAATTACTGCATGTTACGACCCAGCTCGGCTAGGGACAGAGGAAGTAATAAATTAACCAAGAGGTAAAAATGGAATAAAGTAATTTAATTAAAAGGAATGCACAAGGTAAATTAAACAAAACAAAGGGGATCTAACATATTTACAACAAATATTTACAAGGTTTAGGCTAAACAAAAGTGTAACAAAGGCCCAAGAACTAAGAAAACTAAACAGCCAACAAAGAACTAAACATACAAAGTCAGTACTGACAAAACGAGGGTCTCATAAACACCGAATCACAAAGATTCGAGATTCAAGATTGTTTATTTGTCATGTGCAGGTTCAACACAAGGTCGACAGTGCAATGAGATGTTTAGGATGAGAAGAACCGTTGACTCGCTAAAATATTCAGATGTACTAATAGCTGCAATAAATAGTACTGGTAAAAAGAAGTGTTTGCAAATACAAGGGAAATAAGTAAACAATATAGTAAAAAATATAATAACATAGAAATACAATAAAAAATGTAATAAAATATCATATACAAAGGTGCAGGTAGGATTAAATAAGGTGTAGGTCGAGTATTTCACAGATGAGTTCCATATTGCACATAATGGTATTGCACGTGGGTTGTGGAGCAGGTTATTGCACAGATAACAGTGACAGTGGTAGTGATGTCCATGACACATTCATATAGTGCAGCAGCAGTAAGAGTATAATGCATCACAGACAGTAGTTTAGTGCAGTGACAAGAGACAGAAACAAGAGACACAGACTAAACTAACACATTAAATACCAAAACGAGTGCCTTTTTTCAGAGTCAAGGACAAACTTGACAAAGACACAAACACAAAATGGCCGACTGTCCACAAAACCTGCAGCCCCGAACAATCTCCTTAAACAGGGGGAGGAGTCTGGAGGTGAGGTGGGAGTGGTCAGGTGCTCCACTAATCCGGCACCAGGGCTCAACCAATCCATATGACAAAAAAAAAAAAATTAAAATACACAACACATATTAAAGACACTGCAGCACCCACAGGAGTGTCTGGGCGACACCGGGAGACGGGGTGCTCGACTACATTGGCGTGAAACAAGCCAGGATAACAAGCTGGGATAGTGGGGAAAGAGAGACAGATCTAGCTCATAACACTTTTTTAGAGTCTGTATCCTTTCAGTATGAAGTCTGGTGTTTGGGGAGACCATATATTCTGTGGGAGCCCTCTGGCTGCTCCCTCTATGGCCCTGAACAGCAGCCTGTCTCCAGCCTCACTGTTTAGCTCAGGGATAATCTCGTCACACTGGAGGGTTTCTTTTATTTGTTCCATTTGGACGGGGGAGAACAATGCCATTTTCAATCCAATAACCAGCGTCCTCCTCTGAGGGGCTGGCTATAAAAATGTAGGTCTAATGTTGTTATAGGAGAGGTGGGCCATAGAGACAAAACAAACCCCTGAAAGTGGATTGTGTATGAGTGTGAAGGACCAGCAGTAGAGCGAGCTTGTGTGAGGATCATGCACAGAGAAATCTGACTTCACACAGGTTTGATCTCCGGCAGAGCATTATTGCACTGCTGGGTCAGTCTGAGTACAGAGGGAGGGACTGTGAAAAGTAGTAAATCCTCTACATGGAACACAATTATACAAAATTATATGATATATAATTGCCAAAAACATGTACTTCTTATAAGTTTCATCCATGTGATATCTAGATCCAATATGATTACCGTATTTTTTGGACTATAAGTCACATTTCAGGGTTTGGGCGGCTTATATATTACATTTTTCACACTGACAGTCTATAGACCATATATATGAATCCTATATATGAATCAAAACTGAAAAAGCAAATTATTATACGTTTTTTCATTTTGGTTTTAGAGACAAATAATAAAGAAAAGAGTTGTTTTTTCGTTTTCTTATTTTTGGTTCTATATTGAAAAATGAATGATACATGGATTGTTCTCTATTAGGTTGTTTTTATTACTATAACTTTTATAACTCGCCTTTTAAGATGAAATCTTGGTCTCTGATTTTATAAAAATAAATTTCCCCCAAAAACGACACATAAAGTGACTTATACATGTTTTTTTTCTTCTTCATTGTGCATTTTTTGGCTGGTGCGACGTGTACTCCGGTGTGACTTATAGTCGGTAAAAATACAGTAACTGAAATTCAGGAACAGGTCCACGCCTCAACCGCTCTCTCCTCGCCACCAGCGAACCACAGCTCACTTTGACCACACCTCAGTTTCCCAGAAGCCTATTTGTAGCAGCCTTTCGCATCTTCCTAGTTTGTCTCGGCTCACTCGATCCCACCCTCCCAACCCCTTTCTCCTTCGTCTTCCTGACATACGACACCTACGAGGGGGGTCCGTTCCGGCTGGGCCATTTGACGATTGACACTGAACCCCCACCCACGAGTCTCGACCCACCCGTCTCCTATCCGCTTCATTCACTTATCAATAAACTTCTTCTCACGATGTTGTTGTTGGCGTGATCCTTCCTAGTGAATAGAATTTGGGTTGGCACTGTGTCCCCTTGACCCAGAGCATTTACCTGAAAACAGTTTATACAAGAAATGCCCCACATGTCCCTGTTTTAGACCATTCTGATATCAGTGAAAAGGGCCAATACATTGTAATTTCTGTAACTAAAATACAGAAAAACGTGCTTGAAAATGACCATGAGACAAAAAGTCCCTCAGAGAAACTCTCTTACACGCTCCGGATGTGTTCCAGTTTTGAATGTTGAAAATCTCATCACCCTACACTAGCCCCCAGAGGCAAAAACCCAATTACATACCGTATTTATATTCTTTTGTGATGTATTTGTTTGTTTCAGTGCGTCAGACATACACGGGCCTATTATCAATTCTCATCGGCAGACACTTAAAGCCACAATGTCCATGTTTACAATATGTTTTTTAATTCCAAATTAATTGTTCTGAATTCAATAGTTCAGAATTAAAACATTCTCCTTCGAGTTTACATTGAAATAATAATTCTGTGTTGAGGTTTACATGAAAAACATGTTAAATCTGTCATGCCCTGTGTCAGGAGACGGCTTACTGTAGAATACACAAAAATGTTACATAACCAGACAAATCAGTCTGAGAGTTTTATTTGCCGCAAGGAGACAGAGGAGGTGCGACAAGCGTGTTGCTGTGTTGTCCAAACACTGCTCCTTTAGTCTGTCTGACCTCCTCTGCTTCTGCAGTCCTTTTATTAAGATTTTGAGAGTTTACAGAGTACAAAGTATTTCAGTATTCAGACCCAAAGATAAAACCTCCTCCATATCAAATCCTGCTCCCTTCTGCGCTTCTCCAAGAGATTCTTCTCCAAGAGATTCTTCTCCAAGAGATTCTTCTCCAAGAGATTCTTCTCCAAGGCCGCTCTCCCCTGGAGTAGCCCCCCCTTAGTTGTGGGACACAGGGCGCGTACATGAGGAAGAGAAGCAGCACTAGGTTAAAGGTACACTTTGATAACATGTATGTACAAATTTCTTAAAACCCTGGATGTGACACTCCTTCCTCTGTTCTCCCTCCTCCTTTCCCTGTGTGAGTGTGGGCAGAGTCCTCATCGGCAGCTGCTTCATCTGTAGCCTGTGACAGTGTCCATTTATCCTGTGATCTGGAGACAGCAGCTACCAGATTGTTCCGTCCTATTCAGTGGTGATTCAGTCAGCTACCAGACCTTGTTTTGTAGATAATTACCTTGTGATCTTGCTCCTACTTACCTCCGTCTCTTGTGTTTCCAGTTTTTTCCGCTCGAAGACTCCGCTCCCCGCCTGCTTCCTGGCTCCTGAGTTTCTCATCTGGAAACCCGGTTAAATAAAACTTTGAACTTTATTTACTCTCTCTGGTCTATTTTTTGAGTCCCTCCTGTTGAGCCTTAACACAATCATCTTTATTTAATTCTGCTCAGCTTCTGGGGGTGGGGAAGGGTTCTGATTGGACAGAGACACGAACATATTTACATCTTTGGGAAGAAAACACACACTTCAGCTGCTACCGGCTTTTCTGTCATCTCAGTTTGCCGTTACTTCGCCGACACAAACACGATCCAAACTTTTTCCGCGGCCATTCTGATGATAATGAAGCAGCAGCTGGAGAATTCTCTCCTCACGCTTTACGTCTGTGAGCTGAGGAGGAGAAGGGAAGAGTGTCGGAGAAGGAGGAAGAAGACAAACTGAGTTTGAGGCTGCCACACCTCAGCCCACTCCCACATCCCGCTCACAAATCCAAAGAGCAGTGGATGAAAGTCCGAAGAGACGACTGGAGGAGCCGGATGGAGCATGAACGACCGGGATTATTTATAAGAAGAATAAACGTTTACGTGATCGAGGAAGAAATTAAATCGGCTTTAAAATCAGAATAAACCACCCACTTACATCAAAATTAAGTTGAATTCTGAATAATCGTTTTCATTAGGAATTAAGTGTTTACATGGACTTTTTAAAGCAGAATTAACTATTGTCACTGAAACAGAAAAAGGTGGGATCGGTGCATCAAAAAGAAAACTGCAGTGCCTGATACGAGGGGTCGTGCTGTTGATAATCACATTCTAAGATGGAAATGAAAACCCATATATTGTCACTGTCCCAGCCCGGGCTCTCTGCGTATTACTCACACTGAGCATTCCCCGTGTCAACCGCTATTTATGCATCTGTAGTAGCAGCTCATCAATTTATCAGTGAGAAAATCAAATGTTCCATCTTTTTCTACTTGCCCCTAAAGGCAACACATAGTTTATCAATACCCCCTTATATCAAGACAGCCAAATGAACCCTTTTACCTCTTCAACATATTATATTGTTTTGTTTTGGAGGGACAGTAATTGCTGGCATTTGTCACGATCCCTTCACTGCGCACTCGGAAAATTCAAAAGCCATTCATTCGTCCTCAGTCAGCATTTTTGCATGTGTTTGTGTGCCATGTTTGGACGAAGGCTCATTTTTCAGACGCTGCCTATTTTCCCCTGTATACATTACCTTTGTCATTGTGATTTATGACTTGACAAAACCGGCGCGCATCCAGACCCTTTGTGCGTGCAATACAAGGTCCTATCTATAATCTACACAGGCTTTTCCAGCAGATTAGCATGCTGTTGATTCTGCAGGGGCCATATAGTCATAAAAGAGCCACAAAACAGCAGCGAGCAGGAGGGTGATTAAGACCAGTGGGGCCAGTACAAGGCTACACAAGCAGTGTCGGGAAGGCTACTTTTAAAATGTAATCCCCTACAGATTACAGATCACATTCCCCAAAATGTAGTTTGTAACATAATCCATTAAATTACTTAAAGTGAGTAACGTAATCTGATTGCTTTGGATTATTTGATATCGTCATGTTTTTTTAAAACTACATGAATGTAGCAACCGCCTCCTGCAAATTCTTGTTTGGTTTTAGACCTGGTTTAGACCTGGTTTATACCAGTCTTAGTCCTGGTTTTAGTCCCGGTGTTAGTTCTGGTTTAGAGGCGCACGCAGCGATCCACACGTGTCCGCGGAGGAGGCGTGCGCGGCGTACGGGAGGAGATGAGGTGTGCGCGCCATAGAGTACATGAGGAGGCGCACACGGTCTATGGGTTCACGCAGCGTACGCGTGAATATACGGGGCACGGGAGAAGGCGTGGTCCACGTATTAAGATAGATAGATAGATAGATGCTTTATTGATCCCCAGAGGGGAAATTAAAATGCCATGGACTTACATACAAACTACAACACATGGACAAAGACAGATAAAAGACAGACAGTGGGCACAACGTACAGGACTCAGCAACAACTGTAACTTCCCTAGTCATAAAAAACACATTCTGAAATTCGCACAGTCTCAAATAAAGTGCTTGTTATAAAAGTGCACAGCTGTAGGAATAAAAGAATTTCTGAGGCGTTCTGTAGAACATCGGGGCATCACCATTCGCCCACTAAAGGAGCTTTTAAGTTCATTAAAAATGCTGTGAAGAGGATGGTCCGTAAGAGAGAGGACAGTTTGAAGTTTAGTCCTCATCCTTTTGTCCACAACAGTGTCCACAGAGTCCAGGTTCAGTCCCACTACTGCACCAGCCTTCTTAATCAGCTTGTTTATGCGATTCTTGTCAGCAATGGTGATGCTCCCGCCCCAGCACAACACACCATAAAACAACACACTGGCCACAATCCCCTGATAAAACACATTTAAGAGCCTTTTGCTCACATCAAAAGATCGTAGTTTCCTCAAGAAGAACAGTCTAGACTGAGCTTTTTTGAAAACGGCATCACTGTTCCTCCTCCAGTTCAGCCTACTATCCAAATGTACTCCCAAGTACTTATAAGAGTCAACAATCTCAATAGACTGCCCTTTAATGACAACAGGAAGAATGGCTTTTTTGTTCTTTCTGAAATCAATAATTAATTCCTGCGTTTTGTCCAAATTAAGCAGTAAAAAATGGGCGTCGCACCAGCTAACAAAGGAGTTGATTTCAGTCCTATAAGCCAGGTCATTATCCTTGGAGATGAGGCCCAGAAGAGCAGTGTCATCTGAAAATTTTTGCATATGACAAGAATCAAAGTTCTGCCTGTATTCGGCTGTGTACAAGGTAAATAAAAAGGGCGATAAGACTGTGCCCTGGGGAGCTCCCGTGTTTGTTAAGATTATTTCCGAACATCTGTCATTAAGTCTTACATACTGAGGACGGTTTAAGAGGTATTCTAAAACCCATGCAACTGTGGTGTTGTGCAGATTAAAACTCATTAATGTATTAGCTAAAAGGTGTGGTTGAATAGTATTAAAAGCGCTAGAAAAATCAAAAAACATAATACGGACAGAGCTACCAATTTTTTCCAGGTGTCGATACGCTGTGTGGAGCAAATACAATAACGCATCATCGACACTCACACCTTTCCTGTAAGCAAATTGTAATGGGTCCTGAAATAATGCCACTTGTTCCCTCAACCGACTTAAAACCAGTCTCTCAAAGCATTTCATAATGTGGGAGGTCAGTGCAATAGGTCTGAGATTAGACAAGGTGCCACTTACATTTGACTTTTTGGGAATTGGCACCAAACAAGATGTCTTCCACATAGCAGGAATATTAAATGCACAGAGCAAATAGTACATTTATGTTCCTGAAGTGGCACTGGCGCCACCCACATAGTTGCATTAGGCTCACATTAGATTTTAAAAATCTCGACGTCCAAAGCCGCTCGGTTGCTGCTGCAGAGTTTGCGTTGCACGGTCAGATTCTGCTCGTCCGTCTCTTTTTTATATACAAAGTGATGCTGAATTTCCAAGACACAGATGCTTTTTGCCCGTTCACTGCTGCCTCTATTCTACTGACTCCTCGATTTCGTCCATTGTGTGACTGACGCGGCGCCACCAGTGTAAACAGGACGTTTACGTTGCTCTCTTGCGTGTTCTGTTTGGGTTAAGGCAATGAGTGGAATTACCAAAATATAAAGGGTTATAGCCCAAAATGTGAAAACAGGAAAATACCGCCATGTAATCCATTTATTTCAACAAAGTAACTGTAATCTAATTACCACTCATTGAAACAGTAACTGTAACAGAATACAGTTACTCATAATTTGTATTCTAATTACGTAACGTCGGTACATGTAATCCGTTACTCCCCAACACTGGGCACATGACTGGCTTAAGATGGTCAGATGCTGCGTTTACCAGACAAGTCCGAGAGCGTTTAGCAACTACATTCAAATCAGACTAGTTGTGATTTTTGTGAACAAGCCTAAATATGCAGGGTTTTTGTGTTGAACATGTAGAAATTAAACAAAATAAAACCCCAGGTATCATAAAATCCTAAATAATGGCGTTTATTTGTTTCAATCACTTAACAGACCAGGTGTTTACTTCAGGGGGTCAGCCCCATACGAAAAAAATATTGTTTTGTTTACATCCGGCTTTTCCGCATGTGCGCAGAGGCTCGGAGGCAAAAAGTCAGTGGGATCACTCGTTTGTGTTGACAGTTGTGTTGCGTACGTCCATCATGAGATAACTCGTCTTATTTTGAAGTAGGTTTTGCATTTAATTGTTTTGACGTGACTTTATCATCTTACTCTAAGTCAGTGAATGTTGAGGATCAAAAACGTTACTTTGAAAAGTTAAAACTTGCTGATAAAGGCATCCATCTCCCTGACACGTTTTCTCTGGAAGAGGCTGACTGACAGATCACTCTGGCCACAGACAGATGCACAACAGCTCTAGTTGGCATGGTGACTGCCTAAAAATACACCCCGGATCTCGTTTTCTCGTATGTTCCAACAGCCCAATGGTCCCATAGCCCAGTGGTCCCACAGCCCCATGCTCCCTCATTTCTAAGAATTTGTTTTTCACTGAACATTTAGAAAATCAGGCCCTATGCTGGGGGGTCATGTGCACAGAGGACTGGGCAGCGAACAGCTGCCCCCATGACCCAACCAGATAAAAGCGGAGCAAGACGGATGGACGGGCCCTATGCACCCACAGTCCTATGTACCCGCTTTTCTAAGATTTGTCTTATTTCTAAGATTTTTCAAGTCAAGTAATTTTTATTTGTATCCTGCATTTAAAAAGATGATTTAGAGTCATTTCAACCTAGGATCCTTTGCACCATGACCTCGAGCTCGGCTGAGGGAACATAGGGCTGAGGGAACATATGGCTGAGGGAACACAGGGCTGAGGGAACACAGGGCTGAGGGAACACAGGGCTGAGGGAACATAGGGCTGAGGGAACACAGGGCTGAGGGAACACAGGGCTGAGGGAACACAGGGCTGAGGGAACATAGGGCTGAGGGAACACAGGGCTGAGGGAACACAGGGCTGAGGGAACACAGGGCTGAGGGAACACAGGGCTGAGGGAACACAGGGCTGAGGGAACATAGGGCTGAGGGAACACAGGGCTGAGGGAACACAGGGCTGAGGGAACACAGGGTTGAGGGAACATAGGGTTGAGGGAACATAGGGTTGAGGGAACATAGGGCTGAGGGAACACAGGGCTGAGGGAACATAGACACGTTCCCTTATTTGAGACCAGGCGGCAATTTGGGGCAAATAATTCCTCACAAAAATGTTTCTCCGCAAAACAGGGAAAATCTGGAACTCAAATTCTTTTAACCAGTATGATTATAATTTAGGCGACTTTTTATACAGATGTAGGCGAGTTAATTTGAAATGTTACAACAAAATATCTGCAGAGTGGGGAATTTCCCACATTTGAAAGCGTTTACACAAATTATTTATATGGTTTCAAGTTTCATTTCTGTAGAGACGACGTGAGCATCAGTCCTGTTGTTGCAGCACGACTTCTGTCTTCAGCACGAATATTAGACTCGCCGTTTATTTACAATTGAAATATACATCTGCATCCGGCGTTTAAAGGGGACCCAGCTTTTATTTGATATTTTACAGTATATTTTTGATGAAGAAACCACATTATAACAAATCAGAAAATTGTGGAACTAAACTTCTTAAAACCACATTTCAAACCGAGCTCTTAAACTGAGTCATACCCTGAGGTAGTGTCATAGTGTCTCAGTGTCCCAGTCTTGGTCTCGAGACCGTTTTTTATGGTCCTGGTCTCATCTCGGACTCAACTGCGTTTGGACTTGAACATGTCTCTGCACTGCCCCCATCCTTCACAGTAAATTTATCGACATACTAACCAAAATCAAAAGTGCACAAGAGAAACCAGCAAACGCAAACCTACACAAAAACTATGTCAGTCGTTTGTGCTTCTTTAGTTTTGAAAATTATCGATTCTTTTATAGGTCAAATTGGGGTCTGCAAACTCCGCAAAACTATAAATGATCTCAGGCTGTGGAAAAGTCTGTATTATTATATAAAATATGAATCAAAAGCAAATTACATAGTTTTTAGATTGCAATTTATTGTATATATAGTTTTAAGATAGTAATTTATATTATACATAGTTTTATAATCTTTATCTTTATAGATCTTTATAGTGTTTGTCTATTTTTAACTTAACTGTACTTCTATTGCTGCTACTGTTTTCTTGCTGTTCTCTTAACTGTGCGTTGCAACCTGAAATTTCCCCATTGTGGGACAAATAAAGGATATCTTATCTTATCTTAAATTACTAAAGACTGTTACAGACTTTTCCTCAGCCTGACATCGTTTATCACCATTAGTTTTGCGGAGTTTGCCGCCGTCAGAGGAGCGGAAATGACGTCCTATAATTACCACAGAAATAATAATGAATAATTTTAGAAATAAACTCGCACAAACGGAAATTGTCACAGCACAAAACAGCACAAATGAAATACAAACGTTTTCTATCATTTTCTTCCTGTTTTGAGGCTATTTCACATTTTGAGGGGCTGGACGACGTCATCAGCTGAAAATAAAACTGCAAATATGTTAAGAACCAGAATCGCACAAATGAAACTTTTTGCACCACAAACAACTGACAGTTTTTGTGTAGGTTTGTGTTTGATGGGGGCCAACTTCACAGAGGCCATAGCATCATTTGAGGAAATCTTTAGCTATAAACCTACAGCCACGTGGTGTTGGTGTTATATTCACACTAAAGTTTACGGCTTTGTTGTCTGCCAGTGTTCACCATCCTCACACTCACATTATTCTGATATGAAGCCGATCTCCGCTGCTGTTGTGTTGTGAGTGAAAAGCTGTGCATAAAAGTGAATTTTGTGACTGTGAATTTTGGGGAAAATGTGCTAGAATCTCAAGTGGCAACAAAGTGGGTCTCACTGAGTAAAATATATTCTATTTATATGCTGAATTCTGTGTCCTCGTCATTTTCACAGAAGAAAGCAGAAAGACACCCTCAGCCCTCCGAGTTTTTAACTCTCATCACCAATGGAAAACAACAACCTTTTTAACTCATATAAGCACATACGGATCGAAATGTCATCAAACTGTAAACGGCAGCAGATTATATTATTTATTATTTTAATTTCTGAAACAAAACAAAAAATGTGATTGAAAAATTTGTATATATATATAAACATTTTATTGGGTCTGCCCACTCCTAGTTTGGCACAGATACAAGCCAAATATCTGCAGTCTTCTTCCTCTGGAGTCTATTATTCAAATGCACTGGTCCTGGACACCGAGTGGTAAAAATGAGCAAAGTCTGGTTGATTTATGTTGATATTACAGTCCGTCCCTGCAACGTTCAATCAACTAAATGGCTTTTTGAATCCTTACTCTAAAGTTCATTAAAGAATTAATCGGATGTTGTTAATAATTCATCTGACTTTTGTGGCAGCGTTATGGCAGTTTTCGGGTTGCTTCTTGCACTCAGCTCTGCCCAGTTCCTCTTAATAACTGAAGTGCAGCTCTAGGGCAGTGGAGGAGAGACGAGGCGTCCTGAAGGCAGCTCAAGAGGTCCGTCTGGTCCCGGAGCCGTCACTGCGCTGTCCATGAAGCCAAAGGGAAGCCGTGTGCCGTCCAGTTAGTTCCTTTTTTGTTCTGGACTCGCTTCGACTCTGGAGTGGGGAAGGGCGTTACGATGCATGTGACTTTGGCAGCGATGGTGGCTGAGTGGCGCTCACACTTCACAGCGAGAGGGATCTGTGTTCAAACCCTGGGTCACATGGAAGTTTCAGGGCGTTTGCAGGTTCTGTGTCTGGGTGAGTTTCCTCCATCAGTCCAAGACAAGCACCAAAGATACAACCCTCCAGCTGTGGACGCAAAATCTTAAATGACGTAAATGATGTGCATATTGGAACATCTAATGTGAGTAATCAAAAGGACCATGGTCAGAAAGAAACCAGACGATTTCGCTTTTTACATTTAACTTATTTTATAACTCCAAAAGTCCAATACGAATCAGATTTTGAGTGTTAACCAGTGTTACCTTCTGTGTAACTACTCAATGTTCTAACTTCAGTTTCTGACCAAGTCCATTATCGCCCCACTGGTTTAATAGCAGGTCTATGCCAGGACTAAAACCAGGTCTAAATCAGGACTAAAAGCAGGTCTAAACCAGTTCTAAACCAGGACTAAAACCAGTTCTAAATCAGGACTAAAAGCAGGTCTAAAGCAGAACTAAACCAGGTGTAAATCAGGACTAAAAGCAGGTCTAAAGCAGAACTAAACCAGGTCTAAACTAGTTCTAAACCAGGACTAAAACCAGTTCTAAATCAGGACTAAAAGCAGGTCTAAAGCAGAACTAAACCAGGTGTAAATCAGGACTAAAAGCAGGTCTAAAGCAGAACTAAACCAGGTCTAAACTAGTTCTAAACCAGGACTAAAACCAGTTCTAAATCAGGACTAAAAGCAGGTCTAAAGCAGAACTAAACGAGGTGTAAATCAGGACTAAAAGCAGGTCTAAAGCAGAACTAAACCAGGTCTAAACTAGTTCTAAACCAGGACTAAAACTGGGTCTAAATCAGGACTAAAACCAGTTCTAAATCAGGACTAAAACCAGGTCTACATCAGGACTAATACCAGGTCTAAACCAGTTCTAAACCAGGACTAAAACCAGTTCTAAACCAGGGCTAAAACCAGGTCTAAATCAGGACTAAAACCAGGTCTAAACCAACGCGCCTCCTCTCGCCACTACCTCATGAGTAAATTGTCGGAATGGCAACATAACCACATGGAAATGATTTGGTTGGTTTTAGATCAATATTCAAGCTTCGGCTATGACCAAAAACAAAACAAAGATGGCCTCTTACTTTAAATGGTCCTCTTTATGTAGGACCGTGTTTAAAATGAGAGCCTGGGCGTGAGATTATGGTTCGGGATGTTATACGTCATAAAATAAGAGCACTTATTATTCATGGATTTGTGTCACTTACTCCCAAAAAGCCGTCACTTCTTCACAGAGAAGACAGACCTGCAATCACCGATCCTCTCGACATGCAGAAAATGATATGAATATTTAAACAGTCACCGACTTTTGTCTTTCTAAACAGCTGAAAATGCTGATTTGTGGAGGCCGTCTGACTGCACAGAGCCGGAGTGGAGTCATGTGCAGTTCATGGTACAATAGATGAGTCTTCTGTGTTGTCTTCACATGAACAGTCGGTGGCTCATGTTCCCTCAAACGTTGGATTAATGGAGGCTGCCTGAGCTGAGAGATTGCCCTGCATTGCATCATGATTCTCTCTGAGGCAGAATAATAAGGAACAGAACACGCCACTGAGGGACTATTAGAGCTAAAGAGCGCACGGGGAGAGGCTAACGTCTTCATTAAAGATCCTCTGCAAAGTCTACTTTTTGGAAGTTTTCTTATGTTTGTATCTTAGACTGCACACTAGAGGGTGTTTAAATCTACAGTGATTTTAAACCGGAACGACTTTTTCAGAATTATTGTGCCTCACACTTGCTCGAAGGACACACACACCACACACTCGATGTTTTCAGATTTGCTACAAGCGAAGGACCTGCGTGAAGTCGCCCCGATCAAACTTAAACCTACACAAAAACTATGTCAATCGTTTGTGCTTCGTTTGTGCTGCAAAAAGTTTTGTTTGTGCGATTCTGGTTCTTAAGATATTTGCAGTTTTATTTTCGGCCGATGACGTCGTCCAGCTCCTCAAAATGTGAAATAGCCTCAAAACAGGCAGAAAATTGTAGAAAACATTTGTCAGCTGAGCGGAAATGATGTCCTATAATTGCTGTAGAAATAATAATTAATAATTTTAGAAATAAACTCACACAAATGAAAATTGTCATAGCACAAAACAGCACAAACGAAATACAAACGTTTTCTATAAGGTTCTGCCTGTTTTGAGCTCGATTTCACGTTTTGGAGCCCAAAACAGCACAAACGATAAGACACAATTTTGGATGTTTTAGAGCATTTTGAAACTTCCTGTGGAGCTGGCCCCAATTTGACCTATAAAAGAATCGTTCATTTCTCCAAAACTAAAGAAGCACAAACGAAACTTTTTGCAGCACAAAACAGCACAAACGAAGCATAAACAACTGACATAGTTTTTGTGTAGGTTTGCGTTTGATGGGGGCCAACTTCACGGAGGTAAGCGAAGGACAGCACAAGAATCATGTGATCGAACAGGAGATCTTAATGAAAGCAAATCCACATGGGGCCAAATCTTGTCAAAGCCTGAACTCATCAGAATCTGCACAAGGCCGAGTCGCTGGGAATCTCAGGTGCCACAGCGACGCAGCATCAAACTGCTGTGTCCTGTTACAATCCAGCTCTGTGAGGGGCAGTGGAAGTGACAAAAAAAGAAAGAAACAAGATGGAAAATTGAATAAATAAAGTAATTTAATTAACAGGGATGTACAAGGTAAATTAAACAAAAATGGAATGGAATGAATATTTACACGGGTTAAACAAAAAGGGTTACAAAGGGTAAAGTAAAGTGAACTAAAGCAAATTAAGAACTAAACAAACCAACACAAGGTCAGGACTAACTTAACGAGTGCCTCAGTCATCACAGTGACAGAACAAGAGACACATTAACTAAATGAGTGTGTAGAATCCCTCATTCTTCCAGGTAGTATCCATGGCAATGGGTAGAGTTCAATTTGTCAACTGGACAAAAGTTTTGATAGAAGACGTTTCGCTGCTCATCCGAGCTGCTTCTTCAGTTCTGGTCAGACGCTGGAGGATACTGACTTCTATCTGCCTGCAAGAGGGAGGAGTTAGAAACTAACCCTATTTGTTTACAGTTTCTGTTGTCAGCTCGGCCTGTTGAAAGCGTGGGGTCAATTTAGCAGAATCATACAGGGCCATAATGGAGTAATTCACACCTCTGTGCCTGACCTGGATACAGGTTAGGTTTGAGAATGGAGTTATCGATAGGAGACAGGTGGTGTCTGAGTCCTCCATTTCTGTTTAAAGAAGGGTTCTCTTTTTTAACAAAGATGGCTTCTTTAGCTTCAAGTTCAAACCAGTTCTTCTCTCTGGCTCAGATCTGCACCTCACTGTCCTCAAAAGAGTGGCCTGTGGCTTTAAGGTGACGATGTACGGCAGATTGGAGTCTGCTCTGGCTTTCTCGTCTGTGCTGGTACATTTGGATGTAGGGGTAGTTTCTAAGTAATTGGGGTATCTAACTTCTCCCTCTTGCAGGCAGGTACAAAATACAAAACTAATGCCTCTTTTCCAGAGTCAAGTGCAAACTTGACAGAGACACAGACACACAAAATGGCAGACTGACCACAAAGGCCAGCAGCCCTGAACACGTGAGGGGAATCTCCTTAAACAGGGAGGAGGCTGGAGGTGAAGTGGGATTGGCCACATGGAGAAGTGTCCCACCAATCAGAGAACCAAGAACTTAAAACACACACGAAACAAGAAGAGGAGATCTGATCCAACCCCACAGGAAACCACCTTTGGTCAGACGGTTCTGTCTGTCCGAGGTGGGAAACTGTGGAACAGTTTTACCTTTAACACTGAGAGAGCCCGACAAATAATTCCTTTAAAGCTCAACTGAAAAACTGACTCTGGTCAAACCAAACCTGCCCACACTAGAATCCAGGCTGTGCTTGTTCCTACTGTGTGTCTCTTATGGACCTTTAAGACTGACTGGAATGTTTTAGTAGCCTGTGGAGTGTGGACACTGAGCTGAGTTTTGTGTAAAAGTGACTCTGAATTGTGTGGTTGTCTGTGTGATTGTGCAGTTGGTGAGTCTGAAAAATTGTTTATAGGGTCTGATTATTGTTTAATGTAAATTTTACTGTTTTACTAAATGTTCCTGATGTATTTTTGACCCCGGTGACCCGTGAGACTATGGATGGAAATGAGCCTTGTGGCTAGAATCCGTCGTGTTTACATTCATGCATTTTGTCATGTCTGTTCATTAACACTGTCCCAATCAAATGAACAAATAAATTCAATTAAACTAGGGGACTGGGGGCATCACATGTCCTTCGGCAAGACACTGACCCACACTGCCTCATATGAATGTGGTGTGTGAATGTAGTGGTCAGAGGAGTCGATGGCGCAGATTGGCAGCCTCACTTCCGTCAGTCTGCTCCAGGGCAGCTTTGATATTCACTCTGCAGTGTGAGCAGGAGGTCAGGAGCCTGTTCCCCTTGTTGCAGTAGTGATTATGATGATGATGTTCGTACAAACTGTCTTGGTGTTACCGTGGACAATGATTGCCCGGCACAGTCCGAGTTCTTGATTGTACGCGGCAATCTTAAATATCCAACAACATCCTGGGGTCTTATGATTTGAGGCATGTGTAACCTGGGTGATTTTCTGAGTTCTCTGTGCCTCTGTGGCTAAGTAATTTTGTCGTCTGAAATATCGGTTTCTTTAACTCTGTTCATAGTGTAAAAATTGTAAATACTGTCTATTCCTTCAATATAACTCACATCCTCCGTGAAGTTGGCCCCCATCAAACGCAAACCTACACAAAACTATGTCAATCGTTTGTGCTTCATTTGTGCTGCAAAAAGTTTCGTTTGTGCAATTCTGGTTCTTAAGATATTTGCAGTTTTATTTTCGGCCGATGACGTCATCCAGCCCCTCAAAACGTGAACTCAACTCTATTTAGTTTGTGCTGTGACAATTTTCATTTGTGCGAGTTTATTTCTAAATTATTCACTATTATTTCTAACGAAAAACGAGAAACGATCTCAGGCTGTGGAAAAGTCTGTATCAGTCTTTAGTAATTTGCTTTTGATTCATATTTCATATAATAATACAGACTTTTCCGCAGCCTGAGATCGTTTCTCTTCACTAGTTCTGCAGAGTTTGGCGCCGTCAGCTGAGCAGAAATTACGTCCTATAATTACAGCAGAAATAATAATGAATCATTTTAGAAATAAACTCACACAAATGAAAATTGTCACAGCACAAATGAGATACAAACTTTTCTATAATGTTCTTCCTGTTTTGAGGCTATTTAACATTTTGAGGGTCTGGACGACGTCATCGACCGAAAATAAAACTGCAAATATCTTAAGAACCAGAATTGCACAAACTAAACATTTTGCAGCACAAAACAGCACAAACGATTGGCTCCATTTTGGGCGTTTTAGTTCATTTTGAAGCTTCCTGTGGAGCTGTTCCCAATTTGACCTATAAAAGAATTGTTAATTTCTCCAAAACTAAAGAAGCACAAAACAGCACAAACGATTGACATAGTTTTTGTGTAGGTTTGAGTTTGATGGGGGCAAACTTCATGCAGGTCAACTTACATCCTGCCTCATTTTACTGTCTCCTGGTTTTGTGTTTTGAACGGCGTTTCACTTCCCTCCCGGAGCCGAACTAGATCTTCTGTCACTAGTCTATACTCCAATGTTTCTGCAGTATATTCCCCACTCGTATATGCTACACATGTTTTAGAAGATTATGAAACAAGAGTATAACATCATAGGGAGCCCAAAAAAGTTCATCTGACACTTTTCTTTTTTTTTTTTTTTTTTTTACTTTATTTTTAACAATTCAAAAAAGACAACAGGAACATCAACAGACAGGCCTACAGATCAACAAGGGGAAGAAAAAAAAACATAATAACAATAATAAAAACTAAAACAAAAACATAAAATAAAATAGAAATCCCACATTATTACACAGTCACAGTTCCTCTCTCTTCACCCATTTCGCCCAATTTCTCTCATATAGATCCTCCCTCAGTCTCAGTCTGTACGTCATTCTCTCCATCTCCTGAATTTCCCCAACTATGGACAGCCACTGGTTCTTAGTTGGTCTGTCTGGTTTCAGCCAGTTTTTTGTAATGGTCTTTTTACAAGCAATAAGGAGTATTTTCACCAGATATTGGTCTTCAATACACACAGTCTCCTCCAGATGCCCAAGATAGAGCACCGCACATGTAAAAGGAACACTGTAATCTAAAATCCCACAAATAGCATCGTGTACCTGTCGCCAAAATGGTTCAAGTGTTTTGCAGCTCCAAAAGACATGCGTGTGGTGTGGTGCCATTTCTCCACACTTTCTCCAGCATTGATGCTGCTGGGAGGTTTGTTTGCTTGTTATTTGAGGGGTAATAAAGAAGCGAATCTGATTTTTCCAAGCAAATTCTCTCCATTTATGTGATTGTGTTGTGGTTTGATGGTTTTCCCACATCCCAAGCCAGATCTCGTCTGTAATCTCCTCCCCCAATTCCTTCTCCCATTTGGCTTTAATGTATATTGTAGAGTGCTGTCTGCTGTCCAGTAGGTGTAAATAAAGTTTTGAGATGGCTTTAGGGGTAGGTCCCTGATAAGACATCTGACACTTTTCAGAGACAAAATTTTGTTTATGTAGCACATTCTTCCAAGATGGAGGCCTGGAGCTCCTACGACTGCACTTTATCAAAACTATGCTACATTCTGATGCCCTAAATGTAATTTCACTCAATCACAATGAAACCAAAATATAGAATTCTGAATCGTTTGTCAAATATAAATTCCATACGCAGCCTTTCATTTTAAAACACAATGGAGGAAATGTTCTATTCAAAGAAATGACAAATTCTTTTCTATCACAGAACTCCTACAAACTCTGCTCCAAAACGGTCCCTGTCACTCTTCTGATGAAACGTCCCATTAAAGCCTCTGCGCCTGTGAACGGTGCCTCCTCCTCTGCTTTCTAACTTAGGTCCCGTTTACACGGATATTTTTAGAAACAAATATTTCCCTCACTCTGTTTTCAGAAATAACATCGTGCAAACAGCATCGTTTTTTTTTTTTAATCCCTTTAGATGAACCCGCATAAATACGCCGTCGAGCGCCGTCATAACTACGCCAAGCCTCTAGGGGCCAGTGTAGGAAGAAGGAAAATACTCTGCAGCCAACGGGGCCTCAGTTTCAGTAGTTTGGACGCAGCAAGTCGGAGAGTAACAGCAGTGATGACCGCGACATCCTAAAATTTTCACACCACTCCTCCAGGACAAACACTTCATTTTCAAAATGATCCCATCAGACAGCGGTCCAGGTCCAGGTCGGACCCAAAATGGCGACGTTGGCGGTGACGGCGACTGGGTTTTCAGGTCAAAGGGAGAAGAGGGAAAATTGCTGAGCTCTGAGCCTCATTCGTCTCTTCATCGATATGAAACATCAGCTGTGCAAATGCAAACACATGACCAGTGTTTGCAGGTAAAATACAAGAAATCTTAAAAATTAGAACACAACAAAAATGTGACTATAGTGACTCACATTAGTGCCAAGTGTAGAGCAATTTTCCTTAATTACGCACTCGTTTTACAATTTTATTACCAAACACATTTTGAAAATCTGGTCGCCATAGTTACCCCAGTGAAGTTGGCCCCCATCATCAATCTGGTTTTTAAGATATTTGCAATTATATTTTCAGTTTTGTGGAGTTTGCCGCCGTCAGCTGAGCGGAAATGACGTCTTATAATTACCACAGAAATAATACTGAATAATTTTAGAAATAAACTCACACAAACGAAACTGTCACAGAACAAAACAACACAAACCAAATGTGAAAAGTGAAACCGGCTGATGAATCAGGCTAGTAAAAGGAGCTGTTAACTTGAAAACTACCACTTCATGACATCATAAGGTGGAACAGAGCATTTTGAAAGTCCATCAAATGCTTTTATTCATGGAGATGTTACTGATTTGCCTGGAATGTTTCACAATATGGCTTCAAACGTTTATGTCTTTACAGAGACCAAACTAAACCAAGTTACAGGTCAGATCTGTGGAGAGGCGACCCCGCTCACAGTCAGAATGTCTGTTTTTCTTGGTAATATTGAGCTATAAAACCATCTGTAAATGGATAAATATAACATAAAGTTGTTTAATGTCACACTGTGGAACATTACAGTCAGAGAAATGACATATTCATAGAAACAAGCAGGTGACGGACCCCCAACCAGAAAAGTTACACAATGCACCTTTAATTTCGAGCCATCTTAACTGGGCTAGATTTGAGTTTTTACAGTTTTGCGTAAAAATAGTGACAAAATACTGACTGAGAATGAGGCTGGCGTCTGATTTGCGGCTTCGACACTTGAAAATGCATTCAGTACATCTCAGGCTGCACACTTGCCCTGGCAGCCTGCCCAGTGTTTAAGAACTTCCACTGACTATATTCCTCTGAGGACGTCCTAAAAACACAAACACTGTACCACCTCCAGGCTCGGCGAGAGACGCAGACCGAGGGGACTCTCTTTTGAATTGCAAAACTTGAACAATCAACTTTAGCGGGCATGATCGATGGGCCTGATGCACAATCTGCAACCCATTGACTTTTCATGCGTCGTACAATACAGGAAGAACACTATGGTTAAAAGTTTGGGGGCCGCGCGCTAACTTATGCAGCAGTACACAACAATAAACACACCGGAGCTTATGACTGAAGACATGTTATGCCAGGGGTGCCCACACTTTTTCAGCATGTGAGCCAACAAGTCAAAATGATCGACCTCCTACAAAAATGAAAATACTGTATTTAATTGTAAATATATTGAGAATCAGTTGTGGTGGAACAGTACTTGGACTTAACGATCTTCATGTGGGAAAAGGCCGACTCACATAATCTATTTTATTCAGTCACGTGAACTTTCAAAGTGCCAGGAGCACTCACTCCAGCCTAATTCTCAGCCTCAAATCTAATTATACATTCCGCTCCTTTGAAAGCCTCGCACTATCTATTACGTGCACCAACTGGAAAAACCAAAAAGCTGTTATATTCATAACAATCTACCGACCTCCTGGTCCATATGCCGAGTTTCTGACAGAGTTTTCTGACTTTATTTCAAGTTTAGTTTTGGAATGGGAAAGGATTGTTATAGTTGGAGATTTCAACATTCATGTTGATAACAGCAGTGAGTGCCTCAGCAGTGCTTTTGGTGCTCTCCTGGATGGGATCGGTTTTACCCAGAGTGTGAACAAGCCGACTCACTGTCACAATCACACTCTTGACCTCGTCCTAACTTATGGTATTGAGATTTAATTGTAATTCCTCAAAACCCTATACTCTCTGACCATTTTTTAAATTACCTTTCAATTCGTACTAAAAGACTATCCAGCTCTGCAGGAGAAAACTATAATGAAAAGAACAATATCAGAAAAATCGGTAGCCGAGTTCAAAGAAATAATCGAGCCAGTATTAAATGATATGCCATGTGACAATGAGAACAACTTTAATCCAATTATCATGGATCAGTTTGTTGATAGAACAATGCTCACCTTAAAATCTGCTCTCGATGTTGCAGCTCCGCTAAAACAGAAAAGCATTAAACCAAGACCTCCGGCTCCTTGGTTTACTCCAGAACTGCGATCACTCAAACAACACGTAAGACGCACAGAGAAGCTCTGGCGCCGCTCGCGCTCCGAGCAGTCTCTGAAGGCATGGAAGCTCTGCCTGCTCTCTTATAAGGCCGCTCTGCGAAAAGCGCAAACCAGATACTATTCAAACCTAATAGAAGCAAAGAAAAGCAACCTCAGATTTCTGTTCAGCACTGTAGCCAGGCTGACAAACTCGCACACTGCCCCTGAGTCTCTTCTCCCCTCGAAGTTCAGTTGTGATGACTTTCTTGAATTCTTCGATTACAAAATTACAACCATTAGAGACAAGATCAACGAAGCCACTCCAAAAATTGGCCCCGAGCAAATTCAGCAAATCCAGTCAGTAACACCAATATCCCACATAAATCCTCTAACAGCATTAGACAAATTTACTCCTGTCGATGAGGTGGAGATTACCTCAGTCATCATGTCGTCCAAACCATCAACTTGTTTGCTCGACCCTATTCCAGTCAGACTCCTCAAAGAAGCTCTCCACCTAATAATAGGTTCCATCCATAACATAATAAATATGTCATTAGAAAATGGCTATGTTCCTCAGTCCTTTAAATATGCTGTAATTAAACCGCTTTTGAAAAAACCTACCTTAAACCCTGATGAACTAGCCAACTACAGACCTATTTCGAATCTTCCATTTCTCTCAAAGATTCTGGAACGAGTTGTGGTGAAACAGCTTTGTCACCATCTGCAGGGCATTAATTTATATGAAAAATTTCAGTCTGGTTTCAGAGCTCACCACAGCACAGAAACTGCTCTGCTTAAAGTGACAAATGATTTGCTACTAGCTGCTGATAACGGGCTGGCTTCAGTCCTGGTCCTACTGGACCTCAGTGCAGCGTTTGACACCATTGATCACAACATTCTACTGCAGAGGTTAGAATGTAACATAGGTGTCAGAGGGACCGCCCTCAAATGGTTCAAATCCTATCTATCAGATAGGTACCAGTTTGTTAGTGTAAACCAGTGCACCTCTCCCTGCTCTAAAGTAGCTTGCGGTGTTCCACAAGGATCTGTGCTTGGTCCAATCCTGTTTACTCTGTATATGTTGCCATTAGGTAACATTATCAGAAAACATGGCATTAATTTCCACTGCTCTGCTGATGACACTCAGCTGTACTTATCAATGAAACCTAATCAGACCGATCAAATCGATAAGCTCAGTGCCTGTGTGAAGGACATCAAAACCTGGATGACCCTGAATTACCTGCTCTTAAATCCTGAAAAAACAGAGGTCATTGTTGTCGGTCCTAAAGGTCAGAGAGATTCTCTGTCCGACCAGATAATCTCACTTGACAATGTGAGTATAGCCTCTAGCTCTACTGTAAAAAACCTTGGAGTCATATTTGACCAAAATCTCTCATTCACAGCTCATATAAACCAAGCTTGTAAAACTGCATATTTTCACCTGCGAAACATAACTAAAATCAGAAATATTTTGCCTAAAAATGATGCCGAAAAACTTATCCATGCATTTGTTACATCTAGACTAGATTACTGTAATTCTCTGCTCGCTGCCTGCGCTAAAGGTACTTTAAGAAGCTTCCAGTTGGTCCAAAATGCAGCGGCCAGAGTCCTAACAGGAACTAAAAGAAGTGATCACATCAGTCCTGTGTTAAAATCACTGCACTGGCTTCCTGTCGAGTTTAGAATTAAATTCAAAGTTCTCCTCCTGACATACAAAGCCTTAAACAATATGGCCCCATCATATCTTCAGGATGCCATTGTCCCCTATCAGCCAAATAGAGCACTTCGCTCTCGGAATGCAGGATTATTAGTGGTTATTAGTGGTTCCTGTCTAAAAGTACAGTGGGGGGGAGAGCCTTCAGTTACCAAGCTCCTGTGTTATGGAATCAACTCCCTGTTGATGTTAAACAGGCACCCACAGTCTCTTTATTTAAGACCAGGCTTAAAACCTTCCTCTTCGGAATAGCTTATGACCAGGTTACTTAGTTGATGTTACTAAGATAAGCTGCCGCAGGAGATAACAAGCTGGGGGAAGTGTGGCAACCTGAGCACTATCCTCTGTTTCCTCCTATTTTCTCATCAGCATCACTTACTATGTTCTCATCTGTAGCTCGTTCATTGCTATTCACATGTTGTCCCCTGTCCCACTCCCCCTGTGGAGTGTAACTCTTTCAGACGCCTGATGGCAGCTGGACCCATCTCCTCCTCCTCGCCCAGCTCCTCCTCCTCGCCCGGCCTCCTCCTCCTCGCCCGGCCTCCTTCCCCACCTGGGTAGCTGTGGCCATACCGAACTGGCCCACGGGCCTGGACATCTATAGCCTGTCCGTCCATGGGAGTGGATCTCTCCTTCACTGTAGTTCTCCCCGAGGTTTCTTCTTTTTCCCAGGACCCTGGGTTTTTTGGAGTTTTTCCTTGCTGAGAAGGAGGGTCTAAGGACAGGGGATGACTGGACAATGTTTCATTTGCTGCTTTACATGAATGTTGTTTTTTTCCTGTTTTGATATGTCTGTGTGTATGTTTTACTCATCCATATCTTGGAACGCCCTTAGAGGCAACTGTTGTTGCGATTTTGGGCGCTACAAAATAAATTGAATTGAATTTATTTTTATAGATCTGTCTCCATTTTATCTGCTGAATGTTAATTTAAGCTTAAAATAAGCCAAATAAACTGTACTGCAGTTAAACTCTGTGCCCCTTTTTGGACCCTCACCCACAGTTTGAGAACCCTTCTTTAAGAGAACTGGCACTGGCACTTTACACAAAACTGTGAAGAAAGATGTTGTTGTTTTTTTGGAAGTTCCTAACTGGAGTTACTTTCTCTTACTGGTTTTGCAGTGATATTGAGCCTCTGCACGTTTACCAAATGCACATCGTGACAAATACAGATGCATTTGTGGCATTTAGTCAAACTTGAACCACATGTTTCTGTAAACCTGCTCTGTGCTGTACACCTGCTCTGAGCTGTACACCTGCTCTGTGCTGTAGACCTGCTCTGTGCCATCACTATAACTTAAATTTAGATTAGTTTTTGCTTTGCGTTTCATCTTGCTCTTCTAATCAGCGCTGACGTGAGGGAGATGAACAGGCAGGATGTTTTAAGTTTAACCTGCTCTGTGATACACGCTGTTGTGGAGAAGCTGTGAGCGCTGGGGGTGTGTGTGGTGACGTTCTGTGCAGTGTCCGCGGGCTCCAGACCAGCTCAGAGAGACAGCAGCGGCGAGTCTGAGACAAGACCAAGTCCAAACGCCTTCGAGACCGAGGCCAAACGCAGTCCAAGACCATAAAGAAACGGTCTCGAGTACTACATTATGATCTACCTTGGCGATGTATTGGGCACCCGTGTTATGCTTTTGGGGTGTTCAGTACAGAAGGCTCACAACAAATACAAACGGCACATGTTACAGCCCCAAGCCTCCAGTTCCTTGATTTGTGTTGTGCGTGGTACAAAAATCAAAATGAATTCAAATGAAATAACTCAAATTTCTGGGAGTCCTTGTCAATGATGATATAAACTGGAAAGAACTAACTGTGTGATCAAAAAAAATTATAAATCTCTTGGTATTATTATTCAAGTTTGTACATTTCTGGACTCAAAATCTATGCTTACATTATACTGTAGTTTAATTTATCCCTATCTGCCATATCAACACCTTCCTAAAATAATCGCTTAAGTAATTTTTTCAAAATTTTCAGGGAACAAAAACCCAAAACTTGAAATTAAAGCAGAAAATAACTCCACCAGGCCAAAGTCTTGTATGTGTAATGAGCCCATCCAGCCACTAGATGGTAGTGTTGACTAATCTTTGACGTTTCCTGCCTCGTTTCAGCTTCTCTCGGTTGTTTTGGAGGATTTCTTAGATCAGTACTGACGTTTCCACATGTAACTGTTGAATCTACAAATCCTTTTTCAAGTTTTTCCTCATTTCTCCTGCAGTAGAAGCACTGATTCATGGCGGCTGCAGGTCCTGGGGTTCAGATCAGAGAGGCATTTTAGGTTTAAATCAGCTGGATTAATCTGGCAACACAAACGAGACTCGTGTGAGGCTCATTCTGCTTTCTGATTGGATAATTGGCTTGAGAACCAAAACACTAAATTATAACATTTAACCAATATGTCCAATTATTTTCCACATTTTTATTTTCCAATATTTGATTACATTTTATTATATCTATATTTTGTATTTTATTATATTTTATTATTATTTTTACTATATTGTTTACTTATTTCCCTTATATTTGCACTTTTTAGCAGCACTATTTATTGCAGCTATTAGTACTTCTAGAATATCTTAGCAAGTCAACGGTTTCTTATATGATAAATAAACAATTTTGAATCTTGAATCAGTGTTTTTACAAGTAATCTGCTAATTAATCTAGTTTTGTAATAAATAAGCCAACTGTTATCAGTAGAAAACTGTTTTAACATGTTTATCTCATATCTGGGGACACAGTTAGTTCATGTTTATGTAATTTAAAGTAAATAGTTTTAAAATAAATATCGGTGTTGATGTATTATCTGGAAAAGGGGTTTAGTGCAGCACAGAATATAATAAGTAGAGGTGGGTAGAAATTGCACTTTTCAGAGTACTTTTAGACACTCTTCCCACTGTAAGTCTAAAGTGACAAAAGCTTTATGAGGAAAATATAAATGATTTGAACATTTATTCAAACTTTATTGAAATTATTTGGACACAGCAGCTCACACATCACAATATAATATAATAAGAAAGAGTAAAAATATAAATGGTAATAATAAATTCTGAATAAGCAGCAAAAAAGAACAAGAGACAAATGTGTGAAATAAGGCATAATTATATAAATGTAAATGTACAAGTCAAAATAAAATTTAAAATAGGCAATCCAAATCTTTACGTTCATATTACTAGAGTAGTAGTTTTCGCAAATACTTTTTTTACTCTTACTTGAGTAATTTCTTGAGCCACTATTTTGTTCTTACACTTGAGCAGTATTATTTTGAAGTAACATTACTTTTACATGAGTACAAATTTTAGCTACTCCACCGACCTCTGATAATAGCACCAGTTTAATCTACATTTTTAGTCCCAGTACATTGTGGCCTTGACACGTAAAAGACTATTATCTGTGGGTGTAACGATATCCAAGTCTCACGATACGATATTGTCACCGTATGAACCGATATTTATTCCGATGCTGTGGGAAAGCTCACGATACGGTGGGGAGACTCATGATATCACGATATTCTACATAATAACAAGACTGACATTCTTAAATGCTTTGACCAGTCATTTGGTGCAACGTTTATTGTCATTAGGGATGGAACGAAATCCAAATCTCTCTGTACGATAGTTTCACCATAAACATCTCACGGTACCAGATTTATTGCAATATTTTGTGGTGAATCTGCTACTTTTTCCTCTAAAAATGCCTTCATAAGACTTACTTCAAAGAATGAAGATGTAAAAATGCTTAGAACAGTTATTTTTTCATGTAGTCTGCACTGAAATGGAGCAAAGGATCATGGTCTATGTAGTTCTCTCAGCTTTTTTTAGCTATTTCTGCATCAGAACTATTCATTTAAGCAAAGAGTAGGGGGTGTAACGGTGCATTTATTCGTATTGAACTGTTTCTTCTTTAAATGTTGTTCTTGGTTTCGACCTGGAGCAGCTTCAGCAACAGCAGCTGAAGTCTGAGTGGGCGGAGTCTCAGTCTTCATATTCTACAAAGAGACGTCAGCGTGAACAATCAATACATTGTCAGTCAGTGTGCCCATTAAAGGCCCTGCTACATTCAGACTGCAGGGCTTAATGCTCAAATTGGATTTTTTTGTGAAATATGATTTTTTTTGCGAGGTTGTTCACATTTCTAATTAAATGCGACTTGTCTGTGATCTCCAGTGTGAACTTTAAACACCCCAGAAGTGTCCCCCATGAGGATTGGAGGACACGACGACGTCACAGCAGCGAGTTCAGGGTTTACAGAGGTCGCCTAAACATGGACGCTGCATTGAGCACCTGGAGATTTTAAAGTTACTGTTGTATCACTCTCGCCGGAGGAAACACGTGTTCGGCCTATTTCAGTAGCAAACACGTCAGCATTGGGCTGTATTGGCTCACAACAGGTGCTTGTTACAGCAGAGACCAAATGAGAATTCTCAAAGCCCAGCACAGCTTTAACTGTGTGGCAGACTCCCTGCTTATCTGATAATGCCAACCTCTGGTGTTTTTAAAGCAATCCGGGTCCACGAGGTAGAGTACGGACGTCTAAAATACAGTGATTTTAAAGTATTTATACATGTTACAATGTGCAGTCCAGACATATTTGTTACCTGTGGGTTTATGGCAGCACAGGGACAGCATGAGCCCAGTGCAGATGATGTAAGGACACAGCACCAGCAGGTGGCACACCAGAGCTACCACTGGAGAGCGGCTGGTCAATGCTTCCAGGAGGATAGTCCCCACGCCCCCTGTGGGCGTGGTCAATGCAGCAGGGGGCATGGTCAAAGATGTGGGGCGTGTGGTCAATGCAGCGGAGGGTGTGGTCAATGCAGCGGGGAGCGTGGTCTGGGGTTTGGTCTTGTTTGGACAGTGGCGTGACGCTGATGGTTGATGTGGCTTATCTGTGAAAAAAGGCATTTTCTCTTGTGTAAAATGTACCTGCACAGACCCTGTCCTGAGACTCCATACTGTCATTAGGAACTGGTTCAGAGCAAGTGCCCTCACTCAACCAGTTCATCTGAGGAAATAATCTATTCTAGCTAGGGTACCCAATTTCTTTCTGGTAAAAGATGAAATTTTCTATATTTTTTATTTTAAATGCAATATTGCTGAAGAGACTGCGTTCTTCTATTGACCCACCCCATAACAAAGAATGCAGTTACAAAGCAGCACTGCATGTTCAAATTTGTGTCTTAGGCCAGTACCACTGAAAAGAGCTTTAGGATGACGGGTGAAACCTCTTGATTTTAAAAACAGTGTGACTTTGAAGCCTTCTCTATCTTTAATGTGTATATTTTCAAAGTACACCCCATGTTTCTCATAAATGGTCACATTTATATAGCAGATTTCTACCTTTAAGGCACTCAAAGTGCTTTACCTCAAAGAACCACTCTTCCATTCACACACACACTCACTCCCAGACACTGGGGGGTTGCGCAACAATGGCACATTTCATCTGTAGGAGTTGGAGTCGCACCTCCAACCTGAGGGTCAGAGGGTCTGAGAGTTCAACCAACCCACAGATCAGTGAACAAACACTGAGTCACTGCTGCCCCAACCCCCTCATCACCACCATCACCACTGAGGACAGTTCTCACCAGTGACAGTGATGCAGAAGGTGTCAGATCTCTGTCCCTTGGGGCCCTCACACCAGTACAGTCCTGTGTCTAGCTCAGTCAGGCCTCTGATGGTGCAGGTCGGAGGCTTCCATCTCCCCCAGTCGTCACAGTGGCTCTGGGATGATCTGGAGGTGTTTCTCTTCACCATCCACCCTGCCTCCTCACAGCTCAGCTTCACAGTGCCTCTTTTTAAAAAGACAGCCTGCTCTGGCTCCACACGAAGAGAAGCTGAAACAGTAGACCAGGATCACAGGAACATTAGAACAGGGTGACCAGAATTTCAAAATCAAAAACTGGGACTCTCAGTTTGGCGTGGTTTGCAATAATAAAATTGTGAAACACGTACGTAAGGAAATTGTTATGCACTTGGTGAGTCGGTATAGTCACATTTTCTTTGTGTTTTGGTCATTTTCAAGCTTTTCTGTGTTTTACAGAAACAAATGGCAATTTATGCCTCTTTTTACTGTTGGCAGGGATCAGATTGGTCCAAAATAGGGACACCTGGGACAAATCCCTGGTTTTGGATTTTGTTGGTAATAGTTGGTAATAAAACTGTTAAACAAATCCATAATTAAGGGAAATTGTTATGCACTAAGTACAAAAGTGAGTCAGTATAGTCATGTTTTCTTTGTGTTTTGGTTATTTTTAAACAGCTTTTTTGTATTTTACCAAAACAAATGACAATTTAAGTGTCTCTTTACTGTTGGCAGGGATAAGGTTGGTCAAAAATAGTGACACCTGGGACATTTCTTGTGTAAAACTGGGACAAATCACAGGTTTTGGGTAAATCTGCTGGGACAGGGGACACAGGGCTCAAAACTGGGACTGTCCCAGGGACGTCTGGTCACCCTACAATAGAAACATTATTTGGATCCTAAACTTTTCAGACACTATGGCTTTCGTTCCTTTGTTACACAGGAGAGAACCAGAGCATAAAACGTGTTTGCTCATTTAATGAGCAGAAAACACATGGGGCTCAGGTAGAAAATCTAAACTAATGTCGAGGTTTGTGACGCACCTTGGTTTGTGATGCAGAACAGCAGAGAGGCCACAACACCTGTATACAGAGACCAAGACATGGATTTCATGTTCAGGATTATTCAAATTAGTCATTTCATTTGAGACTCCAATCCTATAGAATGCATTTGCAACGATAAACACAAGTACACAGAACACAGCCTGAAGCACCTTAAATCCACTGAATGACTGTAGTATTGGTCACTATTATAGCAGTGTTATTGTCACCCCATGTGCACTTATGATACCTATATGGGGTTCTTGGCAATTTCTGATAAAGCTGATAAATATTTCATATCTAATTGACAGTAAATTAAAAAGCATCAAAGTGGATTTTGAAACTACTCTTGTACTTGTACTTCGTGACAGAATATATACAGCTTTAAATAAACATGAATGTACATTAGGTGTGTTCTTAGATCTTTAAAATATTTGACTGCACATCATGGGATATTGATGAAGAAATTGTTCAAATGAGTGGGTTCAATGGGTTTCATGGATTTGTTTATAAATGCCTATAATTATGTAAATGGTGTAATTATAGCAGAACACAGTATGTATCAGTTCATTGTTCCATATCTGACCTATGAGGGGAAACTCATAATCTAAGTCTCCTTTTACAGAGCTGTAAAGATCTGTAATAATCGTCAGCGAAAGAGAGATTCGGCTAACCCAGTATTTCTACAAGTAAAGTACAAACTCAACAAACTGATAGAACTTAAAGGGGAACTCTGGCACGTTTGAAGCTAACGCTCTGCCTGGTTCACTCATTAGTGTCTGGAAACGTTAGAAAACAACTTTATAAGCACCTTACACTTCCCTCTGTTGAGCGTTTTGTTTGTTAGACTCGTGGATGTTGTAAGATGGGTTAAAGTGGTGTTAAGCTTCTTCAGTATGAAGCAAATTGGCATTTTACGTGGAAGTTAAGAACTTGCCCCCATCACTACACTAGTTTGTTGCCTTGACAGACTCACTGCCACAGTGAGATCTCCACCGAGGAAACACTGATCTGTGCTGTTTTTGGCTTCTGACAGAATTCCACCACCTCTAGCAATGAACTTTAGCTTCAAACGTGCCGCAGTTCCTCTTTCATGGTTTCAAAACTACATACAGTGCCACATGTGCCACCAATCTCTAAAAAAGATTTACAAAGAGAGAAAATTGTAACAGGAATTGTCTTTTAAAGTATTTTAAAAACAGGTTTAGAACAACAACAATGAAAAAAATGTGTTTCAAAGGTCAAAGGTTTCAGCCTAAGGAACAGTTCAAAATCTATTCAAGTATTTCAAAAGAAATCTTAAATAGGAGATGTTACAAAAATATGAGATGGCAAAGTAACTGTCCTGATTGTTTGTTTTCAGATAGCTGTGTGTGGTACTCACAGAGCAGTAACACGGGCTCCATGGTCCCTCAGTGCAACCTGTGTGTTATTTATTCAGCTCTCCAATCAAATATAACAACTGCAAAAAGAAAAAACTGTGAATGAAGCACAGTGGTTTAAGGTGGCATTTCATATGAGCTGCTGTTGTGGTCATGGCTGGTTTCGATTTTACATTCGAACTATTACCCCCAGCAGCAGAATGTCCACTTCCTCTGCATTTGTCTGAAATAAAACTATTCTCTGATCATCTCCCACTATAATGTGACAAGTTTCCATCTGCAGTCTCTGACTAACAGAATAAATTATACAGCGCAGTTACATTCAGCCAACATTAAGAACAATTCACACTGTCCACACACACTCACACATCACACATGTGCAACACATCACCACAAAGAATCAGAATCTGAAAGGTTTTAGTGCCATATGAGTGAACAGGTTCACAACATTAGGAAACTGCTGCGGTACTTGGAGCAGAATGTAGACAAACACTAAACATGCAACAAATAAAACAGAATAAAATAAAGCAGAAAACAATAAACTATAACATAACACAAAATGTACAAATTTACAGGAACATAAGGATATAGGAGTATAACAGTGTAGGTAATGATCAGTGAAAACAGAGGAGCAAAACCACAGGGTCATGTGACTGAAACAGAGCGGGGGGTGGGGGATGGGAACAGTCTGAGTGTTTTTGTTCATGAGTCTAACAGGGGAACAAACTGTTTTTATGGTGAGAGGTTCTGGTCCAAATGGACCGTAGCCTCCTGCCTGAGGAGCAGGTCAAAAAGTCCATGACCAGAGGTCAGACCTGCACGTGTCCTGGAGGTAAAAAGGTCCTGAAGAGATGGAGGCTGCAACCAATCACCTTCTGAGCAGAGCACAACACACTGCAGTCTCTGTTTGTCCCTGATGGAGGCTCCAGCACCACACGGTGATGGAGGAGGTGAGGATGGAGGAGGTGAGGGTGGAGGAGGTGACAGTGGAGGAGGTGAGGATGGAGGAGGTGACGGTGGAGGAGGTGAGGGTGGAGGAAGTGAGGATGGAGGAAGTGAGGGTGGAGGAGGTGAGGATGGAGGAAGTGAGGATGGAGGAAGTGAGGATGGAGGAGGTGAGGATGGAGGAGAACTGAGGGATTACACAGACACACTACGTACTGTACCTCTCTGCGACATCAGTAACAAACCCATCCTGACAAATCTTTTAGTAAAATTATGGTTATGCTGTTATTGAGAATTAGATATAAACACACTGTATAAAACTCCATCTATTAACACCAATTAACCTAATGTTTTCATGATGACGTTGATATTGGGCGATCCACGTTTATTCCAGCTCGCCCACTTCTGTCACGATCAAATAAAGGTAGGACCCAAAGGCAGACAGGAATCCAAGAGAGTTTTACAAGGATTTATTACAGAGATGATGAATATAACAGGGGTAGCAGGCAGGTCAGGAGGGCAGCGGGTAGAGTAGGCAGGCAGGGTAGGACAGGCTGGAGCTGAGGACGGAGCTGGAGCTGGGCCAGGCAGACTGGTCGGGAGCTGGAGCAGAAAAACAGACGGGTGAGAAAAAACACAACAAACTGGGCGGAAAATTCATAAAGAGCCGGAGCAGGCGTTCACCACGGAGGTTAACTGACGATCTGGCGGAGATGGTGAGGAGAAACCAGGTTGATATACAGGGATGATTGGAGATGGGAAACAGGTGCACAGGCCAGCCCAGGAGCAGGAGGAGGAGTCGGACACGCCCAGCAGATCCGGAGAGGAAGGAGGCAAGTGAGGGGGAGGGTGAAGCAGGGAAGGATCGCACCAGGAGTGTACCATGACAGTACCCCCTCCCTAACGGACGCCTCCAGGCGGCCCGCCAGGCTTGTCCGGATGAGCGAGATGAAAATCCCTGATCAGCGCCGGGTCCAGGATCAGCGCACGGGGAACCCAGGACCGTTCCTCTGGCCCATATCCTGCCCAGTCCACCAGGTATTGTAGACCCCGGCCACGGCGGCGAACATCCAGGAGCCGTCTAACAGTAAAGGCGGGGTGATCGTCAATGAGCCGGGCGGGAGGAGGGGGTTTGGTTGGAGGGGACAGTTCACTGGAAGTCACTGGCTTAATTTGAGAGACATGAGAAGGGTGGATGCGAAGAGATCGGGGCAGGTCCAATTTAACAACAACAGGATTAATAATCTTTGAGATCTTGAATGGTCCAATGAATCTAGGAGAGAGTTTCTTAGATTCTGTTCTTAGCGAAATGTTTCTAGTAGAGAGCCAAACGGACTGACCTGGAGCATATGACGGAGCAGGAGTCCGGTGGCGATCGGCATAAACCTTGTTCTGTGCCGCTGTACGATGCAGTGCTCTACGGGTGTCCAACCAGACTTTCCGACATCTCCGTAGGTGAGCCTGGACAGAAGGCACAGCAATCTCCTTTTCTTCAGTGGGGAAGAGAGGGGGCTGGTAACCCAGAGAACCTTCAAAAGGAGAGCGGCCTGTAGCCGAGGAGACCAGTGAATTGTGGGAATATTCTACCCACGTAAGATGGCAGCTCCAGGTAGTGGGATTGTTGCCCACAATGCAGCGTAGCGCTGCCTCCAGGTCTTGGTTAGTCCTCTCCGTCTGACCATTAGTTTGAGGATGGAAGCCAGAAGACAAACTGACAGTTGTTCCCAACGCCTCACAAAAGCTCTTCCAGACATGAGAAATAAACTGAGGACCCCTGTCAGAAACAATATCCTGGGGAATACCATGGATCCTGAAAACATGCTTGACGAGAAGATTAGCTGTTTCGAGGGCAGAAGGTAACTTGGGGAGAGGAACAAAATGAGCAGATTTGGAAAAGCGGTCAACAATGGTCAGAATCACAGTGTTACCATTAGAAGGTGGTAGACCGGTGACGAAGTCAACTGCAATGTGGGACCATGGTCGTGATGGTATGGGCAGAGGCCGGAGTTGACCCGCTGGTGGCTGATTGGAAGACTTGTTCCTGGCACAGACTGTGCAAGCAGTAACATATTGCCGCACATCAGCCTCGATAGTGGGCCACCAGAAGCGCCGTTGTAACTGGCCCAGAGTACGACCTATGCCAGGGTGACAGGACAGTTTAGAATCATGAGCCCAGTGAAGTACCTTAGAGCGAACAGCTTGCGGGACAAACAACTTGTCGGGGGGTCCGAGGCCAGGATCAGGTTCAACCAACAGAGCAGAACGAACAGTAGACTCCACTTCACAGACGAGGGACCCCAGAACACAGGTGGCAGGAAGGATGGTTTCAGCAGAGCCTTGGGAGTCATCAGAAGAAAACTGGCGGGAGAGAGAGTCAGGTTTAACATTTTTAGAGCCTGGGCGGTAGGTCAAAGTGAAATTAAAACGGCCAAAAAACAGAGCCCAGCGAGCTTGACGGGAATTCAGTCTCTTAGCAGAATGAATGTAGGACAAATTCTTGTGGTCTGTCCACACGACAAAAGGTTGTTCTGCTCCTTCCAGCCAATGCCTCCATTCCTCCAACGCCAGTTTGACAGCCAGCAGCTCTCTGTTACCAATGTCATAGTTCTGCTCAGCTGGGGATAGGCGTCTGGAAAAAAAAGCACACGGATGAAGTTTCTCATCTGTTTCAGACCTTTGAGAGAGAACAGCCCCCACTCCAACATCCGAAGCATCCACCTCCACAATAAACTGCTTAGACTGATCAGGCTGGACAAGGACAGGAGCTGTGGTGAAGCAGTGTTTGAGGGCAGCAAACGCAGCAGCAGCTTCCGGGGACCAAGTGAAGGTTATGTTTGTGGAGGTAAGTCTTGTTAAGGGAGCAGCTACGCAACTGTAATCTCTGATGAAGCGTCGGTAGAAATTGGCAAAGCCCAGAAACCTTTGCAACTGCTTACGAGTAGTGGGTTCTGGCCAGTCTGCAACAGCTTGGATCTTGCCGGGTCTGCCTTAACCTGACCAGCTTCAATGATGTATCCAAGGAAAGAGACGGAGGGGGAGTGGAATTCACATTTTTCCGCTTTCACGAACAACTTGTTTTCTAGTAGTCGCTGCAAGACCTGCCGGACATGGATTTGATGCTCCTCCTGGTCACGAGAAAACACAAGAATGTCATCCAGATAGACAAAAACAAAGCGATTAAGAAAGTCTCTGAGAACATCATTAATCAGGGCTTGAAAGACAGCTGGAGCATTAGTTAGTCCAAAAGGCATGACCAGGTATTCGAAATGGCCCAAGGGAGTATTAAATGCCGTCTTCCATTCATCTCCCTTTCTGATACGGATCAGGTGATAGGCGTTCCGCAAATCAAGTTTAGTAAATATGGTGGCCCCCTGAAGAGGTTCAAAAGCAGACGAAATCAGAGGAAGAGGATACTTGTTTTTAATGGTAATATGGTTCAAACCCCGGTAGTCAATACATGGCCTTAGTGTCTTATCTTTTTTGTCCACAAAAAAGAACCCTGCACCAACCGGAGAAGATGATGGACGTATGATACCTGCAGCAAGAGACTCTTTGAGGTAAGTTTCCATCGCTTCCCTTTCAGGTCGGGAGAGATTGTACAGACGTCCAGTTGGAAGTGATGCTCCTGGTAACAGGTCAATGGCGCAATCGTAAGGACGGTGGGGTGGCAGAGAGAGAGCACTTTCCTTACTGAAGACTTCGGCCAAATCATGGTACTCTGTGGGGACAATGGACAAATCAGGAGGTTTAGATCTAGTACCTTTGGCTCCCCCTGTAGGTGGTATGGCAGAAAGAAGGCAAGAAGCATGACAAGATATACTCCAGCTCACAACTTTGTTAGCAGACCAATCAATTACGGGGTTGTGCATCTTCAACCAGGGAAACCCCAGGACTAGTGGACATTGTGGAGAATCAAACACATAAAAACGAATAGACTCATGGTGATTTCCTGAGATGATTAAGTCAATAGGTTCCGTTTGATGACTGACATAAGCCAAATGTTTCCCGTTGAGGGCACTCACCCGGCTCTTTTCTGGCAGTGGTTCCGTGGAAATCCCTGCTTGACGGATTAGATTAGTGTCCAGGAAGTTCTGTTCTGCCCCAGAGTCAATCAGAGCTTGCAGTGGGAGAGTCTGGTTAAGAAAGCTGAGGAGTACAGGTACCTGGAGGCGTGGGATGTGCAATTCAGAAGAAGGCTCGCTCACCAGTACTCCCACTGCTACTGATGAGCTGGGCCTTTTGGGCGAGTGGGACAAGATCTTAGGGAGTGACCTGGCTGACCGCAATATATACATACTCCTGCAATAATTCTCCTCTGATGTTCTGCTGCAGACAAGTGAGTACGACCCAGTTGCATGGGTTCCTCGTGGGGTGGCGCTGGAAGAGCAGGCACAGACTGGGTGGAGGATTCAGGAGTTCCGACAGGTGGAGGAACAGACCTTGGGAGGTAGCGTGGTACCTTGGAGTCTCTCTCACGCCGCCTTTCCCTCATGCGGCTATCTAGGCGAATGGACAGAGATATTAAGGCATCCAGAGAATCAGATTCATCACGTACAGCCAACTCATCTTTCATGGATTCAGATAGGCCATGCAAAAAGACTCCTTTAAGGGCTCTGTCATCCCAGCCAGATTCGGCTGCTAAAATCCTGAACTCCACTGAGTAATCTGCAACACTATGTTGGCCTTGACGGAGATTGAGCAGCCGCTTAGCTGCATCTGTAGCTACATTAGGATGGGCAAACACTTTCTTAAATTCATCCACAAAACAACGGTAGCTTATTAGGCTAGCCTCAGTGCTGCTTAGAAAAGCTTCTGCCCAGTCTAAGGCTCTTCCTCTTAATAAGCCAATCATGTACGATACCTTTGAACAATCTGATGTGAAGGTCTGATGTTGGCGATCAAATACTAGGGAGCATTGGAGCAAAAAGCCTTTGCACTTCTGCAAATCCCCATAATAAGGTTCAGGGGCCGGAACAGGAGACTCCGAGGCTGGTCTGGAAGATTGAGTTGTATTTGGGACAGGCTGACTTTGAGTGGGAGCTAACGAGGGAGACAGGTGTTTAGCAATACTTTCCACGAGTTGACCAATCTGGGTTACCTTGTCGGATAAAGCCTGTTGTCCATCGGTAAGAGTTTGGAGTGACTGGTGGTGCTCTCCTAGAAGAATGCCATGGTTGGATAAGGCATGATTGATTGCATTAGAGTCTGCTGGGTCCATGTGGGCCAGATCGTACTGTCACGATCGAATAAAGGTAGGACCCAAAGGCAGACAGGAATCCAAGAGAGTTTTACAAGGATTTATTACAGAGATGATGAATATAACAGGGGTAGCAGGCAGGTCAGGAGGGCAGCGGGTAGAGTAGGCAGGCAGGGTAGGACAGGCTGGAGCTGAGGACGGAGCTGGAGCTGGGCCAGGCAGACTGGTCGGGAGCTGGAGCAGAAAAACAGACGGGTGAGAAAAAACACAACAAACTGGGCGGAAAATTCATAAAGAGCCGGAGCAGCCGTTCACCACGGAGGTTAACTGACGATCTGGCGGAGATGGTGAGGAGAAACCAGGTTGATATACAGGGATGATTGGAGATGGGAAACAGGTGCACAGGCCAGCCCAGGAGCAGGAGGAGGAGTCGGACACGCCCAGCAGATCCGGAGAGGAAGGAGGCAAGTGAGGGGGAGGGTGAAGCAGGGAAGGATCGCACCAGGAGTGTACCATGACAACTTCTGTCTCTAAACATTCCTAAACCGCATCTTTTGGCGGCACGTCTGGTTAAACAGGAATCCCATTCATGTCAATGGAAAATTTGGGAAATATTTTGCATCTTTAATATGACGTGACGTTTTTATGTGCATCAACAAGTCACACTGCACCATTTTTTAATGGTTTTTGAGTCTCTTATTTACTTATTTACTGTCAAGCTCAACAGCCCCATACAAAAAAATACAACCTGAGTCATGATGGCCGCGCCCACCTTGAGACGTAAGGTGATTCTGGCCCCGGTGGTGATTGGTTGAAGCAAGCGGTTTCTTCAAAATAGTGAACAGTCCAATGATTTCTTCATAAAATACAGCCTAGTCTTTGTGGACAAACATGAAAAAATGTTAACTTGATATTTAATTTACCTGCTCTAAGTATGAATAATTAAAACGAGCAATCTTAGTTTCATTTTTTAATTGAATAAAAAACAGAACTCTTATTTTTAGTATAGTCCGGTGTCGTCTTCCGGTTGCTTGAGGTGTACACTGACTTGAACACCCGGCTTACGCTCTTTCCCCAGCAGCATGACAAGTCCACACGTGCACTTGGAGCTCATGTTTATAACAACCCTGATTGTTTTATCAATCGCCAAATGCTTGGATGCCTCTAAGACACAAGGTGAGTGTTTGTATTTCTTACATTATTGCACGATTGTTGATCGCTACAGAAGGCGACAGCCAAAAAGGCTAAAATGCGTAACTTATGATTGTTTATTTAATTGTTGTGTAATGTGACATGAAAAGCCATATTAAAAGTTTATTATTTTGTTTGTTTAATATAGTGTTGCTTTTGGTAGGCGTGGTCAGCCTGATGGGACCTGCAGGTAATTTGTTGTTTTCTACGTCTCCATGAGTAGCATTAGCCTTATGCTACTTAACATAGCATGTGCTGCCTCGTGGTCCATACCTGCTGCCTAATCAACCCCAGTTCTAGAGATCTTTTACACTTTCCACTTCAGAATTTTAAAACTTTCAGAGAAGCTCATAAATGCCCTGGACTCCAGGGAACCACTGCCTTAACAAATGTAGCATCTTTAGGCAAACCATATTTTAATCTACCAAATGGACAGTGAATCCACAACAAAATGCTCCCACATTAAGTACATTAAGTAAACACTGGACATGCAGGTCGAGCCAGATTATAAACAGAAGGAGCTTGTGAGACAGCAGTGGTACACGTACCCCAGTTTGGAAGCCACTGCTCATGCTACATAAAAAGGGTCTGTTAGCTCACATTTGTTCATCTCAGAGGGAAAGTATTTTTGTTAAAGATATAATTTATCCATATATTTCTCAATATAAAAATCTAAAAACTAAATTTATTTGACAAAACATTCATAGTTTTTCTTTTTTTTTTCTTCTTCACAGATCGAGTCATTCAAGCTTCTGTTGGAGAAAATGTGACCTTGTTCAACTCTACCGATAATATCAATATAATAGACAATCTCACTGTGACAGCCTACACAGAACAAAACGAACCATTTTTTGTCTTCCGAGACAACAAAGTCATGAAGGATTACCAATTGCCAGGCTACCCTGTTAAAATCCCCGATCCGGGTAAAGGCTTTGTGGCTGTGGTCCTCCTTAACGTGACATTAAACCAGAGCGGCTTGTACAGGATTGAAGTGGATAATATTCAAGGAGACGGATCAGTAAATACATCTGTCATTAGAGTGAACCTCATCATCTCTGGTAAGATCCCTACCTCATCTTGTTTCTAAATGATAAAAAAGAAGGGCTGAGAGAGCTGGGATAGTGATGGGAGTTAAACAATACCTCCTGATTGATTCATTTCAGAAAGACATTAAAGTCAACTTAAGCCCGCCACACACTACAGGATAATCTGTCTGATTTAGGACCCCATTTTCTTCCCCCAGATTTCAGGGAGGTGTGACCCGTCTTTGGGTCCTTGAGAGTGATTTTTTTAATCCACTGTTCTCCTCATGTGTGATGTCTGATTCTGAGCTGCTCTGTTATGTCATAACAATAAAACAGCGCGTCAGGGGCAGTGATGGACACAGGCACAAGATCCAAACTCAGGAAACAGCGAAAAGAACAATGAGCACTTCATTACTCGCCTTAAACCTGCAGCTTTATCCCTGTCCTTATGTACAAAGCCTGATATTCCACAAAACGCCACAATAATCCAGTTTGAACCACTGTTTTAAAAAATATAAAGTCATGGCCTGGGTATGGATCACACTCATATGCAAATACACAATGATAGATTCTTGAACTCGCACATGCACCTGGTTTGTGCTACAGCAGCTGTTGCTATGTGTCTTTGCTTTCCCCTGATATCACCTTCCATCAAAAATAAATAAGCTTCAGATAAACTCTCACACAAAAGACCAGGCTGACCAACAGGTGACTGATGCTCGAAGGGCTCCTGGTGGCAGATCACACAAATGTTGCTCTTTTTAATGCACGGACCAGGACAAGCAAAGGCACTTCTTGAAGAATAGTAGAATAGGGCAAGCAGAGAGCGGGCTGGTGCTCGAGGGTGCCCCCTTTTGGCAGCAGTTCTCTAAATCATGCTTCTTTTAATGCACAGACTAGGACATGTAAATGTGCTCTCAAAGATGTTTATAGCACATTCAGCCCTGGTGGACACATGTGCATCGAAACACACAAACACAAAGTCTGTGTCTATGCTTAAGGTGATGGAGCAATGCCTGATGGGAGCAGAATGTTTAGCACTACTAAAGTCATATGAAAATGATAAATAATTATCCATCTATCCATCCATCCATCTTCTCCCGCTTAATCCGGCCCAATCCTCATAGCACCTGACCCCCCTATGAACCCCTCTGCAGGTGGTGAGCCCACAGGAGGGTGGACGTCATGGTCCTTGATGTTAGTTCATAGGGGTTCTGCATGTTTTGAGTTGATGGGGGAAACTGGAGCCCAGAGGAAACCCATCCAGACACGGGGAGAACACGCAAACTCCACACAGAAAGGCCCAGGTGTGAAGAATTAAGAAGGTCACAGTTATGCTGAACGTGGACAGCACAACACTAATTTACTAACAACTTACAAACATAACACAGGTTCACTGGTAATAAAAAACCAGGAAGATGTATTTGCTATTCCAGTCAGTTTCTTTTTTAAACATCCATCCATCTTCTCCTGCTTAATCCGGCTGGGTCGCGGGGGCAGCTTGCTGCCCAATACTCATAGCACCTGACCCCCCCTATGAACCCCTCTGCAGGCGGTGAGCCCACAGGAGGGTGGACGTCATGGTCCTTGATGTTAGTTCATAGGGATGCGGGCATGTTTTTGGACCGGAGTACCCGGAGGAAACCCATCCAGACATGGGGAGGAACATGCAAACTCCACACAGAAAGGCCCAGGCGACCCGGGGAACGAACCCGCAACCTTCTTGCTGTGCCGCCTCTTATTTAAACAGATTTTTCTAAATTCATGTTAACCCGGGAGCTATAATTGAGGTGTTGTGAATCAATTCTCAAAGATCCCAGTGACACATCTGGAGCCGGTACGTACTTGGTACCAGCTGCATGTAACACAGTTCTATTTACATTAGGCTCTGAGCAGCTGAGGTGTTCAGCACACGGTAAGAAAGAGCCTGGAAAATATTAGACAAAAGTGTTCTTATGTACGACAGCCATTTTTAAATAATTACAGCTGCAAAGTTTTAGTGCTAATGCTAAATTACTAGACCCCACTGAATGTCCCGTAGCCCTCCATTCACGTCCATTCTGTTCTTTGATCGGCCGTCGGGTGGGACCAGACTGGTCTGACAGGCTTTGGGACAAAGATGATTTGAATCTGGTTGTTTAGTGCAGTTTTCATGTAGGTGTAGTGAGTGAGAACAGGAGTAAGATTTCAGAGAAAATTAATTTAAGACCACAGAAAAGCACAGTATGAGAGTTTACTGGGAAAAGATGCTTTTTCAAAGTCCACTCTGGGATCGGCATGAAAAACCTAGAGCAGAACAGTCCAACCACAGCCACTACTTTATATCACTTGTCAAATGGTCTCCTCTTGTTTTTAAAATCGGTTTTCAAGCACAACTTCTGGAATATCTCTTTTACATGGCATAATGTTTGTGCTTTTGAAAATCAGGCCAGATATTTACACAAACATGACACTGTACTGACCTATCTTTTCTCCATACTGTCCACCTTTAACCCCTCTCCCTGTTGAAAACTCTTTGCTGTTAGATTCTGGATGCTCACAAACGTTTGAATTTAGCTGTCATGTTTAAGATACTATGTAAAAGAAGATAATTTGCCCCACCCATGCCAAGTGTTCAGAGAAAGAGCCTGAGAACTGTGTGAACTGATGAGAAATATGTCATGTAATCTGTGTTCCCTTGTTTCCTGTACAGACAGTGGACCAGGAGATGGGAAAAATGGAACCAATTCTACAACAGTGGCAGTGGCAGTGCTAGTGGCAGTGGTGCTTACACTTGGAGCTCTTGGACTTCTTGTCATTTATCGCAAACAGATTTACTTTAAGCTGTGTTCGCATTGCCGGCAGTAAGTCAGACCTGTTCCCGGTGCATGTTGGACTCCGCCAGGGCTGCCCTTTGTCACCGGTTCTGTTCATTGTATTTATGGACAGAATTTCTAGGCGCAGCCAGGGGCCGGAGGGGGTCCAGTTCGGGGACCACAGGATTTCATCGCTGCTTTTTGCGGATGATGTTGTCCTGTTGGCTCCATCGAACCAGGACCTGCAGCGTGCACTGGGGCGGTTTGCAGCCGAGTGTGAAGCAGCCGGGATGAGAATCAGCTGTTCCAAATCCGAGGCCATGGTTCTCGACCGGAAAAAGGTGGATTGCCCTCTCCGGGTGGGTGGGGAGTCTCTGCCTCAAGTGGAGGAGTTCAAGTATCTCGGGGTCTTGTTCACGAGTGAGGGGAGGATGGAGCGTGAGATTGACAGGCGGATCGGTGCGGCGTCGGCAGTGATGCAGTCGCTGCATCGGACCGAGAGCTGAGCCGGTCAATCTACCCTCACCTATGGTCATGAGCTCTGGGTAATGACCGAAAGAACGAGATATGAGTTTCCTCCGCAGAGTGGCCGGACGCTCCCTTAGAGATAGGGTGAGGAGCTCGGTCACACGGGAGGAGCTCGGAGTAGAGTCGCGTCTCCTCCCCGTCGAGTGGAGCCCGCTGAGGTGGCTCGGGCATCTGGTCCGGATGCCTCCTGGACGCCTCCCTCGGGAGGTGTTCCGGGCATGTCCCACCGGTAGGAGGCCCTGGGGAAGACCCAGGACACGCTGGAGAGACTATGTCTCTCGGCTGGCCTGGGAACGCCTCGGGGTCCGTCCGGAGGAGCTGGAGGAAGTGGCTGGGGAGAAGGAAGCTTGGGAGCCCCTGCTTAGACTGCTGCCCCCGCGACCCGGCCCCGGATAAGCGGAAGAAGATGGATGGATGGAGATTTACTTTATTTAGGATGGAGGAGGTGAGGGTGGAGGAAGTGAGGATGGAGGAGGTGAGGGTGGAGGAGGTGAGGATGGAGGAAGTCAGGACGGAGGAGGTGAGGATGGAGGAGGTGAGGATGGAGGAGGTGAGGGTGGAGGAGGCGAGGATGGAGGAGGTGAGGATGCAGGAAGTGAGGGTGGAGGAGGTGAAGATGGAAGAGGTGAGGGTGGAGGAAGTGAGGATGGAGGAGGTGAGGGTGGAGGAGGTGAGGATGGAGGAGGTGAGGATGGAGGAGGTGAGGGTGGAGGAGGTGAGGATGGAGGAGGTGAGGGTGGAGGAGGTGAGGGTGGAGGAGGTGAGGGTGGAGGAGGTGAGGATGGAGGAAGTGAGGGTGGAGGAGGTGAGGATGGAGGAGGTGAGGGTGGAGGAAGTGAGGATGGAGGAGGTGAGGGTGGAGGAGGTGAGGATGGAGGAGCTGAGGGTGGAGGAGGTGAGGATGGAGGAGGTGAGGGTGGAGGAAGTGAGGATGGAGGAGGTGAGGGTGGAGGAGGTGAGGGTGGAGGAGGTGAGGATGGAGGAGCTGAGGGTGGAGGAGGTGAGGATGGAGGAGGTGAGGGTGGAGGAAGTGAGGATGGAGGAGGTGAGGATGGAGGAGGTGAGGGTGGAGGAGGTGAGGATGGAGGAGCTGAGGGTGGAGGAGGTGAGGATGGACTCGATGATGGCCGTGTAGAACTGCACCAGTGTCCGTGCTGCAGGTTGAATCTCTTCAGCTGCCTCAGGAAGTACATCCTCTGCTGGGCCTTCTTTATGACGGAGGTGATGGTGGCTCCCGTTTGAGGTCCTGGGGGATGGTGGTCCTCAGGAATGAGTCCACAGTGGTGATGGGGATGTCGGTCAGGATGATGGAGGAATGGGGCTGTGTCCTGTGTGCATCAAAGAATTAGGTATTTACAAAATCATAAGTTTTAATCTACAGTTTCACTATTAATATAATAATAATGTGTGTGTTTTATGGTATATTCTCCAAGTGAAAGCCTCAGCGTTGTTTGGCATTAAAGTCCATGTAAATTAGGTCATTTATTTGTCCAGTTGACACGATTACATTTTTCTTTGGCTCCTGCCTGGATAACTGAGGGATTACACAGACACACTACGTACTGTACCTCTCTGCGACATCAGTAACAAACCCATCCTGACAAATCTTTTAGTAAAATTATGGTTATGCTGTTATTGAGACTTAGATATAAGATATAAACACACTATATAAAACTCCATCTATTAACACCAATTAACCTAATGTTTTCATGATGACGTTGATATTGGGCGATCCACGTTTATTCCAGCTCCCCCACTTCTGTCTCTAAACATTCCTAAACCGCATCTTTTGGCGGCACGTCTGGTTAAACAGGAATCCCATTCATGTCAATGGAAAATTTGGGAAATATTTTGCATCTTAAATATGACGTGAAGTAAAATGTTCAGTTTTTATGTGCATCAACAAGTCACACTGCACCATTTTTAATGGTTTTAGAGTCTCTTATTTACTTATTTACTGTCAAGCTCGACAGCCCCATACAAAAAAATACAACCTGAGTCATGATGGCCGCGCCCACCTTGAGACGTAAGGTGATTCTGGCCCCGGTGGTGATTGGTTGAAGCATTGTCGTGTCTCGCAAATTCTAGAAACTGCTAGAAATTGCAGTTTCTTCAAAATAGTGAACAGTCCAATGATTTCTTCATAAAATACAGCCTAGTCTTTGTGGACAAACATGAAAAAATGTTAACTTGATATTTAATTTACCTGCTCTAAGTATGAATAATTAAAACGAGCAATCTTAGTTTCATTTTTCAACTTAATAAAAAACAGAACTCTTATTTTTATAAGTATAGTCCGGTGTCGTCTTCCGGTTGCTTGAGGTGTACACTGACTTGAACACCCGGCTTACGCTCTTTCCCCAGCAGCATGACAAGTTCAAACATGCACTTGGAGCTCATGTTTATAACAACCCTGATTGTTTTATCAATCGCCAAATGCTTGGATGCCTCTAAGACACAAGGTGAGTGTTTGTATTTCTTACATTATTGCACGATTGTTGATCGCTACAGAAGGCGACAGCCAAAAAGGCTAAAATGCGTAACTTATGATTGTTTATTTAATTATTGTGTAATGTGACATGAAAAGCCATATTAAAAGTTTATTATTTTGTTTGTTTAATATCTTGTTGCTTTTGGTAGGCGTGATGGTAGGCCCATGAGTAGCATTAGCCTTATGCTACTTAACATAGCATGTGCTGCCTCGTGGTCCATACCTGCTGCCTAATCAACCCCAGTTCTAGAGATCTTTTACACTTTCCACTTCAGAATTTTAAAACTTTCAGAGAAGCTCATAAATGCCCTGGACTCCAGGGAACCACTGCCTTAACAAATGTAGCATCTTTAGGCAAACCATATTTTAATCTACCAAATGGACAGTGAATCCACAACAAAATGCTCCCACATTAAGTACATTAAGTAAACACTGGACATGCAGGTCGAGCCAGATTATAAACAGAAGGAGCTTGTGTGACAGCAGTGGTACACGTACCCCAGTTTGGAAACCACTGCTCATGCTACATAAAAAGGGTCTGTTAGCTCACATTTGTTCATCTCAGAGGGAAAGTATTTTTGTTAAAGATATAATGTATCCATATATTTCTCAATATAAAAATCTAAAAACTAAAATTATTTGACAAAACATTCACAGTTTTTCTTTTTTTTTTCTTCTTCACAGATCGAGTCATTCAAGCTTCTGTTGGAGAAAATGTGACCTTGTTCAGCTATACTGATAATATCAATACAATAGTCAATCTCACTGTGACAGCCTACACAGAACAAAATGAACAATTTTTTCTCTTCCGAGACAACAAATTTATGAAGGGTTTCCAATTGCCAGGCTACCTTGTTAAAATCCCCGATCCGGGTAAAGGCTTTGTGCCTGTGGTCCTCCTTAACGTGACATTAAACCAGAGCGGCTTGTACAGGATTGAAGTGGATAATATTCAAGGAGACAGATCAGTAAATACATCTGTCATCAGAGTGAACCTCACCATCTCTGGTAAGATCCCTACCTCATCTTATTTCTAAATGATATAAAAGAAGGGCTGAGAGAGCTGGGATAGTGATGGGAGTTAAACAATACCTCCTGATTGTAATTCATTTCAGAAAGACATTAAAGTCAACTTAAGCCCGCCACACACTACAGGATAATCTGTCTGATTTAGGACCCCATTTTCTTCCCCCAGATTTCAGGGAGGTGTGACCCGTCTTTGGGTCCTTGAGAGTGATTTTTTTAATCCGCTGTTCTCCTCATGTGTGGTGTCTGATTCTGAGCTCTGTTATGTCATAACAATAAAACAGCGCGTCAGGGGCAGTGATGGACACAGGCACAAGATCCAAACTCAGGAAACAGCGAAAAGAACAATGAGCACTTCAGTACTCGCCTTAAACCTGCAGCTTTATCCCTGTCCTTATGTACAAAGCCTGATATTCCACAAAACGCCACAATAATCCAGTTTGAACCACTGTTTTAAAAAAAATATAAAGTCATGGCCTGGGCATGGATCACACTCATATGCAAATACACAATGATAGATTCTTGAACTCGCACATGCACCTGGTTTGTGCTACAGCAGCTGTTGCTATGTGTCTTTGCTTTCCCCTGATATCACCTTCCGTCAAAAATAAATAAGCTTCAGATAAACTCTTCACACAAAAGACCAGGCTGACCAACAGGTGACTGATGCTCGAAGGGCTCCTGGTGGCAGATCACACAAATGTTGCTCTTTTTAATGCACGGACCAGGACAAGCAAAGGCACTTCTTGAAGAATAGTAGAATAGGGCAAGCAGAGAGCGGGCTGGTGCTCGAGGGTGCCCCCTTTTGGCAGCAGTTCTCTAAATCATGCTTCTTTTAATGCACAGACTAGGACATGTAAATGTGCTCTCAAAGATGTTTATAGCACATTCAGCCCTGGTGGACACATGTGCATCGAAACACACAAACACAAAGTCTGTGTCTATGCTTAAGGTGATGGAGCAGTGCCTGATGGGAGCAGAATGTTTAGCACTACTAAAGTCATATGAAAATGATAAATAATTATCCATCTATCCATCCATCCATCTTCTCCCGCTTAATCCGGCTGGGTCGCGGGGGCAGCTGTGCTGCCCAATCCTCATAGCACCTGACCCCCCTATGAACCCCTCTGCAGGTGGTGAGCCCACAGGAGGGTGGACGTCATGGTCCTTGATGTTAGTTCATAGGGGTGCTGCATGTTTTGAGTTGATGGGGGAAACTGGAGCCCAGAGGAAACCCATCCAGACACGGGGAGAACATGCAAACTCCACACAGAAAGGCCCGGGTGTGAAGAATTAAGAAGGTCACGGTTATGCTGAACGTGGACAGCACAACACTAATTTACTAACAACTTACAAACATAACACAGGTTCACTGGTAATAAAAAACCAGGAAGAAAGGTGACATTTGGGGCTTGGTAGTTGTGTTTGTGCTGTTGTCCAGACCAGACTGGTCTGACAGGCTTTGGGGCAAAGATGATTTGAATCTGGTTGTTTAGTGCAGTTTTCATGTAGGTGTAGTGAGTGAGAACAGGAGTAAGATTTCAGAGAAAATTAATTTAAGACCACAGAAAAGCACAGTATGAGAGTTTACTGGGAAAAGATGCTTTTTCAAAGTCCACTCTGGGATCGGCATGAAAAACCTAGAGCAGAACAGTCCAACCACAGCCACTACTTTATATCACTTGTCAAATGGTCTCCTCTCGTTTTTAAAATCGGTTTTCAAGCACAACTTCTGGAATACCTCTTTTACATGGCATAATGTTTGTGCTTTTGAAAATCAGGCCAGATATTTACACAAACATGACACTGTACTGACCTATCTTTTCTCCATACTGTCCACCTTTAACCCCTCTCCCTGTTGAAAACTCTTTGCTGTTAGATTCTGGATGCTCACAAACGTTTGAATTTAGCTGTCATGTTTAAGATACTATGTAAAAGAAGATAATTTGCCCCACCCATGCCAAGTGTTCAGAGAAAGAGCCTGAGAACTGTGTGAACTGATGAGAAATATGTCATGTAATCTGTGTTCCCTTGTTTCCTGTACAGACAGTGGACCAGGAGATGGGAAAAATGGAACCAATTGTACAAAAGTGGCAGTGGCAGTGGCAGTGGCATTGGCATTGGCAGTGGCGCTTATTGCCATTTGCCATTACAAAAAGAAAAGAAAAAAACACAACAGAGATGACGTCAAGTACAACTCAGTCCCGTGTTTAAATGAAGCAGGAGCAAGATTACAAGTTTCAAGGTTCAAGCCTTTTTATTTGTCACCAAATAAAAAGTTGAACCAAATTGAACCAAAACACTAAATTATAACATTTGACCAATATGTCCAATTATTTTCCACATTTTTATTTCCCAATATTTGATTACATTTTATTATATCTGTATTTTGTATTTTATTATATTTTATTATTATTTTTTACTATATTGTTTACTTATTTCCCTTGTATTTGCAAACACTTTTAGCAGCACTATTTATTGCAGCTATTAGTACTTCTAGAATATCTTAGCAAGTCAACGGTTTCTTATATGATAAATAAACTATTTTGACTCTTGAATCAGTGTTTTTTACAAGTAATCTGCTAATGAATCTAGTTTTGTAATAAATAAGCCAACTGTCATCAGTAGAAAACTGTTTTGGGGACACAGTTAGTTCATGTTTATGTAATTTAAAGTAAATAGTTTTAAAATAAATATCGGTGTTGATGTATTATCGGGAAAAGGGGTTTAGTGCAGCACAGAATATAATAAGTAGAGGTGGGTAGAAATTGCACTTTTCAGAGTACTTTTAGACACTCTTCCCACTGTAAGTCTAAAGTGACAAAAGCTTTATGAGGAAAATATAAATGATTTGAACATTTATTCAAACTTTTGAATTTATTCACACATTTGAAGCTAACGTCCATTGCTAGAGGTGGTGGAATTCTGGCAGAAGCCAAAAAATGGCACAGATCAGTGTTTCCTCGGTGGAGATCTCACTGTGGCAGTGAGTCTGTCAAGGCAACAAACTAGTGTAGTGATGCTTCACATTGAAGAAGCTTCACACCACTTTAACCCATCTTACAACAGCCACGAGTCTAACAAACAAAACGTTCTGCCTGGTTCACTTATTAGTGTCTGGAAACGTTAGAAAACAACTTTATAAGCACCTTACACTTCCCTCTGTTGAGCATTTTGTTTGTTAGATTCGTGGCTGTTGTAAGATGGGTTAAAGTGGTGTTAAGCTTCTTCAGTGTGAAGCAAGTTGGTGTTTTACATGGAAGTTAAGAACTTGCCCTCATCACTACACTAGTTTGTTGCCTTGACAGACTCACTGCCACAGTGAGATCTCCACCGAGGAAACACTGATCTGTGCTGTTTTTTGGCTTCTGACAGAATTCCACCACCTCTAACAACGGACTTTAGCTTCACATGTGTCGCAGTTCCTCTTTCATGGTTTCAAAACTACATACAGTGCCAGTCAGCAAACCTTGCCCACCAATCTCTAAAAAAGATTTACAAAGAGAGAAAATTGTAACAGGAATATGTCCTTTATTTTATTGCCTTAGGTTTCAGCCTAAGGAACAGTTCAAAATCTATTCAAGTATTTCAAAAGAAATCTTAAATAGGAGATGTTAAAAAATATGAGATGGCAAAGTAACTGTCCTGATTGTTTGTTTTCAGATAGCTGTGTGTGGTACTCACAGAGCAGTAACACGGGCTCCATGGTCCCTCAGTGCAACCTGTGTGTTATTTATTCAGCTCTCCAATCAAATATAACAACTGCAAAAAGAAAAAACTGCGAATGAAGCACAGTGGTTTAAGGTGGCATTTCATATGAGCTGCTGTTGTGGTCATGGCTGGTTTCGGTTTTACATTCGAACCATTACCCCCAGCAGCAGAATGTCCACTTCCTCTGCATTTGTCTGAAATAAAACTATTCTCTGATCATTTCCCATCATAATGTGACAAGCCTCAATCTATGAAGTAAGTAAATTCATAAATAGTACAAAAAATAAATAAAAAATACGGGTACCCTCGAGGCCAGAGAGATGTTCAGTCCTTAGTTTAGTTTAGTCTCTATTTGAAGGGACATAAACTCGTTTCAGTGACATAAACAAGTTTCCATCTGCAGTCTCTGACTGACAGAATAAATTATACAGCGCAGTTACATTCAGCCAACATTAAGAACAATTCACACTGTCCACACACACTCACACATCACACATGTGCAACACATCACCACAAAGAATCAGAATCCGAAATCAGAATCTGAAAGGTTTTAGTGCCATATGAGTGAACAGGTTCAACATTCAACATTAGGAAACTGCTGCGGTACTTGGAGCAGAATGTAGACAAACACTAAACATGCAACAAATAAAACAGAATAAAATAAAGCAGAAAACAATAAACTATAACATAACACAAAATGTACAAATTTACAGGAACATAAGGATATAGGAGTATAACAGTGTAGGTAATGATCAGTGCAAACAGAGGTGCAAAACCACAGGGTCATGTGACTGAAACAGAGTGGGGGGTGGGGGATGGGAACAGTCTGAGTGTTTTTGTTCATGAGTCTAACAGGGGAACAAACTGTTTTTATGGTGAGAGGTTCTGGTCCAAATGGACCGTAGCCTCCTGCCTGAGGAGCAGGTCAAAAAGTCCATGACCAGAGGTCAGACCTGCACGAGTCCTGGAGGTAAAAAGGTCCTGAAGAGATGGAGGCTGCAACCAATCACCTTCTGAGCAGAGCACAACACACTGCAGTCTCTGTTTGTCCCTGATGGAGGCTCCAGCACCACACGGTGATGGAGGAGGTGAGGATGGCGGAGGTGAGGGTGGAGGAGGTGAGGGTGGAGGAGGTGAGGATAGAGGAGGTGAGGATGGAGGAGGTGAGGATGGAGGAGGTGAGGGTGGAGGAGGTGAGGGTGGAGGAGGTGAGGATGGAGGAGGTGAGGATGGAGGAGGTGAGGATGGAGGAGGTGAGGGTGGAGGAGGTGAGGATGGAGGAGGTGAGGGTGGAGGAGGTGAGGATGGAGGAGGTGAGGGTGGAGGAAGTGAGGACAGAGGAGGTGAGGGTGGAGGAGGTGAGGGTGGAGGTGAGGATGGAGGAGGTGAGGGTGGAGGAGGTGAGGGTGGAGGAGGTGAGGATGGAGGAGGTGAGGGTGGAGGAGGTGAGGGTGGAGGAGGTGAGGATGGAGGAGGTGAGGGTGGAGGAGGTGAGGGTGGAGGAGGTGAGGGTGGAGGAGGTGAGGATGGACTCAATGATGGCCGTGTAGAACTGCACCAGTGTCCGTGCTGCAGGTTGAATCTCTTCAGCTGCCTCAGGAAGTACATCCTCTGCTGGGCCTTCTTTATGACGGAGGTGATGGTGGCTCCCGTTTGAGGTCCTGGGGGATGGTGGTCCTCAGGAATGAGTCCACAGTGGTGATGGGGATGTCGGTCAGGATGATGGAGGAGTGGGGCTGTGTCCTGTGTGTGTCAAAGAATTAGGTATTTACAAAATCATACGTTTTAATCCACAGTTTCACTATTGATATAATAATAATAATAATAATAATAATAATAATAATAATAATAATAATAATAATAATAATAATAATAATGATAAAAATAAAATAAAACACCTTTTATTTATATTTCAGGACGTGCAAAGACACTTTACAGAGCACATATTAAAAGAGTCAAAAGAGCGACATCAGTCCATATCTTAATATCCCATCACTTTGTTTTACAGGAGCCGGGTGGTCGAGCTGGTGTCCTGACATGAACCTATTCTGATTCTTGTCTCATGCAATAAAGTTGACCTGAGTGTGTTTTATGGTATATTCTCCAAGTGAAAGCCGCAGTGTTGTTTGGCATTAAAGTCCATGTAAATTAAGTCAATTATTGGTTTGTCCAGTTGACAGAATTACATTTTTCTTTGGCTCCTGCCTGGATAACCGAGGGATTACACAGACACACTACGTACTGTACCTCTCTGCGACATCAGTAACAAACCCATCCTGACAAATCTTTTAGTAAAATTATGGTTATGCTGTTATTGAGACTTAGATATAAGATATAAACACACTGTATAAAACTCCATCTATTAACACCAATTAACCTAATGTTTTCATGATGACGTTGATATTGGGCAATCCACGTTTATTCCAGCTCGCCCACTTCTGTCTCTAAACATTCCTAAACCGCATCTTTTGGCGGCACGTCTGGTTAAACAGGAATCCCATTCATGTCAATGGAAAACTTGGGAAATATTTTGCATCTTAAATATGACGTGAAGTAAAATGTTCCGTTTTTATGTGCATCAACAAGTCACACTGCACCATTTTTTAATGGTTTTAGAGTCTCTTATTTACTTATTTACTGTCAAGCTCGACAGCCCCATACAAAAAAATACAACCTAAATCATGATGGCCACGCCCACCTTGAGACGTAAGGTGATTCTGGCCCCGGTGGTGATTGGTTGATTGTCGTGTCTCGCAAATTCTAGAAACTTCTAGAAATTGCTGGATTAGGAGTTTGAATTGATTTCCTCTAGTCCTGTCCCTGTTCCTTCAAAATAGTGAGCAGTCCAATGATTTCTTCATAAAATACAGCCTAGTCTTTGTGGACAAACATGAAAAAATGTTAACTTGATATTTAATTTACCTGCTCTGAGTATGAATAATTAAAACGAGCAATCTTAGTTTCATTTTTCAATTGAATAAAAAACAGAACTCTTATTTTTGCATAGTCCGGCGTCATCTTCCGGTTGCTTGAGGTGTACACTGACTTGAACACCCGGCTTACGCTCTTTCCCCAGCAGCATGAGGACAAGTTCAAACATGCACTTGGAGCTCATGCGGATCAAGTTTATAACAACCCTGATTGTTTTATCAATCGCCAAATGCTTGGATGCCTCTAAGACACAAGGTGAGTGTTTGTATTTCTTACATTATTGCACGATTGTTGATCGCTACAGAAGGCAACAGCCAAAAAGGCTAAAATGCGTAACTTATGATTGTTTATTTAATTAATGTGTAATGTGACATGAAAAGCCATATTAAAAGTTTATTATTTTGTTTGTTTAATATCTTGTTGCTTTTGGTAGTCTAAGTTGCTGCGAGCTTTGTCGAGTATTTTTGTTTTTGGAAGCAATTTCTCAAGTCCCAACAGGTTTGTGTTCGTGTACTTTTATCTTGACTTGAAATTGACCCCATGTACAGTATGTACTTTTATTGGGTAATTTGTTTTAACTTGTTAGGTTCCTTTCTAAGACAATGTAGCCAAGTGTATTTGTACCTTGTTGACATGTTTCGGCTGCTAGCTGCGAGCCATCTTCAGAACTGTCACCGGTGACGTCATATATCAGCTGTTGTTACTTCCAGTAGGCGTGAGTGAGTCTCCATGAGTAGCATTAGCCTTATGCTACTTAACATAGCATGTGCTGCCCCGTGGTCCATACCTGCTGCCTAATCAACCCCAGTTCTAGAGATCTTTTACACTTTTCATCCAGAATTTTAAAGCTTTCAGAGAAGCTCATAAATGCCCTGGTCTCCAGGGAACCACTGCCTTAACAAATGTAGCATCTTTAGGCAAACCATATTTTAATCTACCAAATGGACAGTGAATCCACAACAAATTGCTCCCACATTAAGTACATTAAGTAAACACTGGACATGCAGGTCGAGCCAGAGCCAGATTATAAACAGAAGGAGCTTGTGTGACAGCAGTGGTACACGTACCCCAGTTTGGAAACCACTGCTCATGCTACATAAAAAGGGTCTGTTAGCTCACATTTGTTCATCTCAGAGGGAAAGTATTTTTGTTAAAGATATAATGTATCCATATATTTCTCAATATAAAAATCTAAAAACTAAAATTATTTGACAAAACATTCACAGTTTTTCTTTTTTTTTTCTTCTTCACAGATCGAGTCATTCAAGCTTCTGTTGGAGAAAATGTGACCTTGTTCAACTCTACCGATAATATCAATACAATAGTCGATCTCACTGTGACAGCCAACACAGAACAAAATGAACCATTTTTTCTCTTCTGAGACAACAAATTCATCAAGGATTCCCAATTTCCAGGCTACACTGTTAAAATCCCCGATCCGCGTAAAGGCTATGTGCCTGTGGTCCTCCTTAACGTGACATTAAACCAGAGCGGCTTGTACAGGATTGAAGTGGATAATATTCAAGGAGACGGATCAGTAAATACATCTGTCATCAGAGTGAACCTCACCATCTCTGGTAAGATCCCTACCTCATCTTGTTTCTAAATGATAAAAAAAGGGGTGAGAGAGCTGGGATAGTGATGGGAGTTAAACAATACCTCCTGATTGATTCATTTCAGAAAGGCATTAAAGTCAATTTAAGCCTGCCACACACTACAGGATAATCTGTCTGATTTAGGACCCCATTTTCTTCCCCCAGATTTCAGGGAGGCGTGACCCGTCTTTGGGTCCTTGAGAGTGATTTTTTTAATAAGGCCTAAGCTTAAACTCTGATTATCTACAATCTAACAGCAAAGGATTTCACATATGACAAACAGGGAGAAGGGTCTGACCTACATACAGAGCATTTACACTGAAACGAATCACTGTATCAGCATATTGGAAACGATTTGCGTTCACACACATCGTGTCTGGATCACCTGAAACGGCAGTCACATGACTAGGCTGGTGTCACAACGTCACGACACCACGTGGGCAGTAAAAACGAGGAAGTGGAGCGCCATGTCTGAAGCTGCCGTAGTTCTATGGAAGTTGCAGCAGCCGATTTCAGGCCGAGGAAGACGGCAAGCACGAAAACAGTATTTTCGTGGACAAAGGCAGTTTTGCATTTGTCTCGTGTTTGTTTAAACTGTTTTCCACACTAGCGTCGCATGCCTGATGTTACGAACCCCACGAATCAGGAAGGTGCAGGACACAGTGACGTGGTCCAATAAGAACGGCAGCTAGAGCCTCAACGTCAGCGTATCAGCGTTTTCACGCATCCACACAGCGCCGGATCAGATCCGTACTCAGGCTGAACACAGAGACATCTTACAAACAGTATTCTGTGAGATGTAAATGTCTTGAACATAAAGAACTCATGCATTGCAAAAGTAATGCTGATGTATTTGCTATTCCAGTCAGTTTCTTTTTTTAAACAGATTTTTCTAAATTCATGTTAACCCGGGAGCTATAATTGAGGTGTTGTGAATCAATTCTCAAAGATCCCAGTGACACATCTGGAGCCGGTACGTACTTGGTACCAGCTGCATGTAACACAGTTCTATTTACATTAGACTCTGAGCAGCTGAGGTGTTCAGCACACAGTAATAAAGAGCCTGGAAAATATTAGACAAAAGTGTTCTTATGTACGACAGCCATTTTTAAATAATTACAGCTGCAAAGTTTTAGTGCTAATGCTAAATTACTAGACCCCACTGAATGTCCCGTAGCCCTCCATTCACGTCCATTCTGTTCTTTGATCGGCCGTCAGGTGGGACCAGACTGGTCTGACAGGCTTTGGGGCAAAGATGATTTGAATCTGGTTGTTTAGTGCAGTTTTCATGTAGGTGTAGTGAGTGAGAACAGGAGTAAGATTTCAGAGAAAATTTATTTAAGACCACAGAAAAGCACAGTATGAGAGTTTACTGGGAAAAGATGCTTTTTCAAAGTCCACTCTGGGATCGGCATGAAAAACCTAGAGCAGAACAGTCCAACCACAGCCACTACTTTATATCACTTGTCAAATGGTCTCCTCTTGTTTTTAAAATCGGTTTTCAAGCACAACTTTTGGAATACCTCTTTTACATGGCATAATGTTTGTGCTTTTGAAAATCAGGCCAGATATTTACACAAACATGACACTGTACTGACCTATCTTTTCTCCATACTGTCCACCTTTAACCCCTCTCCCTGTTGAAAACTCTTTGCTGTTAGATTCTGGATGCTCACAAACGTTTGAGTTTAGCTGTCATGTTTAAGATACTATGTAAAAGAAGATCATTTGCCCCACCCATGGCAAGTGTTCAGAGAAAGAGCCTGAGAACTGTGTGAACTGATGAGAAATATGTCATGTAATCTGTGTTCCCTTGTTTCCTGTACAGACAGTGGACCAGGAGATGGGAAAGATGGAACCAATTCTACAACAGTGGCAGTGCTAGTGCTAGTGGTAGTGCCAGTGCTAGTGGTAGTGCTAGTGGTGCTTACATGTGGAGCTCCTCGACTTCGTGTTGCCATTTATTAGAAACAGATTTACTTCTGGTTAGCACAAAGGATCCGGCGCACAAGTGGAGGAGGAGCAAGAGGACAGGACATATATGATGAAAGGACAATGAGCAACATATGTGAGGAAAGACTGACTTGTATTAACTATGATGATGAACGGATGGCATGAAGGACAATGAAAATGTGAAAAACTATTTAAAGCTTTATTTATAGAATAAATCCTATGTGAAACCTTGCCTCTGTCTTTATTTAACAACATACTTGCCTCAGTTAAGACCTGAGCCTCCATCTCTGGTGGTGGTGTTTGGCAAATCTGTTCAGTTACAGCTGAACATAAAATTTTCTCATGTGTTTATTATTTAGAGTGTATTTTCTGAAAGAGTAGAGGGTCAGTATGAAATGTGTGCAGTATCCCACATTTACATATTTGTAAAAGTTACACTTGGAGGAGAAAATGATGCCCAAAATTCTCAGTCATCTTTGAGAGGAGCCGGTCCACTGAACACACTTTGAATGTTGGTATTATAGAAATGAACTGTCCCGGAGAAGTAAGTGTTTATAAGAGACCGCCTCACGCCCCGATGGTGACATTGTATTAAAATAAAGATTAAAGTCCTGAGCTTCAGTCAGAGCAGTGCCTTCAGTTAGCATCAGCCCCAGGGAATGTTGATGCCATCAGCTCCAAAGTATCAATAATGCACGTGTGTGCTGCAGTCAGTATTGAGATTTTCTTATGTCTGATGCCACCAAGTGGACAAAAACACAACAGAATTCACACCTGATTTTTTTTTTTTGTCTTGACTTGATGTGTCTGAGTTTGGTAAACATAACTTAAATTAAATCATTTTAATAAAATGTTAAAATTTAACTTCTTAGCTAGTATTAATCATGTGTACTTTTTACTTTTACTTAAGTGCAAGTTTGGAAGCCGTACTTGTAATTGAGTACATTTTTACCCCTGTAACTGTACTTTTACATGGGTATAACTTTGCAGTACTCTTTCTGTCAATGGTTTCAACAAAAAACTCACCAAAGCAAAATGTAGGTCCGCTTACCCCGGTCTCCCCTTATATTAAAAGAAAAAAGAAAAGAAAAAAGTCTTACTGACGATAACTAGTCCACCTCTAGTGCTTTGAAGATGCGTCCCATGCTTCTGTTGGTGGAGATGTTATTACTTTGCACATGATGTTCCACAATACGGCAGTAAAGTTATGGATGACACCATCAAAGCCAGTTACACTTCACATCTGTGGAAAGTTGGAACTCATGCTTTTCAACGTGTCTTAGAGTAATAAAAATATAAATTCGATTTTTACCTCACATTATCTGTGTAAAGTTATTGGTGCAGCTCTGGCGACATCTAGTGGATTCTGCATGTAACATATTATTATATATGGAATTTACCAGAGAAACCCGTAATTTGAGCAACCAATTTTTAAACAGTTGGTCTTTTCAGAATCGTCACTTACATTTACATTGCTGTTTCAATTTAATGGACTTCAATTTAATATTAATTTAATATATTCTTTTTAACTTTTTTTTTTTTACTTTTAACGGTACATATTGGTTTATTATATGAGCATGAGCAATAGTATTTAATAATTATTGGTATAAGAGCAGCCTGTCTGTAGCCCCATGAGCAGATTTCCTCTCTGACCAATGAGAAAAGAGCGCTGCCGTGCCGTGACTACAAGCCGCGCTCTGATTGGCTACCTTGACCATGACGTCACTGGCAAACATGCTCTGATTGGCTGGTTTCGCATGTTTAGCTTTAGAACGTCCCATATTTTGTTCCGGCATCGCAGCAACTCACGCAGGTACGTTATTGCTCCCGTTTTTAATGTCATAATTCATATTTTAAGATAATTTGCTAACCTGATACAATAGTTATACTCTTATATTAAGATTAGATGAATTTGTTTCAATTAAGGTCGTGCTGTTTCATGAATTTTGGAAGTTTGAAAAGGGTTAAGATTAGAATTGGACAGATTTATGCACAAAGATTATTTAAGGCATCATGTAAAAACGACACAAAACACTGTAAATATTTGTTTTATTTTCAAGTGCAATTATTAGTTTAGGTGCACTGTTGACATAAGCACCACTGCTTTTTACTCCTAAACCAAGGAGACATTTTAAAGTTTGAGAATAGAGTAGTAGTAGTAGTAGTAGTAGTAGTAGTAGTAGTAGTAGTAGTAGTAGTATTGGTAGTAGTAGTAGTATTGGTAGTAGTAGTAGTAGTATTGGTAGTAGTAGTATAGCTGTAGTAGTAGTTGTAGAAATGTATTCAGACACAATGACTAATAACATTGAAATCAACCTGCTTATGGGGCCAGTTGTCAAGTCCCGGTAGTTCTATGCACTTACTTACATTTCTGTTTCTGAAGTTTGTTTTACTTTTGTTTTATTACATTCATAATATTTGGTTGTACAATTCTTGGTGATAGTTCTTCCATGTTTTGCTGGGCAGTGGCTTCTGTCCAAGTGTCAGAGTCCATGCACAGGTTGTTCAATGAAAGGCTGATAATGTTGTTATTAAATTATAGTTATTAAATAACCTGGAACTTGCTCAGTATTTGTAAAATTTTGCTGTTAACTTTAGATTAGCGTAATTTTAAAGATCAAAAATAAAGAACCCTTGTCCTACATTTGATATATTGTCAAAATTAATCCATAATCTTTTGTTAAGGTTTTTTATTATTATTACAGCAGTTATCTAAAAATAATCTACTCATTATGGCAAACACCACAATCTCTCTGATTGGTTTACATGCTGTACAACACATGTGCACAGATGTTATGCTAAACTATAAACCACCCATGGCACCATCGTAGACTGTGTTTCTGTGTCATGAGGCAATTTCACAGTGGCAGAAAGGACGAACTGGACAGGGGTGAAAGTACAAACTAAAGCAGGTTCCTCACTCAGGGTTTGAAATCAGGTACAGGTACATCTGGGCGGTTTTGCCTGAAAATTAAATTGTCTTTTTTTTTTTTCAAAAATTATTATTTTTTTTTTTTCAACTTTATTTATTGAACATTTGAACTTAAACAGGCGAACAGAGTGCATTGTATTAAATAATATTATTACAAGTATAACAGTGATACAAGGGGACACATCTGAATGTCAAGCCCACCACCCACTGGCCAAAAAAAAAAAAAAAGGAGGGGGGATAGGTGAAAAAAAAAAAAAATTTAAATTTAATTTAATTTTTTTTTCTCTCTCTCTCTCTGCACTAAAAATGTTCTACAAATTACAGAAAATTATATAAATGAAAATATTATATTTAGTGAACATAATTAACCCACTGGCTATTGCAGTAAACATACATTTAATTTGATGTCACTGATTTCAAAGCATCAGCGCTACATGAATCGGTGCTGAACTTTGGTCCCTGGGACTGCAGAAAGAAAGTGTGGAAAATGAAAATCCATTTCCTTCCAAACATATTCTGAACCGGCTTCAGAACTGAAGGAGGATGAGCTGAGAAACGTATTTGACCAGAAAAACATTTGTCCAGTTGACAGATCTCCTTTTCCATGGATTCTCCCTGGACGACTGAGGGATTTTACACACTGTATATTGACTTGAACTTCAGTTTTAATTGATTTTTACAGGCCTTTTAAACATAAAGAACTAAAGCTCTGAGTGTCCTCTCCTGGGTCCTCAGATCCCAGCATGGACCTGGTGCTGAACGTGGCCGACCACTATGTGCTGACCCCGTACGTGTACCCCTCCTCGTGGTCAGAAGAGGGCGCTCTCAGGCAGATCCTGAGTCTGCTGGTGGTCACTAACCTGGGGGCCGCCGTGCTGTACCTGGGGCTGGGGGCCATCAGCTACTTCTGCATCTTTGACCACACACTCATGAAGCACCCGCACTTTCTGGAGGTACAGACTGTTTTTGTAGTAGTAGTAGTAGTGTGTAGTATTTATAAATGACTGGGCCTTTTGAATGACTTGTAAGTTGAAGTAAAGAAGTAGGGCTGGGCGATATGGACCAAAAAATATATCTCGATATATTTTGCTATATCTCGATATACGATATATATCTCGATATCTTTACAGGAAAAAATACAGCCCCCCCAAACTACTGCAAAAACAAAAAAACAAATTTTATCTGATTAATATTCATTTAGTACTGCACTACTGCACTCTGCACCCCTTTTTGGACCCTCACCCACAGTTTAAGAACCTCTTCTTTAAGAGAACTTCCATTGACACAAAACTGCTTCAAAGTGAATAAAGTGCAGGATTTTTAAACCTGTATTTTCAAATTCCAAACTGGAGTTACATTCTCTTGTTTTAAAGTGGTATTTAGCCTCTGCACATTTACCAAATCAAACGCACATTGTGACAAACGGATTTATTTGGCATTTGGCACAGGCTGCAGAGAGAAGCTCCGCACGCTCCCGCACACCGGGATGAGTTTAATGGCAACAGCAGCGGCATTAATGAAAAATGACCGCACTCAGTATTCAGACCTTGAGTCCATGACGAGACCGAGTCCAAATGCGCTCGAGTCCGAGACAAGACCGAGACAAGACCAAGACAAAAGCCAAAGCTCTCGCTTTGTCCAGGGGGGGTGTCTGTGAGTGGTGGGACAGTTGTGGGTCCTGCTGTGGTGGGACAGGTGTGGGTCCTGCTGCGGGGCGCTCCTCGGTTAAGGGGGCGTGAGTGTGTTTTGAAGCGGAGTTTGTTCATATGAGTGATATCTGCGCACACGCGGAGCTCGTCGGAGGTGTCATGTGGTTGCGCTCGCGCTGGGAAACGTGCATTTAGAAAGTTTAACTCGTCACGTTACGTCTGTGCGCAGCTCCTTATTGTGGCTGCAGAAGCACTCGCACAGATGCGCCTGTTTCGTTTTCCACGTTCGCACGACGAAATATTTGCTCGCAAATGCAAGTGAAATGGGCGCACTGTAGAGCCCTGGTACTAGTCCTGGTTTAGTCCGCGACAGAGCCCCGGGCTCTGCGGCCGCGTTTAGTCCTGGTTTAGTCCTAGACCTGGTTTAGTCCGAGCCCAGCTCGGAGCTCGGGGGACAAAAGTGAGGAGGCGGAGGCGAGCGCGGCACAGAGAAGGCGAAACAAGCGAAGCGGCGAAACCAGAAGTAAACATAAGCATTATAGCGATATATCGATATGTCAGAATTCATATCGAGTTTCAAAAATATCTCGATATATTTTAAATATCGAGATATCGCCCACCCCTATAAAGAAGACAGTATTTTTAGTTGTGCCTGAGTGTCTTTGTGAGAGTTGTAAAAACTCCAGCCGACAGGTCTTTAAATGTGCCTAACACGACTGAAGGAAACCAGATAAATGCAATGTTCTAACAAACTGTGCCTCATGATTATGGATGAAACACAAGGAAATAAACCATTATATAGCGGTCGCCTCTTAGCTTGAGTTGCTAATGGATAATAGATGATTATTACAACAGCAAGAAGTGCCGCTATGTTGAGTCGCACAACTTCCGGTCAATGTTTTTCTACGGCAAAATCCCTGTGGAAAAGTGTGGCATATTTTTGAGCAGCTTCATAAATCTGCCCCAAAACACCAAATCTTCATCCAACAAGGTCAACAAAGAACAGATTCTGTCCGTGAAGAATTTATCCACAACTATCAAGGGAAGAAAGACGAAAACTTAAAGGAAACAACAACGAGCATTAGTGAAACTACTGAGCAAAACTAATATTATGGTCATGAATAAAACATAAATAACTTGTTCACTCAGACTGACTCTACAATAAAAATAAAAAATCGATATTAGCGCAGACAGAGAGATTTGTGCAGTTTAAATGCTACAGATGTTCCCAGATTAAATGACGACCATTTAAACTGCACAGATCTCTCTGTCTGTGCTAATATATTGACATCATGAAATCGATTTTTAATTTTAACTGTAGAATCAGTCTGAGCAAACAAGTTATTTATGTTTTATTCATGACTAAAACGTTTTGCTCAAAAGTAGATCACTGATGCTCGTCGTTGTTCGCCTTAAGTTTTCATTTTTCTTCCCTTGATAGTTGTGGATAAATTCTTCATGGACAGAATCTGTTCTTTGTCGACCTTGTTGGATGAAGATTTGGCGTTGGGGCAGATTTATGAAGCTGCTCAAAAATATGTGACACTTTTCCACAGGGATTTTGCCGTAGAAAAGCATCGACCGGAAGTTGCGCGACTCTTCCAGCTGTTCTGATAATCGTCTATTTCACCATCTCAGACAAAAAGCTGAATAATCCAGTCCGTTTATGTAAGATGTAGTTTGACGAAAGCTTGCAGTATTATTATTATTAGTGTATAAATACTTGTGCCAGTAAAATCTTATCATTATTTTTTTATCGGAGTTGAGTTTGTGTCCGAATCGCTCCGTTACTGAGGAACATACAGAGTACAGTAAAGAGTGCGGGCCTATGCGGTTATTGAAGGGATTTTCGGACACTTCGCCGATAACAGATGTTTTGTGTGATGCTCGACGCAGAACCAGGTACGGAGGGAGATCAAATACGCCATGACGTCTCTGCCCTGGATCAGCCTGCCCACCGTGGCCCTGTTCTTCGCCGAGGTGCGGGGATACAGCAAACTCTACGACAACGTGTCCGACCACCCCCTGGGCAAGTAAAACACAGACTAACCAGAGAAATGACGTGTTCCTGTAACTAAAGCAAAGACTGCATGTATGAATAGACATAGCTAACCCGCAGGCCGCCGTGTTTCAAATAGGAAGTGAGAATGGGCGCGCTTCCTGCTCCATCGACTCCAGTTCACTTTCCATTAAAAAACGGTTAACGGTTACTCTTCTCGTCATTTTTGTTTTTAATCCTTCCAAATCTAAGGGCAATTTTAGTACATTTGTCCTCGCCTGGATTTTTTTCTCTGAATTTTGCTATTACAACTTTTACCCTATAATGAAGTGTTCTACATCTTTTGTTCAGTACAACCTGTTATTTCACAGTCTGCTGCTGTAGACTGGGGGGACCGAGCCTTTGCCATTGCTGCCCCGGCCCTCTGGAACTCTCTCCCCCTTCACATCAGAAACTCAGACTCACTTAACACCTTCAAAAAAACGCTCAAAACTCACCTTTTCCTCAGAGCCTACAGTCCCCACACATGACGCTCCTCATTACTGTGTTGTCTGTTCTGTCCTTGCTTTATTGTTACCTCATTGTGAAGCATCTTTGTGTTACCGTGAAAAGCGCTATATAAAACCGATGTATTATTATTATTATTATTGTAGTTGTGTCATGTGGCTGTAAGAAAAGCAGGACCAGAAATACAAAACGGAAAATAAAATTCACACTCTTTCATACAAAACACACAGCAAACATGTGTAAACAACTTTTTGGACATAAAAAATGCTAAATTTAAGGCCTTAGCTACAAAAGTGCAAAATATCAAGTCTGTAAGTAAACTAAAAATATCCTTATTGCCCTAAAAACAACAAGAGCTCCGCCAGCGGGGCAAAATACGCCCGTAATAATCAATAGGGAAATCTGGCTCTTGCAGTAGGAGTATGAGTATGACATCATCACATTCTAGAATCGGAATTCCACCAATCAGATTGCAGCAACAGAACTTAAAGACACTACAAAGCTTTAATGTGTCAAAGCTCAAAGAAGCAGAGAATGTGGGTTGTTCTCGCTTTCAGCAGCAGAACATTTGAGAAGAGTTCAGATCTTTCATGAAGACAAAGCTTCAAAGACTTCAAAGCTTTGAAGTGTCCACAGATGGACAGACGGACAGACGGACGGACGGACGGACAGACGGACGGACGGACGGACGGACAGACGGACGGACGGACAGCGTCATACCATAATACAGAAAGGGATGCGCAATTATACACACCAAGATGTGTAATTTGCCATTTATTTGAGAAAAAAAATGTACTTAGAGCGGCTTTTTCAGTTGTTACGAACACAGACGCTCAGAGTAGTCGACCATCTTGACTCAAACAAAGTTCCTATTGGACACTCGCTTTCCCTTGGAAAGCCACAACTCTCAGCTTTTCAAGGGGAAAAAAGCACGTTTCTATCTTTTAATGGTTGGAAAGTTATGCGTGGTTATAGAAAACATTTTCCCCGGTATCGTTGGGCTTGAAGGGTTAAAATGTTCTCAGGCCTATAAACCTGCTGTACATGATCCTGGTGTTTTTATTTGCGTATTTTCTCTGTAAATCTCAGCGTCTGGTGGTGGGGAAGGGTTCTTATTGGACAGCGACACGAACGTATTTATGTCTTTTGGAAGAAAACACACACTTCAGCTGCTACCGGCTTTTCTGTCATCTCGGTTTGTCGTTAAGCCGCGGACACAAACATGATCCAAACTTTTTCCAGTCGTTCCGATGATAATGAAGCAGCAGCTGGAGAATTCTCTCCTCACGCTTTACGTCTATGAGCTGAGGAGGAGAAGGGAAGAGTGTCGAAGAAGGAGGAAGAAGACAAACTGAGTCTGAGGCTGCCACACCTCAGCCCACTCCCACATCCCGCTCACAAATCCAAAGAGACGTGGAGGAAAGTCCAAAAAGACGACTGGAGGAGCCGGATCGCGTAAGAAGGACGACCCAACGAGCAAAAAACCACCGGGATTATTTTGAAGAAGAAACGTTTACATGATCGAGGGATAAATTAATTTGGCTTTAAAATCGGAATAAACATCCGCTTACTTCAGAATTAAGTTTAATTCCGAATAATTATTTTCATTAGGGATTAAGTGTTTACATGGACTTTTTAAAGCGGAATTAATGTTTATTCGGAATTAAAGCTCTCATGTAAACATGGCAACTGTACATCACATAACATAAGCCGTTACCCAAGTCCATCAGTCATATTTCATTAATAATCGGGCAAGTAAATTCCATTAGAAATAAATATAACATTGTAATAAGTCTTTAATTCCATATTCTAAAATCCACAGTCATAATGTGATGTGTTGCGTTTTCAGGCTGGACGGGGTTCTTCCTCAGCGCCGTCTCCTTCCTCTTCTTCACCGACATGTGCATCTACTGGATCCACAGGTTTCTGCACCACAAGAGCATCTACAAGGTCAGCCACCAGAGGGAGACACAAGCCACAAGATAAGACGCTGGTCACATTTCTCTTTCCTCCATTCCTCTCCTAGATCGGCCATTTTTCCTGCTGTTGATCAAATGTGTCATATTAAGTGATGTTTGTTGTAGAGCTGCAACTATCGAATATTTTTGGAATCGAGTATTCTGTCGATTATATCATCGATTAATCGAGTAATCGGATAAATTACACTTTTTTGTTTTTATACAAAAAAATGGATGGATGGATGGATGTTTTTATACAACTATATCAATAGTGTGTAACGCAACATGAAAGGCCTCTTAAAATGAGCAAGCAATTGCTGTTATTCCTCACAAAAAAGGTTTTTATTTAAAGTCAACATTTTTTTTAAACAAGTGTAAAACCTTTGGCTTATTGGCTTATAAGACAGGAGTTTTCTAAGTGACAACGTTAATCCTTTAACTAGCCTCATTAATAAGCTAAATATAGAACTAGCGAACACATAAGTGTTCGTAAACGTCGGTAAAATATTTCCTTTCTCTGATATTGGAATTATTGATGCCAGCGGTTCTAGATTAAATCAGATTTTTGGTAAAAGTAGAACAACGAACTAGACGTTTCTGATGTGGGAAACACCGAGTGTGTGCGTGTGTCTGTGTATACGTGAGGAAGGGAGCGATTTGAGTGAGATCATTTGCTCTCTTGCTGCTCATTATGCCTCGTTACTATCAACTCATAACACAGGTTACAAATAATTACAAATACTGTACATTCTAATAGGCGTTACTTTTCATTTCAGTTAGCAATCGTAAAAGTATATTACCTCGTAGATTCTCCGACTCCGCTTAGAGAAGTACAGTTCACGCTTTAAGTTTCGCTTTAAGTGCTGCAGCATTGAAGACGTACTGTTGCGGTACATCAGGTTGGCTTTGCCAGTGCACACTGGCACCGGCCACATCATTATCTGCCATTTCCACACCGTGGAATAAATCGCGCCGCTTCAAATCTTTGACATGTACGTCATTGATAACTGTCCGTGTGAAACAGTGATCCCAGACTGGCGCAGCAGTCTACAAAGGAGGAGCGATACGATAGCAGAGACATTTTAAATAAATTGACTTTGGTGACATGAATTAAACGAAGCCTCGAGGCAAAGAATTTGCCCCGAATATTTTTTGTAATCGAATTATCCGAGTTACTCGAGTAATCGTTTCAGCCCTAGTTTGTTGTGAGTTGCACAGTTGTAGGGAGTATTATCTGTTACATAAGGGTGAGTTGCTGTACAGTTGTAGGGAGTATTATCTGTTACATAAGGCTGAGTTGTACAGGTGTAGGGAGTATTATCTGTTACATAAGGCTGAGTTGTACAGTTGTAGGGAGTATTATCTGTTACATAAGGCTGAGTTGTACAGGTGTAGGGAGTATTATCTGTTACATAAGGCTGAGTTGTACAGTTGTAGGGAGTATTATCTGTTACATAAGGCTGAGTTGTACAGTTGTAGGGAGTATTATCTGTTACATAAGGCTGAGTTGTACAGTTGTAGGGAGTATTATCTGTTACATAAGGATGAGCTGTTGTATAGTTGTAGGGAGTATGGCATGAATCTCTCACTTTTTGAGCGGACCTTTTACTATCACTTCAGTAGAGTTTGGCTAAAAGAGAATGTGTATGGAGTTTAAAAACACAGAGGAGCACTTGACATCACAAAGTGGAACAGCTTTGTGTGTTAAACATGTGTGAATGAAACAAAACACAACTCCAGGTCTGTTTTTGATGAAACAACATTAAACAACATGTAAGTCCTTAAAGTCCAGTCTATAATAATGTGAACAAATCAACACCTCCCTCTTCTCTTTCTCTTACAGCTGTTCCACAAACCTCACCACATCTGGAAGGTCCCCACCCCCTTCGCCAGCCACGCCTTCCACCCGGTCGACGGCTTCCTCCAGGGCCTGCCGTACCACCTGTACCCCTTCCTGTTCCCCCTGCACAAGGTCCTGTACCTCGCCCTCTACGTCTTCGTCAACATCTGGACCATCTCCATCCACGACGGGGACTACCGCGTGCCCCGCCTCCTCACGCCCTTCGTCAACGGCTCGGCGCACCACACCGACCACCACCTCTTCTTCGACTACAACTACGGCCAGTACTTCACGCTGTGGGACAGACTCGGGGGGTCGTACCGGCACCCGTCTGCGCTCATGGGGAAGGGCCCACTGGATCTCATCAGGAGGATGGAGAGAGAGGGGAGGCTGCGGGAGAGGGAGGAGAAGACGAACGGACACGGGGGGAAAATGGGAAAAGAGGAGTAGACTGGAGGGACTGCTGTAGAGGTGGGCGATATCGGCAGAACAGAATGTCTGGACCCAAGGGTTTGTTTTCATACCCGACCGTTTCGACTGTTCCTTGCGGTCTTCCTCAGAGTGGTCACGTGATGTTGCTGTGACGTGTCCAATCAGATGATTTATACAGATTTTGGCGCTGTCCTCCTACCGGTGGAGGCAGGACGACAGCGGCATTTGCATCCGAGAGAACAACATTATGGACGGAAAACGCGGAATCGTCAGCGTGAAGCGGAATCATCAGCGTGAAACGGAATTTATACATTTCTTTAATTTTGCACAAAAACCGACCTGAATTCTTTAAAAATATTTGAAAAAACGCCACGTAAAACTGATAATCGATGTGCAGCAGATGTCTTTTTCCAGTTTGGTATGCGCATAAATGGGTACGCTGCGTGAACCCGTCGACCGTACGCGCCTCCTCCCGTACGCCGCGCTTCCTCCTGTCCGAACCAGAACTAACACCAGGACTAAAGCAGGTCTAAAGCAGGTCTAAATCTGTAATCTGTAGGGGAAAACATTTTAAAAGTAACCTTCCCAACACTGTCAACAGAATTATCAAATGTTTTACAATGAAACAGAAATGAAACGGGGTTCAAAATTTTTGAAACAGAAAATGATCATTTTTGAAGCAGAAAAAAAATTGTTGGCCCTATGGACTGGGAAGGCGCAAACATCATTGGGACATAGGACAACAAACACTGTAAAAGGTATAAAAAATACAGAAACGTGCCCAAGGGACTATAAACCTTTCACACATCTGGGATACAGTCCTCAGAAGTTGAACTGCAGATGGCGCTGTCGTCCTGCCTCCACTGGTAGGAAGACGGCGCCTAAACCTGTATAAATCAGCTGAGTGGACACGACACGGCAACAACACGGCAATTATACGTGACCACTGTGAGGAAAACCGCAGGGAGCAGTCCTGTCAGGTATGAAAACACACCCTTGGTCTGAAAAAAAGAACCTAATAACATAGAGAATGTCTGGATATTTTTTTCACATCGGCTCGAAAACAATATTTAGATGATATTTTAAAGTAGGATTAAACACTTCAGCTGCGCCAACAACCACATTTCTGCTGGACTGGGCACTACCTGTGGACTGGGGGAATAAGGAACTCTGTGGTCGGTCGAAACGGGATCCACACTTCAAACTCTGCCTCTGCAGCCAAGTATTTAGAATTAGCAACACTTCGCTGTAATCAGGGCAGTCCTGCGTAATATCTTCAGCTCCTTGAAATTGCAGAGGCCACTGAAGGCAGCACACACTTAGATTTGGTCGTTTTTGACCAGAAAGCTGCAAATTTACCTGTTTTGCACTGAAACTTCCACAAAAAGATGCAGTAGATAAATGCTATTCAAACGCCGTAGAGCTGAGAAGGGAATAAATGTGGATTTCGTGTTTAGTTCCTGTTTAATAATCCATCTGGAATCTTCCGCCCTGAGACCGCCGTGGAAGTTCCCTGGCAAATCCAAAATTATATCGCTCTTTATATTTTATACAGCTTACGTCACAAACCAGGAAGAAACATTGGAAACATCTGACAACTTATGGCGGGCTCTGTTCGCGGTCATAAGTCTGACAAAATGTAGGAAAAATGAGAAAATGTCATGTGTTTTCTTCATCTCCATGTCATTCTAGTGTCCTGTTATATTCAGCTCATCAACAGTTCCAACCATACCACAGTTTTCATCGTTTCCGCACTGACGCACAACTCCGAGCGCACTGGGTACATGCGATTAGAAGACACAAGGGCGCGAAATTCCAGATGATTCCAAACAGCACATACGTCTGCAGTCTTTATTTTGCCAGCGATCACATTTACTTCAGTGGGTTTGATCACAGTCGGTCGAGTCCAGTGTCGGGAACTACATCAGAAGTTGTCATCACATGTTTCCAAACGTCTTCCTGGCTTGTGACGTAGGCGTGAACAGAGCCTATAGGCAATGAAAACTTCCAGTGGAATTCCCGACGCTGGGCTTGACCGACTGTGATCAAACCCACTGAAGTAAATGTGATCGTTGGTAAAATGAAGACTGCAGACGTATGTGATGTTTGGAATCATCTGGAATTCGGCGTCCTCATCTCTTCTGATCGCATGTTCCCAGAGCGCTCGGAGTTGTGCGTCAGTAGGGAAATGATGAAAACTGAGGTACGGTTGGAATTGTGGATGAGTCGAACATAACGGAACGCTACAGGGACATGGAGATGAAGAAAACTGGGCCTGGGAAGTTGTCGTCTTTCCAAATGGTTTGTGACGTAGGCGTGAATAGAGTCTGAATAGAGTCAATCTGGTCCTCAAACAAGTTTGTCCAATCAGATTTGTTTATTTCAGTGATGCATGTGAAATGAAGGAGCTCACTGGTCGCCCATGATTTTCAACTAAATTTTCAGATGAATGAGTGAATGAGTATAGTGCTTCTCTTTTTGATTCTGCAAATATCCACCATGTTTTTCAGTTGACTGTGATATTTGTTTTCTTTCTTTTTTCTTTTTTCCTCCTGTGAAATTGCCAAAGGACTGAAAACCTGTCCATATTTAATCCTTTTGTTTAGATTGTTCAAGCGACGTGATTTGAAATCTTAAACAAGCACCGAGTACTTTTTTTTCTGCCTAAGATGTTCCACAAGATACAAGTTTAAAGACGCTGCACCTGATTTTTACCTCAAAACATGGAAAACAGAACATTTTAAAACAGTTTGCAGCGGTCCAAAGTTATTCTTCACTTACCTTATGCATTTTGAGCATTTTAATTATTCACCGTGATCCGTTTATAAGCGCATTTCATGACTTTCGGAGCAATAAGACTCACAGCGAGCCTTGGATGAGGCACAGTTAGAGGCCTGTAAAACATAAACCATTATCCAGGTTTTAGTGCACAAAGTTAGACATCAAAATGATACATGTGCAATGGTCTTCGGCAATGGTATAATTCAGAAATCCCTTGGCGAGCCACTTGGAAGGGGGTGGAGAGCTGCAGGTTGGAGACCCCTGATTTAATGTAATGTTTTGAGACATTTTTGCGTGTACGAGGATCAGATATGAATGGGTATGACTGAGGAAACAGAACTGTTATGATGCTCTGTCATTATAAAAACATTCTCTTTGTATGTTTGATTTTATGAACATCAATCTGCCCGGGGACGACAGGTGGAAATGAGCTCTGGTGCTACAACCTGGTACATGCATCTCTCCTGTTGAGGTGAATGTAGATTATGCACGGCCCCGGTCTCATTAAATAAATAAACTTTAAAAAAAGAAACAGTAGGTGTCTTTGCTCCAGGTTGTGAGGGGCAGAACAAGTGCACATATCTATAATTGTATTTTCCATGAGATCATTTTTGTAACTAAATAAAATAAGTAATTTAATTTGTGATTGCTGATTACTGACTGTGTTGTGATCGATCTCTGACAGATCAGTGAGGGGCATTTTAGTGACAAAGAAACATAACGAACAAAAGCGGTGATCAAACTCTGCACTAAACATAACTCAATCACTTTTGGACACCATGGGGATGTGGTTTACGCAGGGAAGGGAAAACAAAATCAATGTCCATGTCCATAGCTGTATTTCCAAGATTTATTCCAGTGTACAGGCAAACAACAAGGATGATGCTCAGAGAAATAAACAATACACTAACAGGACAAAACCAGGCTAAACAGAGTCTACCTAAGTCATGAGAGCTACAGCTAATCTAAAACATGACTAATCCAGGACTAAATTACAGCTATTTCATTAAGTTCAGAACAAACTGTCTTACAT